>VXBJ01001163.1:461775-570311 GCA_013400055.1 Nycticryphes semicollaris | reverse complement strand
TTTTTGCATCTTTAGTCCCTGTAAGAAAAAGCATTATCATTTGTAAGAGACAGTTTCTTGGAGGATGAGATGTCCAAAGTTTAGGCATATTTAGGAGGACAGTGACTTATCTCATAAGATATTCTGTGGGTGCTTTACTTTGAGCTCCTGTGCTTGATAAGGAAGAGCTGAAAATAATGTGGCATTTGAAAGGTATTAGACTGCCCAAGGGATATATGACAATGTACATTGAAAAGCGAACATGTCCCTTCAGCAGTATTTCAGTGCATGACTATTACTATAACTTATTTAATTTTCCTACTCTGTTTTTCAGATGAGTGCAACTGCTTTGTTAATATACTCTAGGGTCCTGAATATACTATCTTACTAATACTTCCTGAATGACACCTGAAATATCTTTACTAGCTGACAATATACTAGCATTTTCAACATATGAGAGCAACAAAAATAAAGGCACATTTTACTTTGTTTTCTAGACAGCTATTTGTTGGTGCAGTATATCAGCTCTCATTAGCAAATGATGCCTCCCTCGTTCCAGTTTGAAAGCTCAGCCCCTCGCCTTTCTTCCAACATCTTATAATAAGAACAGATCTCTTGCTCCTTATTCATACTCTATCACTTGGTGTTAGTGTATGAGGTTTGAATGCTATATAACTTAACATCTTTGTCGGAGACATGGACAATGGGATAGAGTGCACCTTCAGCAAGTCTGCCGATGACACCAAGCTCAGTTGTGCAGTCGACACGCTGGAGGGAAGGGATGCCATCTAGAGGGACCTGGACGGGCTTCAGAGGTGGGTTAGTGCAAATTGCATGAAGTTCAACCAAGCCAAGTGCAGGGTCCTGCCCCTGGATGTGGCAATCCCAAGCACAAATATAGGTTGGGCAGAGAATGGCTGGAGAACAGCCCTGAGAAGGACTTGGGAGTGATGGTGGATGAGAAGCTCAACATGAACCAGCAGTGTACACTGGCAGCCCAGAAAGCCAACCACATTCTGAGCTGTATCAAAAGAAGTGTGGCCAGCTGGTCACGGGAGGTAATTCTACCTCTCTACTCCACATTCATGAGACCTCATCTGGAATACTGTGTCCAGGTTTGGAATCCTCGGCACAGGAAGGACACGGACCTGTTGGAATGGGTCCAGCAAAGGGCCGTGAAAATGACCAGAGGGATGGAGCACCTCTCCTGCGAAGACAGGCTGAGAGATCTGGGCTTGTTCAGCCCTGAGAAGAGAAGGCTCCAGGGGAGACCATATAGCAGCCTTCCAATATCTGAAGGGAGCTTACAGGAGAGCTGGAGAGGAACTCTGTCAGGAAGTGTAGTGACAGGACAAGGGGTAATGCGCTTTAATTGGAAGAAGGGAAATTTAGATTAGACAGTAGAAAAAAGTTCTTTACTATGAGGGTCATGAAGCACTGGAAGAGGCTGCCCAGAGAAGCTGTGCATGCCCCGTCCCTGGAAGTGTTTAAGGCCAGGCTGGATGGGGCTTTGAGCAACCTGCTGTAGTGGGTGGTGTCCCTGCCCATGGCAGGGGGTTAGAACTTGATGATCTTTAAGGTCCCTTCCAACTCTAACCATTCTATGATTCTATAATAATGTAATTTTCCTAATTGCTCAGCCTGCAAAAACCAGCTACAATTTTAGCTGCCTTTTCTGTAAATTAAACATATTTTATTTAATTTATGTTTTCTGGAGTACATATAAACCAGAGATGTGTAGCTGGGAAAGTATGTCATGAGGTTCACTCAGTTAGCCTATTTATTTTCAAATATCAGATGATAGTAAAAGATCTGTGGCTAAAAAACCCCATTTATTCTGGACACAGTTTTAATTTTGTTTAATGGAATCCAGTAACAGTAGCTAAATATGGAAGAAATGCTGACAGAAATGAGCAAGACAGGACAGATTTTTGTTTCATTGTTACTGTAAGTTCATTTTAAAGCTTTTCAGCTCAATAGACTTGCTCTGAATTTGCAATGATGTAACTGAAATCAGAATTTATCCCTGGAAATCTGTCTATTCTCTGATGCTTTAAGTTGTGGTCTAGAAATGCTTGTCTTTTAACTGAAACAGAAGAAGCACGATTTAATTGCAATTTTATGCACAAAGAACAATAATTTTCTTCCTGACTGACAGGTTCTAAATGGTTGTCACTTGTAAAGTACATAACTATCACTTTCAGGTAGTTTTGTTTGAGTTATGTGAGCATTGCAGTTTCTTGTGAAAGTTCCACAAAAAATGTTATTTGCCTTAAAAAAGAAACAACATGTAGCTCTGTCATGGTGGAGAAAAGAACAAACAGTGTCACATTGCAAAGTTCAATTTATTAAATGAACCAAGTGAGGGATAGGTGATGCCAAGAAAAGCTTTTCCCATTACATGCATACACACACTTACTGTTGCCTGAGGCTCACCCTAGTTATTGATCCCAGGAGTCAGGACAGTCAAGCCCTGGAGAAGGCGATGCTCCTTCCAATGAATTTCAGAGCCAGGCTCTGGGCTGGTGGCTTGGTTTCACCTTAAGCAGTGTGCTTAATTGGACTTCAGTGTTACAATGTCCCCTGCGATCTGTCAATAGTCCTCATAGCCAAAGGTTTGTACAGGATACCATCCCATCTGTGATAATACCACTATATATCTTTCCAGCCAAGTCAGATGTTGTTCTTCTTTCCATTGCTATGATCCATGGTCTTTATGAAAGCCTGCTACAGTCAGTTCTTATTGTGTTGTCATGTGGGTGATGGGTTATCACATTCAGCCGTTGGCCAAGGAAGACCATGCTAATCCCCTGTCAAAACTCAAGTATTGATTGTATCAGTGAATTAAGAATTTATAGGACTGAGCATCACAAAAATACGAATGAAGCCCAAGACATGAGAACTGGACAAAGTCATCTTATATGTTCTTCCTTTCACATCAAAGACATCAAAGTGACAGCCACACGCTGGTGAATAGTGACACAATATGGATGACAAGGAGCAATAAGAAGCATCCTATTGCACACTTCCTCGAGAAATAGCTGAAAGTGTATTTATAGCTGGATTTCTTGGTCACTGAAGCAAAACTTCAACATGTTTCAAGATCATGTCTGCATTTGTCATGAGACACCACAACTGGTTCTGCCTTAAAACAACTCTCATGCAGTAAATTAAATAACTGAATTAAAACATGCCATTATGACACAAATTCACCTTTATAACTTATGCTAGAATAAATTCCTCAGTCTCCCATGGACAGGCATAAACATAATCCCTAGCTTGCCTAATAACACTGAGGAATAGAACACAAGATGACATTGTTAACTTCACAGCAATAAGTTATATTCCTGAAAATGGCTATAGAAAAGTGATGTCACCCAGTTAATTATACAACAAATTTAACTTTGTGATAGAGTGACTTTTCCCTTGGAGTTATTGTATAATATCTGGAGACACTGACATATTCTGGTGTTTTCCTGAGCAATGTGTTGTTCTCTGGGTGCTGCTTAGGTGTGAAGTAGAAGAAAACAAGGATATTTATCAAATTTTTCTGGACCAAATAGTGCTAGCTGTCAGCAGAAAACTTTCCTATTCTTAATGTGAAACCCAGTCAAACTTGTTATCCAAATATAGCCAACACGTAGTAATGGCAGAAATTTTATTGATAAAATTATTTTTCAGTACTGTTTCAGCAGTAAAATCTCATTTTGTACTTTCAAACATAAGAGCACAAGAATATTGAGAAGAGGTTGAGAATATTGAGAGGAGGATCAAGTAATTTTGTAATTTTTTTCTCCTTTTCCTTTATTTCTTCAAGCTTCTTGTAGGTGTCAAAGACAACTGTGCATTAAAAAAAAGATAAAAGAAAGATGGTCACTACAGTAAATATTCAGTATGCTTGATAATAAATGGTTCAGGCAAAATTCAAAGATGTTCCTTCATGTTGTCCAAATGCTATTGATGCCAAATAATTTATTCTTTGGAAATAATAATTAATGTATAAAACCCAAGAATTCTAGGATCCAAACATTATTTGACCCTATTCTCAGATAAATAAATGATCATATATTCAATAAAAAATTTCCAATTAATTCCTTTTGCTGCCTTCAGGTTGCAACCAAAAATACATTGTACCAGCATGTTTTATTGAAGCCCATATTCCCCAACTCCAGTCAAATGCATTGGTTAATGTATAGTGTGAACACACTGTAATTCTGCAAAACAGAAGTATAAAAAAACTTCTCTGGGAGCTGGTTATTTTAAAGAATAAAAGTTCATGTTGATATTGTGTGAAGAATTTTAATTAGACCCTTCAACTCCTTTCTACTGTTGTTACCTGAATAATAAAAAGGAATGGAGGAAATTTCTTGATTTTTTTCTACCTTCAAATTTAACTTGGACAATATTTTTCTTTTTTTTTTTTCCCTTTCTTTTTTTTTCCTCTTTGAAGTCTCTGAATGACATGTAGAAAGAGAGACATGGTACAAGTCACATAGTAATTATGGGGAAGTTTAAAGTATTGAAAGATGACTTGTAAGATTTTTGTGCCTGTTCTGTTGTTCTTTGTTCAGATTATATGAACACAAGTGTGAAACGGCAGGGTAAATTAAGATCCTGGCACAGTGGATTAAAATCTGTGCAAGTAGTTCTCCTGATGTGAACAATTGCTTTGACTTTATTCAATCAAATAATGAGCCTATTTTAAAATTCACTGGAGGAAATGGGAATCTTGGGTCTTTCAGCATAAGGCTAAAAATAATTGTTGGTGTGAAAGGAAAGTCAAGAAAAATTGCTTTTCTGTATTACAAACATAAGACTTTTTTGGAAGTAAGAAGTAAGAATTTGTAGTACATTTCTTGTACTTAATAGTGTGCAGTGTCCCAAAAGTTTTATTTCTTTGAGATTGTATGTTGAGCAAGACGGGATCGTGTGATTATTACTTAATTTATTATGTAGGTCATCTACAGATAATCCAGAGAGTAGGAGCTCACTTGTAGGTGTGATAGATGTATGTGACACGACCAATGTTTTGAAAAGGTCATTAGAAGGGTAGGACAGACAAAAGAAGGTATTATCTTCATATGATATATGAAGAACAGGGGCACAGTAAAGGTGAGTTGAAGCCAAAATTTCAACCATGATGCCAAACTGATATATTTTATATTTTCTAATTTCCTGGTATCAAGTGCTGTGAGTAAAAATATTTATTATGTATATGGTGAGTGGCTCTCTTAAACCTGGTTTTGACTTGCAATTATGTGTCTTCTCTCAGGGAACATATAATTTTCCAAAGATAATTTTGTAATATCAGTTCAGGAAAATATCTTTGAATTCTTTGTAAAGCAGAAGTCAGATTCAGCAGTTAGATGTACCATCAATATTCAGGTTATTTTGCATATAGATTTAGCACCGATCTTTTAATTATCACTTTGATCTGTTTTAAATGAAAAAAAATATGTATATCTTTATTGTGTTCTGTATTTCCAGAGACTAAAATCCTTTCTTGAATGCTCAGCTTTTCAGAGTTGCTAATTTGAATGGATCTGTCATTCCCAAATCCAAGGATTTTGGGGATATTCACCTTGTGTTGAATTTTTAAGGGAGATTAGTATTGTTTCATGCCCTGTGAGAGGACTATCTACACAGCTGGCCCTCCCTGTTACATCTGGCGTGGGTGGTCACAGTACCACAATTCAAGTTTATCAGTATTTCTGTATCTATAAGGAAAGAGATTCCATCTGTCTATGAAACATGTTTGGTTTTTTTCTCAGGATTGGAGCTCTTTAGCTACTCTATTTTGTTCAAAATATTTGGGAAACATTATGTTTCTTAATATTACATTAAGAAACTTGAATGTTTCCCAAAATGGCTCAAGTTTTCTCTAGCCTAAGGAAAGAAGTGTGCTGTGTAGCTGAGCTCGAAAACACTGTTGTGGGAAGAAAAAAAAAGCCTATGTTTTGTTTTTCTAGTTGGTATATTTTTCATTTTCTTCTGGACATGCATCTCCCATTGCCTGTGCATTTTGTTCATTTCAGATGTTGGTTGCCAGTAACCATGTATAAGAAGAAATCCCTCCAAACCTAAAGGTTTAGTGAGCAGGACTGGTTGTTGGGTTTCTTTATTTTAATTCATGAATGAGCCCTTCACTACCCTGAAGTTTGAAGAAAGAAGAATTGACTAAAAAAATCTCAGTAGTGTCATTGTAGTGGCTCTTTGTTCTTTTTTACTGTGACAATTTATACCTTGAATTGTTTATCCTTGGAACCTCGTTATGAGATTTGTTGTATTCATCATTGTGCATTTGGTTATGATGGGGTTCTGAAACAGGATGCATAATATAGAATGAAGTCAGTAAAGTTTTGTGTTGTTGGCTGTTTGTTAGTTTAGGGTTTTTTTATGTTAAAAAAAGATTAAAAATATCCACAGCCAAGCTTAAATAATTACACATATGAAATAGTACAGATACGATGAGTTAATATCAAGTTAAAGAATAACAGAAGCAGAATAGATATTACAATTCTATTTTTGTTTCCTTTGGCATTTTAGTGTAGTCATTATATCTATAATGCTAAGCTATTAATGAATGTAGTTTAATTTCTTTTTATTTTCATCAAAAATTTAGAAGAAAGGTAAGATAAATAGGATGGGGAGAAGAAATTTTTATCTTTAACAATACCGGCTGAAAATGCGTGGATCATTGAAGGTTAATGACAAAATTTTAAGAATTGTTTATCTTCTGACCAATATAGCAATAGGAAACATAATGTAAGAATGTACCAAATATAGCCATAATGAACTAGCAGAAGGAAAAGGTAGACAGAATATAATGCAAGCTTTCTTATTCATCATAATAATTATCAGTCATTTCAAAATTAAACATGTTAATAACATTAACATATTTCAACACATCAGATTGCATTTAGAAGATGTTTGGGTTTTTTTGGTGTTATGTCTTTTTGATTTGTATGTAATAAAACATATATGTGCATTTCTCTTGCAGACAGTGAGCTGGCATTTTTTATGTAATGTGTATTTTTAACACATAATTTGTGTTTGCTTGAAAAGATGAATGGCCTTGAAATTGTTCCTCAGTTTGAATTAGAATCTTGGAGAATATTTGCTTTGCGATTTTTAAGTGGTAAACTTCAAAATGGTTCACATTCACGGTCACTGAAAGAACTCATAGATCCTGGGATGGTCTTAGACAACACACTTGGGTCTCTCTCAGTATAAGTACATGCTTTATAACCTACTGTCTGTGGATTTGCTCCTTCCTCCTGATGGTCTAATGAAGGTTATAACAACATGAGAGTTATAATCCCATGGTGAATTACTGTATAAAAGCACCCCAAAGGGTTTTTTGTCTGTTACTCCTCAAACACAAAGCATGCACAATTCACTTCACCTCTATAAGGTAACTAACAGTCCTCTTGCTTTTAAGATGCTTGTAAAGTTACTGCTTTTGTGGTATCCCATTTGAGAAGAAGTCATCAAAAGAAAAAGAAGAAATTAGTAGAATACACAACACAACCTGGCATCAAAATCTGTAGACATTAGGTATGTCAGTTGTCTTATAAGAATATGGTGATGCCATTGACATTACAGCTAAGTACAGAAAAGCTAGGATATAAGGAAACTTAAATGGCTTCCTTAAAAAAGTGAACCTGGAACAGTTTCTTCGAAACCATGTCTCATACTGAGAAAAGGCAATTTACTTCCTATGTCAGGCTAGTAGACAGTAATTCTTTTATTCATGGGAGTTTTAAAAGCCCTGTTTTCACCTTGATTGTAAGGAAACTGCTTGTGAGTTGTTATTTTTTATTTTGTTTTTACATCAAGCAAATAACATATTCTGACTTAGATAAGCAGAGTAAACTTGAGTTATCTCTCAGCTTTGAAGTCTTCACACTGACTGACCAAACTTTGACTATGGAATCATATTTTTCCCATTGTCAGTGGTTTTCTGATAAAATAAAAACAAGTAAGTCTTGCAGTGGCATGTAGACTGGAATGGTGTTTCCCCAAATAAATGTAAATGTTGTTGTTGTAATTGTTGTTTTCTGCTCATTTTTATGTCATCAGAATAACAGCATGATATTTACCTTACAGACACATAAGTCACTATTCACCAACAGCATATTACAGAACAGCTTGCATAGCCCAAAGCTGCTTTATATGGAAAGTTCTTGTCCTTTTGCATTGTTTGATTTGGATAGAGTAGGATGAGATCAATCTGCTTTTGTTCATTGTGAATAAGAGATGCTCATGCTCATACAGGACATAATTAATGATTTGAGTTTGCATGAAATATAAGCAGGGAGATGCACTTGGAAAAGCATTTCCTGTTCCCCTGCAGCATTCAGGGATAACATCAGGAAAAGCGGCAATATAGCTGTACCACATTCCCTTAGTAGGATTTAAAGCTGCTGCTCTCTACTTTCTTGTCTAGTGCCCCTTTGAGCTCAAAACAAGCAAACAAAACCCCCTAGACAGTTAACGGGAATAGTCTCCAAGTCAGTAGGCCTGATAATCTTCTGCTTTACTGCAGCTTGGAAATAGAAAAATACAAGAACGTACTCCATGAAAGACTATATTCTTTCAGCCACTCTAGCCAGAGAATAAAAGAAACCTGCTTTTAGTCTAATACAGACTGAAGGAAAGACAGACAATGTCACTGTTAGAATTCTCTCACTAATTGCCCAGAAAGTAAGAAAAAAAACAAGACAGGCACAGTTAAAAAAAAAATCTCGGGAAGCTAATGAGGACATAGAGAAATATTTTATAATCATGCTCACTGAAGAAATCTGGCCCTCTGACATCTACCAGTGTCTCCTGCATTATAAGGGAGAGTCGAGGGACAGCTTCATAGAAGGAAAACTGTTCTGTAATTGTATTTATTGAAAAAATAAATATATTCCAGCACAGCAGAGGATGTTAGACAGGACGACATTTATCATGCCCTGATACTTTGTCTTTTCTACTGTAATTTTAGTTCCCTCCTTATATTTGGAGGGGAAAATTCCACCAATATTACAATATATTACAACTTCCACCATTCTTGCAATGGCACTTGCTGAATGCACTGGAAGAGAATTTCTGAATAAATGAGAACTCCTAAACGAGTTATATCAACATTTTGCTTTGGGGAAACGAATATAATAAGAGCAATAAAATAACCTCAGATACACTTTGGGAGGCTTATATCAGCTGTATTCAGTTTTTATTCAGCAGTGAAAAAACAATCTTCTGTCCAACAACTTCCCCTATTGTCAGTCTGCAGTGATGACAGCTACTGTTGGCTGAAATTCTTTACCTTCTTCTTAGCATCTTGATCTGGCTGTAGTTCCACTCCATTCAGTTTACACAGGCTTCTGGATTTATGTAAAGAAGAAGAAGAAGAAAAGAAAGAAAAACAGTCAAGAATTTCATCAATCTCAATCTCAAGATTCCCCTTGAAGATAATGGAGGTCATACAGAATATCAGGCAATGACTGGAAGGAGCAGGTTTCGCATAGGTAGCATGAGCAAGGAATTCTCCATGCTTGCATCACACAGGACTCTATCATTACCTGATAAAGGAGTCAATATTTGTTTATTTAAAATATCAAACACTTCTAACTCTTGATCAAAATTCTTGCATATGTTAGAGCCTTTTGATCTTTATTCTTTAGGGAAGCACTGTCTTCCACATTCAACGTTTTAACTAACTGCACATAGCCTTTTTTAGTTTAACACCAATAAACGTATCTTCAAAACTGCAAACTGATTTCTCAGCAGCCACATAACAGATTATCACACTAATGCAAAGAAAACTTTTGGTATATAAGTGGATATAAAAATCTACAGGTTAGCCTTGTAACTTCAGTCAATACTTTGTGGTATCCCTAAAATATAATCAGTACAGAGGTGGGAAAAACAGTGGAAAATTGATCAAGAGGCCAGGAAAGATCATTTGTCATTTCTTGCCTTTCTTTAGTTGCAGCATAGTATAAATGGGGGAATTTTATTTTATGATAAAATTCCTGTTTCTGCCATAGTGGTTCTTTAGGTTCAGTAGCTGAGCCTTACTGTTTAATGAAGCCGAAGTGAACAAATTGCTTACTACTTATTCTGCGTTCCTTGAAACCTTTATAACAATTTTTAGTGAGAAACATGAATTCAGATCTATACAACTTATCACTGATTCTGGTTATCACAGCATTGGGCCACAGTGCATGTGACCATGGGTGTTGCATACATACAAGCACATATGTGGTGATGATAAATGTGATGAAGTAGAGAGCTATGTGATAAATTGTGCAACTATGTGATACACTAATTTATTACGCACCTTTGACTGCTTCACCTGCTCTCTGACCATTAATCCTTCTCTCCCAGTGCTTCCTCTGACACTTTAAACCTTGCAGCAGATTCACACAGCTGCCATTACAATAAAAAAATTAAATTTCTTTCAGAGTGCTCCTTTACTCTTTCACTGGAGGTAGGATTTCATCTCAAGTTACACCCACTCAGTGTAGGGAAGAATCAGTCCAGGCACATCTTGCTTAGGTGTAAAAATGTCGTGTCTCAAAATGTGGGTAACACATGGGTCCACGAGGTTACAAACTGAGGTTTCATCCACCGTGAGGATTCCCAGATTCCTAATATATCAAGGAACATCCTTCTAACAGATGGCACTACTGAGATGCCTTTCAATCATAATGTACTTGTGGATAAACATATGTTTTTAAAAGGACTACTAAAATCATCAGCATTCTATAGACAATAAAATTCAAACCATAAAGTCAATCAATATATTTTGAAAATCCTTCCAGTTAATGCTTTGAAGGTTTTCTGCAAGGGGCCACAATATCATGCTTTCCATAGTTGTTATGTATTAGAATTTGTTGGCAATTAAAGAATGAACTGTGTAATAGATTTTTGATTTTGTAGTAGGGCAACTATACTGAACTTGGATATGTGTTTATATCACAGAAATCTGTATGTGTTTCTCCATAGGAAATATGTAGTTCATGTTAATAAATAAGTGTAAATTACCAGAATAAACATTATGGTAATTAAGAGATCATAACAATTCATGTGCTTGTATAGAAGTAAATAGACATTTGCCAATAGTTATGCTTAGAACGTATGAGCAGATTAAGATAGTGAACAAACCTTTCTCTGTAATTGCAACCTCTTTTGATGTAACTCAATGCATTTATTGCTTTCTCATATTGCCTTTCTGACTCCCATTTTCAAAGGTAACAAGATCAGACTGTGAATGACATTTTCAAAACTTTATTTCACAAACAAAGCCTCTTTTATAGTGGACATTATTCTGTTTTACCTCAATCCAGGACAAGTAGATCAAGTAGATTGAGGAGTTTTGAAAAATCCTTGCATGTTCTTGCCATCTGAAGTTTGCCCTGTTTAAAATCATTATAATCCAAGAGTCTGATTCATGGCTAAAAAGAAAAAACACCCAGAAGTTTTTAATAAATGGTAAGGAACATACACTTTACATCGTAACACATCGGTTTGTATGGATAAAACTGTATAAATAAAGCTTTTTGCGAAGTACTTAACACTAATAAAAAGTAATTCTTCCTTACTCTGAACATTCTTCCAAAATTTGAAATTTGATCTCCTGGATGGACAATAATCTTTTTAGAAATCATGATGACTTGTAAGAATAGTAAGTCAATGTATTTTCCATTTTCATGTCTGTGCCTTTAGCTGTGTCTCCAGAAACAGATATTGTCTGAAAAGAGGCAAAGTTGAAAATGCTGATACTTTTACTTTGCCTAGCTTTTTGTGATTTTAATTGTTAAATATTAACTTTTTTCTTTATAGGGCACATGCACACACATATACTACAGCTGTTGTCTACAGAGCAAGAGTTACTTCTGACTTTCTATAGAAATTCCATGTGTTTAAAAAAAAAGATAATAAAATTTTTTGCCTTTCCTTCCAGTATCAAGGACTCTTTGTTGCACTCCATGACCAATTGTACATAAATAATAAAAAAAAAAAAGTAGCAACTGCAGCTGGACTGAGCTTCCAAATGAATAGATTAGCCAGCTGCAAATTCATGACTTCATCTGGTTTCCAGAGTCCGGTGTGTGACTCGGCTCTTGCCTGTAGAATGTTTTTTAATCCTTTAAGCCATTTAAAAAAAAATAGCCATCAGTACATCAGCACTGGATGGAAACCTTGTTTATTATGTCAAGTAGTTGTTTTGCAATATGTCTTAAGTAAAAAGAAAATTCCCCTTGGCATGAATAGGATGCTTGCAGACCTGATGTAACAAGAATTTCGAGGAATAAGAGTATTAAGTATGCCATGTGCATAAGGATTGCAGTGGATGAATTCTAATGTGTCCCAAAGTTTGTCTGCTAAATAATTAAGAAGAAAAGACATAGTAACGGTAAGCTGAAAAATCAGGAAGTCAGAATCTCTAGCTCCATGAACCTATAGACTATACAGTGACCTTCATATTTGTAACTGAAATCAAAACATCTTCTTGGTTTGTTTTATCCACATGCAATGACTTTTGTCATAATAATGTAGAGACACTTGCATACTTTCTAAATAAAGAAATGTGTGAAGAATATAATTCATTAACTTTCACTGAGAAACTTAGAGTTGAGGCCACCAGTAAATGTGTAATTCATTACTCTGGTTTTTATGTTCTTTTTAAAATGGGACACAGCAATGAAGCTTATGGGCTGCAGGACAGGACCTGTAGGCTAAGGTTGCATGTCTCTTTGAGTCCACCAGTCAAGTATGTATGTTGTAAGTGAACTAGAGAAAGATTTCTCAGGGTTTCATTTTATGGGTTAAAATTCATGGTTTCATGTTATTCTGAATGGATCAGTTATTAGTGTTCAACCTGAGAGAAATGGAGGATAAATGGCAATCCAGAATAGATTGAACAAAAATGAACTTTCCCAGCTTGCCATTATGCAGAATCAATTATCGGCAGAGAACTGTGCACCACTGATGTCAAGAGCATTCACAATCCAGAGCTGGTTTTGAGTTTCTCTATAGTATTTTGTGGTGTTCAAACAAATTTACTCCACTTTAGTGTATTACATTAAAAACAGAGAGAGGGTGTA
Source organism: Nycticryphes semicollaris (assembly GCA_013400055.1). NCBI lineage: Eukaryota > Metazoa > Chordata > Aves > Charadriiformes > Rostratulidae > Nycticryphes > Nycticryphes semicollaris. Next base: position 557,232 of record VXBJ01001163.1, on the reverse strand, counting down.
CCATATGATATCCCAAAGGATATGTAACTCCAGAATCTAAATAATTATTTAAAAGTTTTGAATTTAGTATAAGCTACCCAATTAATTTTTTATATCTGTAGACAGAGTTCTGAATAAGTACTTTGCCGTGCTATAAACTTTGATAATAATTTTAATATCATTTGGAGTATAATGAAACACTATAATCAGGATTATTTTAGGAGAGCTCAAAAATGAGAATGATGGAATTGTAAAATCAAAAGAAGGTCAGTTATAATTTCAATTTCTTGAGCTTTGAGTTACACTTATAACTCCTATTATTATTAGCAAATCTGTGAAGCTGAATCTCATCTCATTTACTGTGCACAATACTGGGAAAATGCTCTGATCCCCTTGCTTCTTTAGTCTCTACTTTATTATTTTTATTTTAATCCTATAAAAGTAGAAAGAAGTCAAAATGAGACAGTAAGCTTTCTTAACAATGTTGATGTTGCAGATCCATTTGCTGTCCCAAGCAATTCAGGAACAGAGCTGTAAAAAATGCAAGTAATGTTTAATAAAGATTAATGCAAAGTTATGTACCCTTGTACTAAAATATTAAATGCAGCAAAACTGAAGGGCACAATGCCTAGTGAGCCCTTGCATGGTAAGTTAATGATAGTTCTTGTCTCAAATGCACTTTGCAGTATAAAACAGCAATGATGGTACATTAACTTTGAAGGGAGTAAGATGAAAGTTCTGAAACACTATGAAATATTTAATTACACATGTATCGAAAGCAAATTTAACCATGAAGTCATGGGCCCTGAAGAAATGATTGACAGTTTGAACTGTCACTTTGCAAAATCCTTGTCAAAGGATTATACCCATACATGCTTATAGGCAAGAAACGGAGGTTAAGCTCTGCTTAAAATGAAGAAACACCTGCAAAGAAAGCACAGGTTTTATTATTGAAAACAGAAGGCATTTTGATTTTTGGCTTTCTTCTTAGATTCATCTCTCTAAAGGGAAAAAAATCTTTTGTGTAAAGATGAAGATAAAATTCTACTTGACATAACTTGAAAACTGACTTAGGCACATCTGTCAAAGGAATTTATACTATATGATACAATTGAAATAAACACCACCCCTCCACCCCCAAGGTAACAGCCTAGTCTTTATAACAGTCAAATTTTCAAATAAACTTCACTTCAGCCTCAAAAATTGGTTGGTACTGCTTTTATACACAGGCTGTTTTTATATGCAACTTACGGATAAGAATTTATGTTTTTGAAAGCTTACATATAGAAAAAGTGGCATGCATAGGTATTACAAAATAGTTTAAAAAAATCTATTACCTTTTAGTATATTTCAGCTTTCTAGGCTTAGAGTCACAGACAAACATTCCCTGTGGGAGAAGTAAAGGTCTCGGGTAAGATAAAGTTACTGAAAGATGACTGAGACCCTCTCTGTGCTGCAAATCCTTCATTTTAACCTCTGCAGACCAACTCAAGTTTTGAAATGCCTTGTTGACATAAATAATCAACTTTTAAGGGTGAATTTTGACATGAGACAAGCGGATGATGCAGAAGCAATGTTTTCAAGTGTGAAATTCAAAAAAAATAAGAATTCCATCACTGATGTAAAACTTTTTAAAACGTGTTTTTCATAGTGGAAATCCCAGACCCTGGAGGTAAGAGAGAGAGTCTGGAGAGAGGAAGACCGAGACCCTCCCTTGATTGAGGAGGATCGGGTTAGAGATCATTTAGGCCAACTTGACACCCACAACTTCTTGGGCCCTCAATGGGGTGCACCCACAAGTGTAAGGGAGCTGGCAGATGTTACTGTGAAGGCACTCTCCATCATCTTTGAAAAGTCATGGAGAACAGGATAGGTGCCTGAGGGACTGGAAAAAAGCCAATGTCATTCTCATCTTCAAAAAGGGCAAGAAGGAGGACCCAGCAAACTACAGGCCACTCAGCCTCTCCTCCATCCCTGCAAAGGTAATGGAACAGCTCACTCTGGGTGTCATATCTAAGCATGTGGAGGAAAAGGAAGTAATCAGGAATGGTCAACACAGATTCACCAGGGGGAAATCATGCTTGACCAGTCTGATAGCCTCCTGTGGTGGCATGACTGGCTGGGTATATTAGGGGAAAGCAGTGGATGGTGTCTACCTTGACTTCAGCAAGGCTTTTGACATTGTCTCCCATAACATCCTCACAGGTAAGATTAGGAAATGTGGGTTAGATGAGTGGACAGAGAGGTGGATTGAGAACTGGCTGAAGGGCAGAGCTCAAGAGAGTTGAGATCAGTGGTGCAGAGTTCACTTGAATCCCTGTAACTAGAGGTGTTCCCCAGGGGTCAATCCTGTTCAACATATTCATCAATGACCTGCATGAAGACACAGAGTGTACCTTCAGCAAGTTTACGGCTGACACGAAACTGGGAGGGGTGGCTGATACACCAGAAGGCTGTGCTGCCATTCAAGTGAGACCTGGACAGGCTGGACAGTAGGGTGGAAAGGAACCTCATGAAGTTCAACAAGGTCAAGTGTAGAGTAATGGGGAGAAATGGCCCCATGCACCAGTACAGACTGAGGACTGACCTGCTGGAGAGCAGCTCTGCAGGGAAGGACCAGGGAGTCCTGGTGGACAACAAATTGGCCATGAATTGGCAATGTGCCCTTGGGGCCAAGAAAGCCAATCGTCTCCTGGGATACATTAAAAAGAGCGCGGCCAGCAGATCAAGCGAGGTTATCCTCACCCTCTACTCTGCACTGGTGAGGCCACATCTGGAGTATTGTGTCCCGTTCTGGGTCTCTGATTTCAAGAAGGACAGGGAACTGCTGGAAATAGTCCAGTGAGGGGCTACGAAGATGATCAAGGGAGTGGAGCACCTCTCTTATGAGGAAAGGCTGGGAGACCTGGATCTGTTCAGCCTGGATAAGACTGAGATCTCATAAACATTTATCAATATCTAGAGGGCAGATGTCAAGAGGATGGGGACAGACTCTTCAGTGGTGCCCAGTGACAGGAAAAGGGACAACGGGCACAAACTAGAACACATGAAATTCCATCTCAACATGAGGAAAAACTTCTTTACCAGAACAGGCTGCCCAGAGAGTTTATGGAGTCATCTTTGCAGATGTTCAAAACCCTCATGTATGTGTTCCTGTCAAACCTGCTGTAGATGAACCTGCTTTGGCAGGGGAGTTGGACTAGATTATCTCCAGAGGTCCCTTCCAACCCCTGCCATTCTCTAAGAACTGCAGAATTAAATTAAATATTTGCTTTTATGTTTAATCTTTGCATGATACACAAACTATTTCTGAGGTTGAAACTTTATCCTTATGGCAAATGAATGTAGGAGTCTCCATGTTCAAACTACAGGTTGTTGACAAATTAATGACATTCTGTGAGAATGCAGGGATGGAGCCTTCAGGATGGAGTCTTGTTACTTTTGATATCATAGGTTATGTCACGTGCCAGATACGTACATCTTCCAAAATTATCTTAATGATACGTCAATCAATATATAGATGACAAACAAAGAATGATAACTGGTATTTTAGCAAAAACCTCTGAATTCAAGAGACACTGAGAAAAAAAGCTTTGGAATTGAGGTAAGCATTGCTTTGCTTTGCCATATGAGAAGGAACATTTGTAACCAGGTTCTGAAAAAAAACAACATTCACTTGCCTTAAAGACTGTTGGCATTTAAGGGTCCTCTGGAATGCATATTCTACCCTATAATAAATGTGCTTTATCTACAGTACTTCATTTTCTTCTCAAGCTTTTTTTAAGCCTCTGTCTGATTGATGTTGAGTACCCTGTACGTAGGTTGGCTTTCCATGCTGTTGTTTGCATAGTGCCTCTCAACTCCTAATCACTCTTTGCACAATGTACATTTTATAGTCACATCTCAGTGTTGTATATGACAACAGGAAAAGTCAAAATATTCTTTTCTTATGCATCTGCTCAGAAATTGGAGCAGACACATGAAGCACTAGTAGCTCTTGCTAATAGGCCAGCTGTAGCATGGATACACTGAAACTCAAAGTAATGTCTGGCTACCTAATTAACCTCCCTTCACCGTCCAAATCTAAAGCAAAAAGTAAAATTAACAAATGATTTAGATCAGGTGTGCCCTATTAGTCTCTCAGAATAGGTCAGGTACAACTGGCTAATTGTGCTGAATGCAGTGTAATTGCTGTCGATCTAGTTAGATGGCTTTGTGATAAATCAACTTTTTTTTTTTATTAGAATTCCACACTTTAATGCTAGCTATTCTAGCATCACAGCTTCTATCATTGTCCCTTGCTATAGTCAGCCATTTCTGTTTCTGGCTGAATTTAAGAAACACAGTAGTAGTAAGCAATTCTACTGTAACAATCATAATACCATCAGAGTGAAATATATTTCTGGTCAATATATGCTGTAAAGTAAAGCCTTGCAACCCCTTTCTGTTTTTTGCAGGCAGGCTCCTGTTTCAAATAGAAGGCATAGCTATTGATCTAAGATGCAAACAATACTAAAGAGTTGCTTGAAACCAGGTAGACATGAGAGTATTGGTTTTTTACTCCATGCTTCCACTGGAAAGGCAAAGAAGTAGCTGCAAGTAGAGCTGATGTGGGAAGCAGGCTGTAGGGATGCAGGAGCTGCCTGACATTGCAAGTAGCACCCTAATAGCAGGGATGGAGATATATAATTAAGAGGTGGGTAAGAGGGAAGGTATTAAACAGGCATATGTGGTAATAGATTTGATCTATAAGGGAGGCAATAGCAGCAACAAAAATCAAGTAATTGGTATAGGCTGAGAGACTGTTGCGGTCAGTAAGTCTTCCTTAGTGTTACAGCTGTTTACTGTTAGCTTTCACACTATGTTTGGCATTGTTATGATTTTCCTTTAAGTAGAAGCCAGTCTTCATGGTTACAAACAAGGATAGAAATTAGATAATTAGATTTTAAATGCAGTTGTGAAAGGAACCTAGATGTGTCACTTCTTCAGCTAAAGGTACTGTCAGGCTCTTTTACTGCATGCGCAAGCAGGTACAGCTAGTATAACAGCAGTTTAATTATATATATATATATAATCTTGGATGGCTTAATTGTCAGGGCTCAGGCAAAGATGTTAGCATTTTTTGTTTTGTCTTTGGCATCTTTGTTGAGTCTGACAATGGGATCTCTAACAAATCAGTTTCAGCAAGTATCTCTTTTAATCTTTCTGTAATAGGAAAGGGATAAAGACTGACAAAAGAATTCAACAGTATGTATGGAGTTAATTGCTAATTCTGTGATCTGGATACAAGTCAGCAACTTGGTCAATACCTCTGATACTCTTTACTTTCCTAGTGAATATCTATCTGCCTGTAGAGTGACTGTTTTTCAAAGCCATCTTTTTTTAACCTGCTCTGAGCTTGCTTTCTTAAGGAAGCTAGAGCCATTTTGTGTTTAATTCAGCTGCAGCTTGTTGTTGCTGAAAACGTGTTCTAACTGCTTTTTCTATTTGAACGTGCTTTGTCCCTTCAGTCTTAAATATGGAAATCTGTAAATACATATTTTTCTTTGTAAAGGGCAAGCATAATACTTTACTAATTTAGTAGTTATGTCATCACTTTATTGCTAAAAAAATGGCCTTTATATTTCTGCAGAAGGTAAGATACTAAATGTGAATACAGAACAATTTTTCTTTTTCATACAAGTATTTTACTGAGAAAACTCCTTAGGAACTTGTTACAGTCTTTTGGTAATACTGTGGCTACTATATATATAAAAATGTCCTGCAAGGGATAAGCTGATTGAGAGTTATAGTTTGTCTGAGCAAAGAAAACAAAAAACCTACTTGTTATGCTGGGGAAAATTTTTTTGTTGTTTAGGATTGATTAGAAGTATCTTATTGGCTTTGTCCTTTTTACAAGTGAATATATTTTTGGTAACGTGCATAATCAGGTTTTGACATTAGCTAATATAGTTATTATATCTGTGTATAGATGTTTGGATTGCTGTTAAAAAAAGCTTTTGGCATGTCAAAAATCTCATAAGCGAGTAGAATTAGGAAATGAAGTTACCTAAAATAAGGCATCTTCAGAGACTTTACTCTTGTTCTAGGATCATACAAGTAATACTCTTCTTGATAAATATTTCAAAGTGAAGCTTAAACTTCTTACAAGGAAGATAAGTTAAGCATGTACTTTGAAGAGTTTTGAAGTCTTATTTTGTTTAAGCCTTCATGTCTATCCTAAAGTGGAACATGTTTCATATGATTACAGAAGGATGGTAAAGCACACATTTTTTTTTTCTTCCAACTGGTATTTTGTCCCTGATTTCCTACAGTATCATATCTCAAATTTTAATTTTTTAAAAAGATGTTAGATACAAATTAGGGTGGGCTTTTTATTTAGTTACAGTTCTATTCCTCCCAAATGAGTGTAATACTCTGCAGGACTGGGTTTATTGTCACTGTCAAGTTCTAATTTAATCATATAATAAATTAATTTATCCCTAGAGTTGTTAAAACAAATCTAGAAAGACATTTTTGTCTTGAATATTCTATTAAACTTGTCTCCTGGCATTATTGCTTGAAAAAACATCTTTCAAGCAGGCAGTTGAAAATGAACCTATATATTTTTTTATTTTCATTTAGAATTTAAAAATATGTATTCTGTCTCTGAGCGCAGCCTTACTCGAGTAGCTTGCAGTGATAGGCTAGTACTCTGGAACAGATCCCATACTTGAAAACATCAACCATAATGGAAAAAAGAAAAGTCAAAAAAGAGAAAGTTGACCAGAGGTGCTATGAAGGGTCTTATACTCTCCAGGTTCTTCTACAGCAGCCAGACCTGAGGTAGGAGCATCATGCTGCTCTCAGGAGTCTGTTCTGTGTCACTTAGCTGCCATTCATGAGACATAAACCTCCTGATAAACACCATAATGTCAGTTCTTTTTGCCAGCCTAAGATAACAGTTTTTTTATTAGTGCAACTCTGCTGGAATGCTTTTCCTTCCTTCTTCCTTAACAGTCTAAAATGTTAGAGGATCTAGTCTAAAAGTTATTAAAGTTTTGCAGCAGGGGATACCACCTGTGTGTCCTGGCTTCTTCTGGCAAAGCCTTTATCACTCAGCTGTTCAAAAGGTTCAAAAATACACTATTTTTTTTTCTTCTCTTTTCTTTCCAGTCAAGAGACAAAAGGGATTAGTAAACAGTAACTTCTGCCATCGAAACTGGAATTTAACATTGGTTGCTAAAGACAGTATTCAAATCTGCATTTTGAGGGGTAGTAGTGAGTTTCTTGGTAATTAAACCTGCAGTAATGCATGAAAATACTTCAAACAGCTGTGTTAAAACCTTTTCTAATTTTGCAGTAAATGGCTTCATTGTCGGATATTAGAAGAAAGTCAGAGTCTGCATTACGGTAAGCAACTGTGATTCCTTGGTCCAGCTGGACTCTATTGTGTGTGTGAAAAGGTAGTTTGCCAGACAATTTGAGCAGTGGGAAGCCTTGGGGAAGCTGTTCTTGCTTGTGCGGTGATGGTATTTACATAATAGTGTACTATGTCATACCCTGTTTGTCTTTGAAACAAAACCACTCTGCTTTTGTAAAAAGAACTGTATGAGGTGGATTTTTATGAAGGGCAAATCCATTTATAATCTAAATGTGTACTTAATACAGGTTACAAGGTCTAAAATCTTGGCCACAGCATAACACTTCAGCCTTATATCTCCTGAGGACAGGCAGTAAGTCAACTGACCTGAGCTGAAAGTACAATTTTGGGGTCAGGCAGGCAAGAAGTTAATCGCTGACAGTTCTTTTGGAGAAAGAAGTATAATGGTTGCCTTGATTGGTAACAATCAAGAAACAAGTAAAAACTAACATCAGGAATATGTTGTTTACCCATTAAAATATTGAAATTTAGAAGTGTTTAGATAACATGTTTAGATAGTTGTACTAGTAACAAGTTATCTAGACATGCTGTCTAAATAGAATTAATCAAATATTGCTTTAAAAATTCTTACCTTTCACACACTATGTAAAGCAAGCATTATGAATTGAAAATGGTATTTCACAAATGCTTTACAGTTCATCTGTGTAATTTACAATGACTTTGTATATATTTCAGAAAGCACCATGCTTTACTTTCAACAACATATCAACCGTCAACATACAGAGTATAATGGAGTCTTTCAGGTTTTGGGTGTATAACTTTACTGATATGTCTGATTGCAGACAAATAGCATTACTTCGGTATCTTCATTGATCAATAGAACTGTTTAAGAACTGCATCTTTCTTGAATAAGACAATTCTTGCGTCTGATATTGAGTGAATATATGAACAGGTAGAGAAGCTGTCCAATGGTTTCATTGGTTTAGGCATTGACATAGTGTGAATTTTCTTGTCTCAAGTTCTTGTCATCTGTAATTTGTGAGGCTATAAAAATTCTGCTAAACTATCTCAGTAGTGTACAGTACAACAGCATCATGCTTCCTTGATGCAAAATTCAGCCTGGATTGAGCATAATGTATAACATCAATTTTCAGAGAGCAGTTTTAAAACATTATATAGTTAAGTTTATGGAACTTTGTTCTTGCAACTGTGAAATCTTTCCCTACTTTTGGCACACGTCCATAAAAAAAAAAAAAACCCAACCCAACCCTTTTCTTCTTAATGTGAAAGCAATTGCAGTAACCTGAAGACACTTTAGGAGCTGCCACCCTTTAATTGCTATAAAGGTAGTAGAAAACTGTTTGACTGCCCTGGCTTATGTTAAGAAGCAGAGTGTATATGTGAAATAGCTATAATTCTGTGTGGATACAGTAAATTGTGTGATTACTAACTCTTGCATATAGATATAGTTTGGATATGTGTGGAAGGCTCTCAAGTGCTGGAGCACATCCAAATAGCAATGACGCTAGTGCAGGTTCTTGATCATAAGTCATATGAGTAGTGGCTGAAAGAACAGGGTTTGCTTCACCTGGAGAAAAGGAGGCTGAGGGGAGACCTTATCGTGCTCCACAACTACCTGAAAGGAGGTTGTAGAGAGGGGTCAGTCCCTTTTCCTAAGTAACAAGTGATAGGACAATAGGAAATGGCCTTGAGTTGCACCAGGGGAGACCTAGATTGGATATTGGGAAACATTTCTTCACTGAAAGGGTTGCCAAGCTTTGGAACAGGCTGCCAGGGAAGTTACCGAGTCCTCATCCCTGGAGGTATTTAAAAGATGTGTAGATGTGATGCTTAGTGATGTGGTTTTGTGGTGGATTTGGTGTTACATTTACAGTTGGACTTGATCTTAAGGGTCTTTTCCAACCTAAGTAATTCTGTGTAGTAGTGTAGACAGAGCAACAAGTTCAGTAGTTTGTTGGGTTTTTTTTCCTTATCTATCTCTTCCCTCCCCTCCGCAATGAAGCAAATGGTTCCTGCACTGTACCTGGCAGATAACACTGAGTAGGCTAACCACTTCTATCAAGTTAGGGAAACAAGATGCTTTTAGTGATTTTTACAGTATGTGCACATAACCTGCTTTTCTGTTAATTGGGGATGGGAAAGGTAATCGGAATTCAAATTTGCTGAAACTCACTGTTGGGACTTGCACTTAAAAGCCCTTAAACTTCCATACACTTATACTGTTCTCCCTTTAAAATGGTTCGCAAGTTTAATCACCAACTAGAATTGATTTTGCACCTCAAATGGGACCAACACATGCCTGCAATTTCTTGTCAGATGTCCTTGTGAACAAATCCACTGTAGCCGTAACTTTTAACAGAGTGGAAAATACCCAAAAGTATCTGAAGGAAAAGTCTGCAAGTTGTTCCTGTCCTAAGGACACTGGCTTTCCTGTTAAGTCCACATAATTCAAACAGCTTAATTGTAAGTAAACTGATGTGGTTAGCTCAGTTCCTCAATCTTTGTGATATGTGGCAATAACAAAACTCTCTGTTGCTACCATCATATCAGTGCATCTAAGTAGATTTCCTGTAACATCTTGTCCTGTGCTTGTTTAGTGTACTTATGCTCTTCTTTTTCTTTTAAAGAGGATGGACCTAATTGAAAATGGTACAGCCTTTCAGGAAAGTACATCATACTTGAGATATGATAAACTTTGTTGGCTAACCCAGTGAGCATTATTCCATTTGAGGTCATTATTAATTGTTCCTTGGATAGTTTACAGAAACAGTTGGGGGCATAAACAGTGTAATTTTTCAATAGCATGTTAACAGTTGGCTTGTCTACCACTCTGTTTTCATCCTTTTCTCCCAAAAGAACAAAAGAGAATAGTATTTGGTCAAGCCCTGATAAATCAATAACTTAATGCAGTTAGTTACACTTACTTAGTGCAGTTAATATTAAGAGCTTGTAGGAGTTTCTTTGTATTTACTTCTTTATTCCCCCATCAGCCATTAAAGAACATTCTCATTTTCCACATGAAAGCCTCAGGAGCAATTTCACAGCGCAGACCCAACAAACTGAACACTACAAGATTAACTGACTATACTACCTTGTGTTGCTAGTTTAGCTCTGCCTGTAGGATTTAAATTTGTGCTACCCTTCTGAACAATCAAAGCCAATTTAACTACATCCCAAATGCTTCATAGAGAAAGTCTGTTCAATTTCTTCCTTTCCTAGATTGCATGTTCAAAGTAATTTCTCCTAAATTAAATGTCATTTGGTTGTATTAGAATAATCAGGACAACTTCAGATTTTAATAAGCAAAGTTATTTTAGACTAAAAACTATTGAGATGGGTTTAAAAAACAAAAAACCAAAACCAACAGGAAAGTCTTGGGGCACAGGGAATGTAGGTAGTAGCATTATAAACACATAATCATATCTAAACAGCCTAAATTTTTCAGCCCAGCTAAACTATAAACTAGGCTGAGAATAATTAAATTGGTAATTTCAATGGGAAATAAAATCTTGAATTTTTTGTGTTAAACTGTGCTGCTTTTTTTAGGCCCCCACAGGAAGACATTTAGTTTTAACAAACCTAGTTTTCAATGCAATCAAATACTGTAAACTTAAATGGTCCATGAAGGCATTGAAAAACCATGGACAGGCATTGTGTGTTACTGAGTATGTGGCAACTTTCATTAGGTGGTCCAGATAATTAGAAAATATTTTTCATTCTTTTTAGTTTTTATTTTTTAATTTTTTATTTAGTACAACTGATGAAAGAGAACCTACTCAACCTTCCTATCTTCATTTTGTGAAATAAGTCTGCTCATGATTACCACTTTGAAGCACTCTTTCTCCTGTATCTGTTTTAGTCCTGCTCTTTATGTGGAACAAATGATTTTAAATTCAACAATATTGCACTCATTTAAAATCACATGTTGCTATTTAAGTAGGACCAAAGAGTTATGTTTTCTAATGCTTGATTTACTTGTTTCCATGTTTCCCGTGAATTTATCAATCTCCTTCTTGAACTATGTGGTTTTCTAGCCTGCGTACCGAGGTTTCTTTTTTTTTAAGTTAACAATCATGATTTCTAACATCACATTAGTATTTTTGTTTCTGTTGTGCTACTTTGATATTGGCAGGAGTCAGTTCAAAAGAATGCTGTGAAGTCTTCATTAGGGGACTGTGATACTCAGACTCTGGGAATTCAGCCAGGGGGAATCAATTGGTGAAATATTCAGAGGAAAAGTGTACTGCCTCATTTATATTTGCATACACCAGACCAGGCTGCTGAGACATACAGCTAGAGAGACTGGAACTGGACTTTGTGGTTGTGTTCAGTAAATGTTGTCTTGTGTATCCTTAAGACTTCAAAGATTTCTGTATTGTGCTCCAAGGGTGATAAAGCATGATATATTGTGATTTCAAGGCAAGGCTTTCAAAATTTTGTTGTATGTTTATGTATCTGATATAATGGAAGTAGGGCATAGGTGAGACCGGGGAACAACCTGTGTGTGTACAGCAGGTATAGGCAGAGAGTACTTCAGGTCACTCAGTTACTGGAAGCACCATGTGTTGAAGGAGTAAAATGTGTAACTTATAGGGCATTCCTGAGTATAAAGAATAGTAAAATGTGTTGAAAGACCAACTCTTTATAAAGCATATTGCCAGAAACTTGATGGTTATCCTATATAATTCAGGATCCACATTTCAATGAATTATGCCTAAATGACATCTTAGAAGGGATGTGGCAGTAATCAAAGGATCAAGAAGTAATAATCCTACGGCAATATTTTAACTGACTAAACAGCTTGCTGTAGCTAAACTTATTAGTAACCTGATAAGCAAGCAGGTAACTAATTGGAGGTACTTAATTATGAAATGTAAACATTTGAATTTGTCTCATATTTATCTTATAAACTGGAGGGATTCTTTTCATCAACATGGGACTAAGTGGAAGGAAAAAAGCCCTGTATAATCTACTATCTGTATTTGTGTATAATTTTACCTGATTTAATCTTGTACTAAATACCAGTACTGCGTATGTTGAAACCTAGTTACTTAGAAACACTTCTTTCAAAAGCTATAGCAAATATGCATCAAAGTTGCCCACTTTCCCAAGGTGCTCTCTGTCTGTTTTTGCAGTCCACTCATGTCTGGGATGTTCCTGGTTGTGCCCTCTGTTTGAAATGGGATATAGCCATAGTTTTCTGCAGGCTAAGAAGAAAGGCTTGGCGGTTGACTATTTATTTCAACTGTGATTTCTTCTTTCATCTAACAAAAGTCTCTGGGTACCTGCAGAAACTATAATAATGCATAGTCATAAGATATAAGATACTGAAATATCTTCAACAAAATGTGGAGTATTCTCCCACAGTGTTTCCTTATCTGGAAAGTCCGTGTGGTTATTCATTACAACCATAAAAATAAATTCTGAGTAAATTTAACATGCCATTTTCTTCACAAAAATCAGGAAATTATATTTTGTAGAAGAATGTTGACAAATGTCTATAAAAAAAAACCCTCAACTGATATCAATGACCAATGTAAACCCTTTAGTCGCTTAGTTGAGTTCAGCTGTACAAAATACCTCTCACATAGTTTATCTTTTGAACTTGATTTCTCAATTCTTGATTTGTATGAAACTCACTGAAACATCTGGGCTTAATGTTGCCCTTCTGATGATACTTACACAAAGTTCCTGGCTTTCTCTATTGTATTTTCCAATAAAACCGTAGAGGCCTCTATAGAAATATTGTTGGGAGGCTAGGGGTCAGACCCTTCAAAAGAAAGGAAAAAGTCTTTAAATTATTAAATCTTATTTTTAGGCTGAACTTTGTTATGAACACAAACGCTCTGGTTCTGTCAGTAGGTGAATGATACAGAACCCATGGAACTTCCTTCACTTCCTTCTTACTCCAGCCTGAGCATTGGATACATTAGCAAATGGTGTCCTTAGAAATCAAAGACTATAGATCCTCATCAGCTCAATGAGGAGATCTCACGTCTTTCTTTTCATAAATCCATATGGCTTTTATATTATTTTTGTTTCTGAACTTGCTCCAACTGTTTTTATTAAACATATGCATAAGCTATAAAGAGAAATGCAGTATATGAATGCTGTATATTGCATTTGTAAAATTGTTCAAATTTTCTATTTGTACACAGACTTTCTATAAAATTAATTTTGAGCTCTATAGAAAAAGGTGAAGATTTACCTTGGAAAAAAGCACTGGTTGGTGTTCTCCTATGCTTCTTGCAAGTCAAGGTCCAGCAAAGTGTAAGTTTGTAGCTGTTAGTGAGTTTTGTAAATGTACAAAACCTGGCGATAAAATATAATTGGCAGATATGGAACAGCAAAATTATTTGTTATTTCCTCAGACTTTTGTGTAGCTCAAAGTTTTGAAGGATATTTGAGCTCATATTGTTAAAGCATACATAATTCTTATATTAGCACCCCACACCTCCGTTTTTAAGGCAGGATGGTTTGCTGAGACTTTTTTCTGTACAGCATTATAACCGAGTACCTGTTGCTCATATGCTGATTGTGTATTGTTTGCCTCTGTAGTAATACTACCTTTGGGCAAGCTAGACCATTACTTGGCCTGTGTTCACCTTGTATCAGGGTCTCTAATTCTGCCAGTTTCTACTGGTGTGGTGGTTGATTTTTAAATAGTGTGCAGTAACATTGTTAATTGGGAAATGGATGACTTTGCTTGACTTGTATATCCAGATCCCTAAAGAATTCCTTTTTTTTGTGCCTTATTTACATCAAATGATCCACCCTTGATAATGCCTTAACACCCTGTTTAGTTTTGATGATAAAATCATTGTCTCTGTAGGAAAACAGCAAGTGTCATTTACCTTAATATTAGGAAGGCTTTAAATACAGTTTTCTGTAGTGTTGTGGCATCCGAAGTGGGGATAAGTGGACTGGATGAGTAGACTGTAAAGGAAAAGCTGACTGGACCATGGGGCTCAAACAGTACTGGTAAATGCCAGTCTGACTTGACAGCTGGCTAGAGTAGTATTCTTCCAAGGCTGATACTAGGACAATATTCTTGGACGCTTTTGTGGCCATGGGGAAAAAACACTGGAAATCTGTGGATGACATCAATTAATATGCTAGAAGGCATGTTATTAGACTTGTATAATTATTGTTGGAAAGCAGGAAGTTCTAATAACTTTTGGGTTGCTTGGCTAAGAATTGCCATTTCAAATAATATTCTGAGAGATCTGTAAGCAAATTATGTCTGGAGAACATAGGCAGCTGAAGAGAAAAGCATTACTATTGCTTTGGAAACCAATGGAATACATTTAGCAACTGTATCTGACTTTTGTGAATCCTGTACGATGGACAGTAACTTCCATGTTAAAAGCAGTAAGTTATATCCGTTGTTCAAATTTGGATAATATTATCCTATTTAACTGTTCATGTTTGAAGATATTGACAGTACTTGCCAAATTTCTTATAAGCTGGTGTTTGCAAACAATTACACTGGGATATTTGAGGTGCTGGTCTATTATCACCTATATATACATTTGTTAGTTCTAATACTTCGGTGGTTGTGTAATGCTGTTTCCCTAGCGGCCTAAAATAATGCCTAATAAAAGGTTACAAAGGCTGAATATGTTATCTAGGTTGAGTTTTCAGTTATTAGCTCTATGTAAAGGAGGTATAATTCTGTGCCGTAGAGCAAATGTGGAATATCAAGGGGAGAGAGGGAGATCTGGGAGCAGCTGAATTGAACTCATAACTTTTGTTTTGAGAAACCATGAACTCAATTTATGAAGAAATGCCTTTAAGTTTCTATAGGTTTGCCTACTGCAAGTTAATTTTATCATTAATAGAACTCTTATTTTATTTGTTTTAATGTTGAAATTGTGTGGCATGTGCAGGAGGTCTGTAGATGGTCTATATATTGTATTCTGGAGAGTCTCCCTGTGCCCAAACCTCAAGAACAAGGATGAGGAACTCTTTTACTACAGCCATATATAGATCATATAAATAAATGCAGCAGAGTTTGAGATCTAGTGATGTATCAGTTAGCAGGGAAGCAAATCTACTTTCCAGGGAGACATAGCAACATGTGAATGTTCAAGTCTGCTGTAGTTTGCCAAGAATGTAAATATTTTTATATAGTATTACATTATATCATTCCCTGGATTCTTCCCCCTGCATTTAAAAAAAAACAAAAAAAAAAAAAACCCAACATAGTTTTCAAGCACTTATTTCACATACTGAATGAACCTTAGTTTCCATGTTTCAAGTACTGGCATTGAAGTGAGATATAACAGAGTATTTTACACTAGGAAGTGTCATATGTTGGTGTTGAAGATTAGACCACTGACACATAAGTGAGACATACTCAATTCCTTTATTTTTTTAATCCTAAAACATTATATCCACATTATATCTTCCTGAGAATTTAAGCGTTCAAATTCTGATGCAGTCATATTCTTCCCCAAGTGTTCGATGACTCTCAAGGAGTAAAACATGGGTGTAAAGCCTGCTCCTCTGGGGGATGAGAAAGTAATAGTGTTGCTATACTTATATCACTATAAATGCAGCTTAAAAAAACATCTTCTGAATGATGAGAGTGAAGGCAACTAAACTTAAGGGCAAGATAAGCAAATAATCAGTGTAATAAATAATTTCATTGCCTGATATATTGCTTTGTGGTAATGCAAAATAACCATATCAAGTAGGAGTCATGGTCCCTTACAATGTTAGTCTCTGGACTTATGCAGATGTATCATAGAATCGTTAGAGTTGGAAGTGACCTTAAAGATAATCTAGTTCCAGCTCCCCTGCTTTGGACAGGGACAACTCCCACTAGAGCAGGTTGCTCAAAGCCCCATCCAGCCTGGCCTTGAACAGTTTCAGAGAATCCACAGCTTCTCTGGGCAACCTGTTCCAGTGCCTCACCACCCTCACAGTAAAGAATTTCTTCTCAATATCTAATAAAAATCTCCCCTCTTTCAGTTTAAAACTGTTACTCCTTGTCCTATCACTACACTCCTTGATAAAGACTCTCTCCCCCTGTAGGCCCCTTTTAGGTACTGGAAGGTCTCCCTGGAGCCTTCTCTTCTCTAGGCTGAACAGACCCAGCTCTCAGCCTGTCTTCATAGGAGAGATGCTCTGGCCCTCTGCTGGACCTGTTCTGAGAGGTCCATGTCCTTTCTCTGCTGAGGACTCCAAAGCTGGACACAGTACTCCAGGCGAGGTCTCATGAGAGCAGAATCTCAGGGGTTCTGAGTAGAATTGCCTCCTTTGGCTTGCTGGACATGCCTCTTTAAATGCAGCCCAGGATGCTGTTGTCTTTCTGGGCTGCAAGTGCATGTTGTTGGCTCGTATGGAGATTCTCATCAACCAACACCATCAAGTCCTTCTCCTCAGGGCTACTCTCAATGCATTTTCTGCCCAGCCTGTATTTGTGCTTGGGATTTCCCCAGCCTAGATGCAGGACTGTGCATTTGACTTTGTTGAGCTTAGTGAGGCTTGTATGTGCTCACCTCTCAAGCCTGTCCAGGTCCTTCTGGATGGCATCTCTTCCTTCCACATCATGTTGACTGGCCCACACAGTTTGTTGTTGTCAGCAAGCTTGCTGAGGGGGCACTCAATCCCCCAGTCCATTTTGCCAACAAAGGTGTTAAACAGCATCATTTCCAGTACTGATGCTTGAGGAACACCACTCGTTGCTACTTGCTGTGTGGATATCAAGCCATTGATCATAACTCCTTGAATGCAGCTCTCCAGGCAGTTCTTTATCCACTGAGTAGTCCATCTGTCAAATCCATGTCTCTGAATTGGAGAGACAAGGTTGTTGTGCAGAACAGTGTCAATTTCTTTGCCCAAGTCCAGGTAGATGATGTCAATTGCTCTTCCCTTATCCACTAATGTTGTTGTAGAAGGCCACCAAATTTGTCAGGTGTGATTTGGCCTTAATGAAGCTATGTTGGCTGTTGCCAATCATCTCCTTATTCTCCACATGCATTAGCACA
This sequence comes from Nycticryphes semicollaris, assembly GCA_013400055.1. Classification (NCBI taxonomy): domain Eukaryota; kingdom Metazoa; phylum Chordata; class Aves; order Charadriiformes; family Rostratulidae; genus Nycticryphes; species Nycticryphes semicollaris. The sequence goes on along the minus strand of VXBJ01001163.1, from coordinate 539,874 downwards.
GTATGGAACCATAATAACCTAAACAGCTCCAGGAAAATTAGACGGGGAAATAAGCCTCTGTGAGTGAAGCGGCTGAGCTAGCAACTGCTTATTTGATGTAGAAGACACAACAAGTGCTGGAATCATAGAATTATCTAGGTTGGATGAGACCTTCAAGATCATCAAGTCAAACTGTTAACCTATTTCTGCCAGACCACCACTAAACTATGTCCCGAAGCACCACATCTACCTGTCTTTAAATACTTCTGAGGATGGTGATTCTACTACTTCCCTGAGCAGCCTGTTCCAGTGTTTGATAGCTCTTTTTGTGAAGAAATTTTTTCCCACTATCCAATCTGAACCTCCCCTGGGGCAACTTGTAGCTGTTTCCTCTTGTCCCAGTACTTCTTACATGGGAGAAGAGACCAAACCTCGCCTTGGTCCTACCTTGTTTCAGGTAGCTATAGAGAATTATGAGGAGGCTGAGGGGAGACCTTTTCTCTGGATTAAACAATCCCAGTTCCCTCAGCTGCTGCTCCTCCAAAGACTTTTTGTCTAGATCCCTTCTCAGCTTTGTTGCCCTTCTCTGGACACACTCTGGAACATCAGTCTTGTAGTAAGGGGTCCAAAACTGACCGCAGTATTTGAAGTGGGGCTTCACCAGTGATGAGTACAGGGGGAGGACTGCATCTCTAGTCCTACTCACCACACTATTCCTGATACAGGTCAGGATGCTGTTGCCCACCATGACCACCTGGGCATGCTTTTGGCTCATATTCATCCAGCTGTTGACCATTGTCTCCAGGTCTTTTTCTGTCCGGCAGCTTTTCAGCCACTCTTCCCCAAGTCTGTAGTGCTCCATGGGGTTGTTGTGACCCCAGTACTTGGCCTTGTTGAGTCTCATGCCATTGGCCTCAGCTCATCAATCCAGCCTATCCAGATCCTCTGTAGAACCATTTTACCCTCAAGCACTTCAACACTCCTGCCCAACTTGATGTCATCTACAAACTTACTGATGGTGCACTCAATCCCATTGTCCAGGTTGTTGATAAAGATACTAAAGGGAACAAGCCCCAGTACCAAGGTCAGGGGAACACCACTCATGACTGACTGCCAAGTGGATTTACATCCATTCACTACAACTCTTTGGGCCTGTCCAGCCAGCCAGTTTTTAACCCAGCAAAGCGTACTCCTGTCCAAGCCATGAGCAGCCAGTTTCTCCAGTAGAATGCTGTGGGAAATGGTGTCAAAGGTTTTACTAAGTCCAGGTAAGCAACATCCACATCCTTTTCCTCTTTTTCCTCATGCACTAAATGGGTGATCTTATCATGGAAGGGTATCAGGTGTGTCAAACAGGAATATGCAATGAATTAGAGCTGGATGGCAAAGGTGTATTGGATGGAATGGAGCACCCTTCATGAGTACACAGGCAATCTGCAGACTTCCAAATTTGTGCCTGGAAGTATTCCTCACCATCGCTATCTCCACACCATTCTGATTACAGAATCACAGAATGTGTTGTGTTGGAAGGGATCTAGTCCACCCCCCAACCTTGCAGTAAGCAGGGAATGTTATGTTACAATGACTTGTTATTTAATAAGACACATTTATCCTTCTCTTTCCTTCCTGTTCCTGAAAATTATGGGAAAGAGAGTGGAAGTCAATACTGTCCTTTTAGTACAGATTTTATCCTCTGTCCTTGCAGAAGTAGCAGATAGCTAGCCAGGAAGCCTTCTATTGAGGCACACTTACTCGAGGTCCATGAATGGTGGGTTAGTTATTTGATGCATCTCATCTCATTGTTTGTACTTCTTCAGTTGCATCAGAATAAAATAAAAAGCTATATTAAGTAAAATAGAAGTTCCTTGTAAGAAACTGCTGTTTTTACCTTAGGGACACTGAAGAACTGAATGAAAAAGATCATGTCTCTGATACAGACAGGGGAGAGATATGGAGCTCTTTATTAAGATGTCATGCAGAATATGGAAGAAGTTTGAGGACTACTGCACTATAATGAATTTGCTTTCAGAAATTTACTGAAAGCAGCTATTTAATGAGGATATCAGTTGCAGCCCTCTGGAATTGAGGGTCAAACAGAGCTGATTATTGCCAGCCCAGAATTAGGATTCTCAATAACTTTGCAGCATTGCTGAGCATCTACTCTTTAACCCTAAATGACATTTATTAAGTTTGCTCAGCCAGTGGACTGATGGAGTCACTTCTTCATTATTAAATGTGCGTTTTTTTCTAATCTTGCATCATCTCAGTGCTTTATTTAAAACTAAAATCAATATTCATGGTGCAGAGGGCTTTTTTTTTCCCCAACTCTTCCATAAATCTCTTGAGTATTTCCTACTTCTTAAACTCCTTCAGCGCAGACAGTATAATACATCTATGGCAAGACAGTCTTGGAGAAAGAGCTAACATTGGCATACGGTTTTTGCATCTTCCCAAAAGGGGATTTCTGTCTTGTATATGAAAATAAACAGTTGCTGAAAGATGTTGCTATGCTGCGTTGTATGATCTAATATGAAAAGAACAAAATAAGCAATGCTTATTTTTGATGACTAATGTAGCAACTTACCAGTCATTGTACAATGTTGGTATCAAATAGTTGCAGAGTTAATTAATTACTGGAGTAGTATCTTAAAAATACTCTAATGGGGAATTTCAGAAGTCAAGTGTAAGTAAACGAAAGGTTAACCACCAATTATTTCTATCATTTCTGCTGCCCAAAGAATGCTTCATATCAGATGAATCAATTTAAATCCTGCTCAAGACAGTGAAATAATACAGTTTTGCAAAAAGCTGAAGTCGGTGAAATAGTTTGTAGTATACTTTGCTTTTGCGTTATCCTAAAATTGTAATGCAAAATAACCCTGGTTTAGTTGTCNTTTTTTTTTTTTTTAACCAGGAATATGGGAAACAATAAGGTAAAATCATCTGTGAGCTCTTTATGCATATGTCTAAAAGTTAGAGGATGAAATAGGTATTACTTTAAACTGTGTACATTCAGGTGGATCACTGAATAAAATGAGAAAGAAATAATGGCATTGCATATAGAGAAAATGAAGACTCTTAGGCCTACAAGTCTGTAATGAATCAATCAAAATGGATTAGTTGATAGGAGGATTAAAGGACTGTAGTAACACTATGCTACAGGTGACCACAACAGGAAAGGCTGGGAAGAGAAGTAATACTATATGATAAGATAAGAAAGCTATATATGGATAATAACACTGAAGATAGCTGATAACACCTCCATAATATTAATTTTAAAACCTTTGAGACTCTATGGAAATAATAGTTGTTGCAAATTGCTGCTTCCTGAATCTTATCAGGGACAGTTTAAGCACAAAGCTGATGCAACCTAAGTAAATAAGAAATAGTTGGTACACAAACATCTCCCTAATCTGGGAATTGAACCAATTACTTCCAAAGAGACAGGCATGATTACAACAGCTTTTGTTCTAAAAAGAAACTGATTGACATGGGGAAATGAATTGAATCGCTCTTAGCACAGAGGGTAAACTATCAAGGCAAAGATGCTCATAAAATTAACCAAGGATACTGGTATTTTCTTTTTATGTGCTTATTACAGTTCAACAAACTAGGACAGGGTGGAGTCTTTGAAAAGTATCCGGTTATAAATGGTTTTGTACCATAATAGTTTTACAGTCAACTGTGATTAAAAAAGAAATAGTGAAGACTTGCTTGCTCATTTCCTTGACTATATCTGCTCAATTAGTAGCTTTCAGTGGCATTTCCTACTTTCACAAATAGTAGTGTAAACTACATCGAGCCATTAATAAAGTCTAAGGGTATCTTAAAGCTGGTCATTATTTTATGGATTTGGTGGAGAATAGGAAATGTGGCACAGGAGTTTATAAGCTGGATAAAAAACTGACATTTCAGACATTTCAGAAAAACAGAGAAAGATGCCAGATGAAATGAAAACACAGGAACATGGGCAGGAAAATGAGGAAAAAAAATGAAAACTTAGTGGAAGCAGGTGCTCTGGTCATAGGCTGGAAGACAGAGGACTTGCTCCTTATGCTCTCTCTATAAAGCATTTGTGAGGGAAGAATTGCAGAGAAGAGAATAGAAAAGTCCTTGCTAGATCCCCTAGATGTTGTTATTAGAGGAATTTGTGAAGGTTTTTTGGCAAAAAAAAAATAGAGAAAGGCAAGATAGAAGTAAACCTTCTGATCAGAAGGATGGCACGCTTTTTCTAGTGTAAACAAACAGTACAGATCATATTTTCTACTGCTCTTCCCGAGACATGTTATTGAACACTTCTGGAAACAGAATATGAGATGCAGCCTATTACAACAGACTTCTTATCTTATGGAAGAACTTGCCATAAAAAGTGTTGTCAGGAGAACAGGACATGTCACGTTAACCCTGAATCTTAATGCATAATAGGAAAACATTGAAACAGTAGCAAAGAGTTTATAGAAAATACTTGAAGCATTGTGTATCCGAGAATGTCATTAATATAAAACATTGTCAGCATCTGCCTAATACATTTTAGTGTGCTTTTTTTTTGTTATTTCTTTTTATTGCAGTAATTTACAGGTAGGCAGGTGGGTTTGCAGTGGAGGTCTTTCTTGATACTAGTCACAAAATCAGTTGGGCTTTTTTTTTTTTCCAAGTGTGTTGGCTTTATTTCAACTTTCTTTTAAAGAATATACATTACAAAAGCAAGTAGCCAGTTTTAATCCCATTTTTCATCTGGGACAGGGTGAGTCATGAATTAATTCAGTGGACCACAGAATGTTCCTTGCAGTGAGGTAGGGACGAAATCGAGGACAGAACACAGACCACCTCAAGCTCAGCTCTCCTTCCTCTTGCCTACTTTGTATGATTATTTCACAGCTGACTATGAATGCAGCTTGTAAGAAACAGACCTATTTGGTACATAATGGAGACTTATTTGAGGTATTTAATGATGCAATGTGGCATAGAAAGGATGCTTTTCAAAAAAGATCCATGCCAGTGCCTTGCCCCATGCGAGGGCAGATGTTCGCCATAGTTCTGAGCTGTGTCTAGCAGAACCCCTCCAAACCTGAAAGCTCCTGCAGCTTGTCCATTATGTTCCTGTTTGGCAGAAAGGCGATTGCTGCTGTGCTGACATTCATCACTGAGCTTTTTATTGTGGTTCTGCTGCTCTTACGCTGACACACTTATCTGAAATCAGCATGGGGATGTATCAGACCTGGAGAAGGCTTTTTCCTGTCCCCAGCCCTACTCCAGCTCCCCAGACGCTTTTTCTTCTGTAGTATTGCATTCCTTTCTCTCCCTGAAAGTAGATAAAAATAGGGATAATAGCAAACTACCACAAGTAACGAAAAGGCTGCAAAGATATTATGTATATATTCTATATATATATTTTTATGTATATATTTTATATATATAAAATTGAAAATTGAAATACAGATTTCAGTATATGATTCTGCAGGAGGACTAGTAGCCCATTTCTGCCTTCTTTAAGCAGTCAGTCATTTTCAGTGACGTGTTTTGGTGTATACCTGCAGCAGCAGTTCTTTGGTATGGTAGGAGGTGGTTTTGTTTGCTGGGAATGGGGTGGAAGTGGTGTTTCTTTTCTGGATAGGGGAGTGATTTAAGTATGAAAGTTTGGCATTATGGTTTCTGTATCACCACTTGCCATGTGGCAGATTAGAAAATGCTGGAAAATAGGATAGCTGGTTTTGTATGTAGAACAGGGACACTGAAGGTGCCTCTGCTGATGGAAAGCGATTTTTGTATATCTCTTGAATTTTCGTGCTCCTTTCAGTAGGAATGACATTTAAAAAAAAGACTGGATCAAGTTTTCAGACATGCTGAATATCTAGTGTCTGCTAACTTCAGGTTATCTCAGGGCTGTTAAAAAATGCTGAATATTAGGATCAATGAAGTGTAGGGTATCTCGTCAGCAGCAGCTGAGGCAAGCTGTCTTAAAGTCTTTGTGTTTTCTCTACTTACGTGTAATAAAGTCTGTAAATACATCTATTTTAATACACTAATTGCATGTGCTAGTACTGTGTTTCACTGCTTAAACGTTTTAACCCTTTTCTTCTTTTTAATTTCCTGTTCTCAGCTATTGTCAAATGACCAGTTTAATTCTTAAACAAAGTTCAACTCACGGTGCAAGTAAACTAATTTGTAACTTCAGAAAGAGTGCCAGCATGCATATTTCAACCATCTATAAGATGCTGTAACTAATCCCCTGTAATATCTGTTATGGTAGATGCAGGGATGTTAAATTTTTGCCTCAATTTACCTGTAGTTAGTATCTGTGAGTTGCCTTGTTCTTTTATTTCCTCATGCTGAAATTTAAGTAACCACAACTAAATCTCTGCAGATGTTTCTCTTCTCCATAATCATTCAGTATTATTGATTTCTGTATCAGCGAAAAGTAATCATCCTTGATACATTGACCAATATGACACAGAAGGGTGGTGATAAAAGTTTAAGGCAAAAATATGTTCTCTGCAAACTGATTCGTCTTGTAGCTAAAATATTTAAATTTGTATAGTAAATTATGCAATCTCTTTTGGGTAAACATATGCAGACATGGAAACCTGCTTTCTTCTTTTACTGGCCAAGTATTTGGTGTTTGGTTTTTTTTTTAATTATTTACAGCCTTAAAAATAGAATCTGCATTTGTAAACATGTCCAAGAAGTTGTTACACAATTTTTGTGACTCCTTTTGTAGAGGCAATTATTGCTGAGGGTAATTTTTATCCAGAAATTACTTTGAAATTAAAATAACTGTGGAATTATAGGACAGAGCATGCTGCTTCCATGTAAATACATTTAATAAAAAACAACCCCCTACTCTTTATAAGAAATTATTTTACACTAAACAGTGTACCAGAGGCTAGAAATGCATTGCAACAGATATCAGACTTGTTCATGTTAACTTCTGCTAATTCAAATTTGCATCTTCCTTTTTTGGACGTATATGGCATCCTGTGACAAGGATTTTCTGACTGAAGTCCCATATTTCTTTGACAAAAATCAGAAAGGAACACAAAGCAGAAATGTAGCTGGAGAATGCATGAGCATCAACAAACTGAAACACAAATATTTAGTCTATCTAAAAATTACTTACTTACATACTTAGGCACTCATGAAAAAGACCTCCCCCTTATGCTGAAATGGAACATTTTATTGGTAGAAATGTCTTCTATGAAGAATGAGATGTGTAGTCAGAGCATTTTGTTTTATGTTTGCTTAAAAAGAAAATAAAAACTAGCCTATCTCCTATCTATAGTGGTGCTGTGCTGAAGGTGCAACTAAAGTATACTTAGCTTATGGGTATTGGAGTCAGCAGGCAAAGGAAGTTGTGATTAATATCATAATGTTTTGTTATTGATGCTTTAATTCGAAAGACAGTGAGAAATTTACCTGAGGAAAATTAAGTTAGTGAAAAGCTGCTTATACATTATCTATCTAAGACTGAAGTATTTTGTGGGAAGGAGAAAGAGGCAGTAAAAAAAAGGTGTCAAAAATGGCAACCAAAGTGATTGAGGACCTGGATTTACCCCGAGATAGGACACAATAAAAGAAAAAGGAAAAAAAGTAGTTCAGGAAGAAAATGAATGAGAAGATATATGGCAAAGGTTTGTACAAACTAATGGTATGACTGATGACTAGGTACACTTTGGGCTCATGTTTGTGCTTTCTGATGTTAAAAGAACATGCTTAAAAAATAAATACTAGTGTTTAATAATTTACACTTTTTCTGCATGGTGGATAATGAGATCATGAAACTTGCTGCCACAATGTATAATTAAATTCAAGAGTTTAATGGGTTTGGTTTGTTTGTCTATACTTTTTTAAAAACTTTTTTGTTAACAGGGATTTTCACTTTAACATAGAAGGAGGGGGGAAAAATTAGAATGGAAATAAATCTTGATGCATTCTGCCTGATCAATTTGAAGACTACCTTTCTGATCGAGTGTGGAATAATGTTTAACAGTAGAAGGACTGTGAACTAATGTGTTAAGTTAGAAGGCTGAGTAGTAGACATGTTAATTTTCCATTATTTTTTTTTCCTCAATACCTGTAGTTACCCTTGTTTTTTCCACATTAAGGAACTGGAACAGGAAGGGTCTCGCATTAGCTTAGTGTCTGAGAAACACTAAACAGTCAGGAACTGGCACATGACCAGAATTCCCATTATTTCTGGGCTAACATCTGTAACCTTTGCTGCAGTTCTCTCTCAGATGAGTTTTGCAGCCACTCTGTTAGCAGTCTTAACAGTTCATTCTGTGTGGGGAGAGTCAGTGTTGTTGAGCAGTCCACCTTGCATCACGGTATCATCTTGGTTAGAAAACCACTTACCTATGGCACTGAGTGTTTTGTTTTATTTCAAGAGCAGCATATATATTTCAAGGAGGTCAAGTTAAAAAGTAAAGGTGAGGGTTTAGTGAAACTGTGCAATCAAGTGGAAAATATGACAACTTCCTAGCCCCATGGTGATCCTCGGGTAGGACGAGAGAAACCTTAACATCAAAATCCTTGTATGTATGGTAGTTACATGGATCATAGTATATTTATATATATATGTATATAACGTATGTGCAGTCTAGCAGTGCAGGAGGTAGCATGTAGCAAGTATGTACTGTTTTCATCTGTGCAGTTATAACTGGATTCCTGCCACAAGCAGGGAGGAGCACAGAGTCGGCCATAGCAATCAGCAGTGGGCAGCAGCTGTTGGGCTTTGGGAAAAGGCTGCAGACCTTCAGCATTGTTACTCCACAGCTGTAAAATAAATGCCACTTAATCCCAGCAATTTTGGTGGTGGTGTTGTCAGAGTGGCTGTTAAAGGCAGTGGGCAAATGTGCTGATGTGATCACTATAGATTCAAGCAAGTGCTTAAACTGTTTTAAAGTGCTTAAACCCTTTCAGCTCGTGTCATATTTGTGAACTTCCTGTTGAAGGGAGCAGAGCATGAGCAATGTGATTTTTCATATTCAGTAGCATGTTTACAAGTGTGAAAACAAAACAAAACAGAACACCTTGGGATTGGAGAAAGCAAGGTTATTTATAGATTTTGGGCTATGAGAAAACATCTTGAATTGGACTATAATTTTTATTTCTATACGAATATAAATATTTTGGAATATTCAACTTGTGTGAGCTCAATACAGTTTGACGTGGGTTTAGGTATTCAGCTAAATACAGACTTATGTAATAAGTTCTTTACACTTAACTTTCTAAATGATGTTAAAAAAAAAAAAGTATCAAGGAAAGAATCATGAGCATATGGAACTGCTCATTCCAGTTCTGTTTATGTTTATTAAAGAGCACGAGAAACACAAGTATGTGCAGTAAATAGTGAAAATGTTGTTTACAGTAGGTTTTGTCTGGCAGCTAAATATCATAAACCTTCTATTATTGGTATTGAGCATTAATATGTGCTGCATCAACTGAATTTTCAGCGATCTGTATGTAGTATTAAAATTTTCCTGTGGAGGACCAGGGAACTACTTCATATGCATAACTGATGTGGTGTGTATGATTAAAAGTATGAAATCATAGGCATACATTTCAGCCAGCATTAGTGTAGAAATAGCTTCTTCTGCCTTACACCTGCTTATGACTCTTGTGAAACCATGGTCATGCACAATGAAGGAACAACATTAGAGTAATTCTTTACCAGGATGTGAAGCCAAAGTTTTCCATTTTGCCTGCTCTATTTCCTTGGAATTTGGTGAGATAATGAGTCTTCTGGCCTTGGAAACAATCTTAGAGATGGACAGAAAGCTAATTATTTCAAGCTTTTTCTGGGACAAGACCTGCTGAAGGCAAATCACAGTGACTGTCTAGGACACCCGGCAGGATATGGCCAACAGCTGTAGCCCCATTGTCTGCTCTGTCCATGCTAGAGCTGGGAAAATTACTGCTGTGGGAGAGATGGGTGCAAGGAAGGGCAGGAAGGGCTGTCTTTCCTTCCCACTCCTCTCCTCAATGCACTCACTTCTTCAATAATAACAGGAAAGAGACACTCTGTCCCATTTCCATCCCTTCCTTTTCCGGGCCACAGCAGTCTAGCCTCATTCAGTTTGTTGTGCAGAAAACACTTGAGCCATCTTCATCCTGGAAGATTTATAATTGTGTTTTTAGGCTACAGATTATCTTTTTATCTGCTGTAGTCTTCAGCAGAGCTCAAAAATTTGGAGTAAGAGAATGAACAATTGTGTAGTGCTACTGCATGGCATCTAGAATCTTTCTATATTGTCAGTAGCGTGTCTTGCTTTACCAGTGCAAGTTTTTTTTTGTTTTGTTTTTTTTTTTTTGTTTGTTTTTTTTTTTTTTTTTTTTTTTTTTTTTTGTTTTTTTGTTTTTTTTTTTTTTTTTTTTTTTTTTTACAAAGCAGCAAGACTTTGACAAGGGAGAAATTCAATTTCTTTAGCTCTTTCTCTTCTGGACAGTAAATTGGTGTCTGGGTGCATGCTAATAAATTGCTATTACAGTGCCAGGAAAGAGATAATTGTTTACTGCCATCTCCAAAGTCTAGAGTTTGTAAATACACAGAGTACTCATGGAGTCAGCTGTTCCCATTGTTCCTGTAGACTGTGGAGACAGTGTTTTCTTGAGTTGATCATAGTGATTGAATGTCTTCCAGAGTGTGGTCAGTTTGTTCTATTCCGAAAGGACAGAAGCAGCAGGAGCTACACAGTAGCAAGAAGTTGAAACTGAGTCAGCTCACTTTTGTGTCAAGAGAGACAAAAGGGTAAATAAACTGGAGTCAGCACACTGCACTCTATCACTTCCATGTCATGCTGCCCAAGGGACTCTTGAACACATGGATTCAGATCTGGCTTGTTACTGCAAATACATCTGATACATCAAAATAGGTACTGAGGTTATTTTTCATTTTTGACATTCCTGTCTCAACAAAGCATGAAGAGGATTTTTTTCTGAAATAATTTGAACTTGGAAATCAGACCAGTTTCTCTGTGCTGTAGTAGAATTTCTCTTCCTTTTCTGCGTATAGCTAAATTGTACCAGTGGGGTGAAGTAATGGAGATTCAGAACTGATGTTTTTAACTGAGGTAGACTGGCTTTTTTATAAGCGTGAGCCAGGATAGCTCTCACCCTGTTGATACCTGTAGAAATGTTTTCTTCTGTCTTTCATCTTTGCTTTCTTCTGTGAACCCTCAATCTCATTGATTTTAACTTTGCTTGAGTTCCAGTCTTGCCATTCTGATTCTCCAGTAATTTATGTTTTATCCCTGTTGCCACTACATTTGGAAGAAAACCTGTTTGTGCTGGCATGCAGGAGCATCTTTCTCTTCTTGATCCAAACTGTTATCACTTCCTTCTCCAGTGAAAATAATAAGTGTGTGCAGGAAATCTCCCACAGATAGAGATTATTATGCAGCTGCCTGTACTATCCTTGTCTTTGAGTGTTACTCGGATGTGTTCTTTCTCTTGAAACACAATCCAAGAAATTGCCATTGTTTTGTGGCAAAACTAGTAAGTTGTCCCCAGTGATAAAAGGGTTTAACAAAGGATTATTTTTTTTTAGTTTCACAGAATCACAGAATATCAAGGATTGGAAGGGACCTTGAAAGATCATCTAGTCCAATCCCCCTGCCAGAGCAGGAACACTCAGATCAGGTCACCCAGGAACGCATTCAGGCGGATTTTTAATATCTCCAGAGAAGGAGACTCCACAACCTCTCTGAGCAGCCCATTCCAGCGTTCTGTTACCCTCACTGTGAAGAAGCCTTTCCTCCTCTTTAAGTGGAACCTCCTATGTTCCAGCTTGCACCCATTGCCCCTTGTCCTATCATTGCCTGTCAGTGAGAAGAGCCTGGCTCCATCCTCCTGACACTCGCCCTTTACATATTTATAAACATTAATAAGGTCACCCCTCAATCTCACAGGGTTCTATGAGAATCAGCATTCTCCTGCTATGATTACAGATGCATTTGTCTTACAGGTTTTGGTTGATAATAGGATGACACCAATTTGCACTTTTTTTTATATGAAAACTGTTGGTGGAACAAAAAGCTGCTTTCCTAGCATCCAGTGAGTACCCAGTTCAAAGTTGAACAACTGTCTTTATGCAGAGAGAGTACTTGGTAGCTCAGACAGAATGAAAATTCTAATGGTATATTTAGTGGAAGCCATGAAGGGGATGTCTTAGTTGAGATTATCACTAAGTAAATTTCAGATTGATAATTTAATTTTGCTTCCAAAGAAAGAAGGTGAGAGTTGCATCCTTCCTCTCCAGAATTGGTTGGGAAAAATACTCTTAATATAAATCATATTCTGACATTGGAGAAGTGTGTTCCACAGTATTTCTTTCATTTTACTGATTAGAGAGCACTAGTGCACAGAAGCAACAACTATACCATTAGGACATGTTCGTGACTAAGACAAGATAAATAGAACTTCATGTTAACATTGCCTTTTCTGTAATTTCACATAAAGAGTGCACTCAACAAAATGTCTTGTGTCTCTTATCTATACACTGTACATCAGAAAGAGCCTCATAACAGTATGACCAGGACTTTGTTACCGCTTGCCAGATTACAAAGAAGCATTTTTAAAAGCAGGTGTCCATGCAATGTCTGTACCTGTAACGATTTACTGTAGATGATCGTGTGGCACTTGTCTCCTCAAAAACTAATCTGCTAGAGCAGTGAATATCATTATACCCATTTCACAGATAATGAATCTGGACTTTGATATAGTACAGTTCATCTTCAAAAGTCAGTGGCTGATCAGTTGTATGGAAGGTTTATGGAGAAGATGGAATACACTAAGCTCAAAGATAACCATTCCTTCCAAAAGTTTTGTAAGCCGTCGTTCTTAATATGTTATTATTGTTAACGTAGAACTTATTTCAGTATGGCCAAAACCCCTTGCATTGCCAAATGGCAGGTCACAAATGAAATTAAAAACTTTTTTTTCCCTCTTGGAAACAGCACAGTATCCTCCTTGATATTGTAATAATGAGCACAATGTAGAGACAGAAATACCAGCCCGTGATTAGAGAGTGAATCACAGCCTGGTTTACTGTGATTTCTGTGTTTTCAGTAAAAACCCAACTCCCTGAGATATATTGGTGTGAGAATTTAAGGGGTTTTGATTAATTTGCTGAAGTTTGTGCCTGTAGAGAAAAACTGGAAAGCCTGAATTGTGAGTGCTGCGAAAATAGGAGAGAAATTTAGCCAATTTTTTAAAAGAAACCTTGCAATTAGTTTTACGGTTTACTTACATATGTGAGTGCTTGAGGTTAACAGGAGTTTTGAATATTTCTTGGAAGATAAACGGTACAAGGAAGAGTTTCAGATACAGGTTGTATGCCAAGATACAGTCACCTACTCACATTCCGCAAGTACATGCCTGACAAATCCTGGTATGATGACAAACAGGGCAGTCCTGCCTTCTCCCATGTCCTGTGTGATTTACAGCTTTATTTACCAACCAAGCAAAATCTTGCAGTGCATTCACTGATCTGTAGGCAGTCACAGCAAATCACAGTGTGGATGTCATTGAAGAGCTTGGACAAAAGTCCTTGATCAGCTATACTGCTTGTTCTACAGTAATTACAGTTTCTGAGTGTTTTTCAGGGGTATACACAAATAAAGCACATTACTATAATCCACAGATAACGCAGCCATTGTCACAGTATGAACACTTAAACTCCACATTTAAAAAGTGTGGAATTTATGTTTGTTATTCTAGCCGTTTTAAAAAAAAATTACTACCACATTGGTAAATCTGGTTTCACCAAAGTTAAGAATCAAAGCATACAGAACAGAATCAGAAATGCAGACATATCGATCATGGAAATGCATGGGACAGAATAAAGAATACATGCTCAATAGCTACTTTAAAATGCATGTGAAGGGAATGGCATCACTGTTGCATTGTGCCTGGCTGCCCATGAGACATATCTGAAAATTACTCAATGGAGACACAGCACGAAAGAGAACTGGGAGCAACTGAAGTCATATTGCAGGGGCGGAAGCCAATGAAAGAAAAAGGTTTGCTGTTCCTCCTCCTCCTCAGACCACTAGATAAACCAGATGGTTTGAGATCATGAGGGATGGACAATCAGGGGGGTTTGGGTTGTATGTATTTTCTTTTTCTTTTTTTCTTTTTTTTTTTCTTTTTTTTTTTTTCTTTTTCTTTTTTTTTTTTTTTTACTGGTGATTAGCAGACGGAGTAAGAGTACTGAAAGTCATGTATTGTCAGTGAGTCAAAGTAGATTACAAAGGACCGTGAACACAGAAGGCAGCTAAAAAAGAGGTTGGTCGCTGCTTTTTTTTTTCCTCACTAAAAAGCGTAAGAGGGAGAGCAAAAGTTCCTTTATCTAAAAAGAAAAGAAATGAAGACATTGGCAGTTTCTGGGTCAGCAGAAAGGCTCAGCCGATTGTTGTACATTCTCCCTTGCAGGAGATCAAGTTTGGGAGTGACCTCAAGAATTTTCCTCCCTTGACCTCCCAGGTGGAGGTACTGCAACTTGGAAGGAGGGGTTTTGTATAGTGCAGTCCCACACAACTTGTATAAAGATTTCACAGGTTTTGAGATGAAGTGGAAGTCCTTTAAGGAGATTATTTGCTTTGCCACTTGGAGATACCCTGTACGTGGCTGCTGAACTGATAGTGCTGGCTTTAAAAATTGGGAAGATGAGCAATTATTTGGCTTCTCAAGGAGCTGCAGAAAGAACGAAGTGGAAATGGCTCACAGCCTCATTCCTCTCTTGTTTTTTATATGAGTAATGTTGATCAATTGGTTGATTAGTGTAGCACAGATTGCTCTGCCAACAACAGTCTCCTCTGAGCATGCAAGCCTCCCTGGTAATCCTCACCGTAGCTGTACAGGAGAGGAAAGATGTCATTTAGGCTATACTGAGGATCCTGTGCTGTATGGAAGTTGTGACCTTCTGTTCTGCTATTTCCAGCTTCAGTTGGTCAGCAGATTAAAAGGCTAAATTTGGGCCATGAGAAGGTCAGGAAAACAAGCTACCATCCTTGAGTTTAAGCTGGGTGCTAAGATACTAAAATACCTATGGAAATCAAAAGAATATATAGTAAGCAAAAAAAGCTTTACTAATATACTCACTTCTGTAAAACTTCATCTTTGTAGCTCTTTTTCTGGCCTCCTCAGACCCTAACATTGCAGCAGTAGAGTAGAGTGAAATAATTATAACACCTGCTGGGGCTAGTTTTAACAGATTGTTTCTTTTAGTTTGCTAGGTTTAAAATGGACTACATCTTTCACCAGATCAGAAAGGCACACTAACCTCTCTTTTATGTGGAGGTTTGTTGAAATAAAACAAAACCAGACCAATCCCTACCACTTCAGTAAATTCTGATATAAAGCAGAAAGTGGCCCAAATAGTCAGTGAGGAAATTATTTTTTATATTGACTGCAAAGAGCAAGCAGCCTTGAGTCTCTGATTCTGTATGTGAAGCAGGGGTGCTTAATGCCACTTGCTGTGCTGAGTATCAACCATTTTGTTTTGGGATACAGTTTATGCTCAGTATCAGATGTCAAGATTCTTTTCACATTTGCCTTCTTGTTAGGATCCTAAATGAAGGTCATCATTTATCACTTGAAACAAATCTGTCTTAACATGCTAAGCCTTCTCATCCAAATTCAATGCCAGAGCAGAATATTTTGACAACTCCTGAATTGTTCTACTACCTCAACAGAAAAACAAACATATTGGGGCTTTAAAGTTGACTGACTAGTAGGTTGGGGTTTTTTTCCTCTGCAAATGTCATAGTATAGTTGTCTGAGGGAGACTGTCTTTGTATGCTACGGATACATACCAGTCAATGAGACCTACCAGGCAATGGCAAGGAACCCCTCACTTGATTTATGACCTAGGCACTGGCACTCACTGAGCAGCTATATTAAGCTCTAGAAAGTAGAAATCTCCATCTAAGACAGTTGGTAGGGTTATTTATTCCACAAAAAGGAATTATTTACTACCATTACAGTTGCTGTCAGTGAAGTTTTTCCTACTTTAGAGTTCTCAGTAGTATAGGGTTAGCATTGCAAGAGTAATTGGACATGGTTAGCCTAGCTTTTATGTCCTCTCATATGGGAACATAAGGACCAGAACGTAAAAGCAGCAATTCTGAATGCTGGTACTGCAAGGAAAACATGTGTTGCATACATGTGCCTCACAGGTTCATACAAAAGGATACACATGGAGTACAACATCTTGAAGCATCAGAGCTATTGTAGGATAAGTAATTGCTTAATCTTAAACCGCATCCAGATGTGTAGCCCACAGTCTTGGCCAGGAGTTCACTCTTTCACCAGAGCCTGGTGAGAAGAATAAAATCTTTGCAGTACAAATGTTGCCACGTTTAGCCACATTTTTTCTCACTTGAAACAAGATTGCTCTAACCCGTTTTGCATATGGCTACAGCCTGAGATCATTTAGAAATGGAAACTAATACAGAATGTGACAATTCACTCAGTATGTCATTCTGCAGCGAAATTTCATTGCACTGGTGCTCGGGATCTGCTGTGGTTGCTAGTGACTTTGAGTAAAATTGTTGGTCTTAACTTCCCTGCACCAAGCTGTTGCTATTAGGAGTAGTGAATGTGGTATCTCACAAGTACTGCCCATGAAAGGACTGCAGTTCTGCAGTTCAGCCCTTTTCTCTGGGAAGGGAGAGGTGAAAAAAGTGCCGGGAGTGCTGTCATAAAAGTACTGACAGGCCTATTTATTCCTATTTCTTCCTTATAGTCTCCTCTGAGGTATGGAGTCTTTCTGGTTTGCACCATCCTAACAGTGTGCTTGTTACGTATACACGATCAGTGATGACGGTGACATTATCTGTACTACTTCCTATTGAGTCATCTTTGCCCAGGGTGTGCTCTGTTACTCTGCCTGATGACCTGCGCTTTTCCCTCTGTACCCTGGCTGTAGAAGTTCCAGGATGATCTGCATTTAGTTAGCTCTTTTCCCCAAACTACAAAATTTGACCAACTTTAACAAAAGTACAGCCTTGTGGTGGTTCTTGTGTTTGGGTTTTTTGTTTGTTTGTTTAAATAGGTTTTGCAATGGAGAAATATTACATAGCAGTGTGAGGGGGGATTATGAATACTGCTCTGAAGCACTACTAAGAAAGTGTACATTTTCTCCTCTTCTGAGATTCAAAACAAATGGTGGTCTGTCGGGGACACAAGTGGCAGATTTTGGCTCTGCTCAAAGGTGAAAGAAATCTCTCAGTCTGGTGGCTAAAGAATGGCTTCACAGAGGAAGAACTTAGCTTCACAGTACATTATCAGTACCACTCAACAGATTAAGCAGTTTTCTTGAAACACTATATTGTCTTACCAAAAAAAACCAGTCCCTGAAACTTTTGATGGATGTAATGACTTGCCTATCTGTAGGAACACCAAAACAGATAGAGAGGAAGTAGGAATTTCTCTCCAGGTCTCCTGGGCACTGCAGACACACAGTGGGTGTTCTTTCAAAGCTCCATAAGACTGACAAGAAAGACAGTAGGAGTCAAGGTTCGCTCCT
This sequence comes from Nycticryphes semicollaris, assembly GCA_013400055.1. Taxonomy (NCBI): domain Eukaryota; kingdom Metazoa; phylum Chordata; class Aves; order Charadriiformes; family Rostratulidae; genus Nycticryphes; species Nycticryphes semicollaris. Next base: position 522,368 of record VXBJ01001163.1, on the reverse strand, counting down.
GGTTACTTCCCTGTAATTTTTCATCCACTTGTTAAGTTGTGTTTGTCATCATCAGTTTTCATATTTTTTGTGCCCCTTGTATATGCTCTATGCCTCATAAAATTTCTCTTTCTGGCATTTAATTTGAACAGAAGTCTATAACAGAGCACAAGACGCATGCCAACATTAACTGAGCAAAGAAGTGGATAGTTTATCCTGATAAATGTATTTGTTTACTGGAAACCTGCTGCTTTATTGATATTTATTTTTCCATAACAGGGTCAATGCATCTTGTCCTTCTAGTGGAGAATTGGGTGATATTTAATTGCTATTCACCTGAAACATTGTTTTGGCATAAATTTTAGTTAATGCTAATTGAATTATAAAATTTGAGCTTATCATATTGAACATTTATGATCTGTAATACATATCCTGTTTATACAGAATTAAAGAGACGTTATTAAATGCTTGGTCACCTTTGATGTATGTTATTATCAATTATATCCTTAATTATTCTTTTCTGTCAAGATGGGCTTTATGAATAAGTAAAAGGTAGAGTTGAGAGGTTATACTTCTGAGTCATCCATTTAAACTTGCTTATATTCAGTAATATTTAGAAAATTGGTCTGTGATTGTGCATTTCTTCCAAAACAATTTATCCAAAGAGATTAAGGCAGGAAGCAGTGGTTAGTTTAATAATAAAAAGCGGAGTTCTTTTTGAGTTCTCCCTTAATTGAGAATAAACGCTTTCAAAGTTTTTTTATGAAAATGCTGAATATAAATGAGACATCATATGTCCAGCTTAAGGGATATCTTCACATTTATGAATCTGAGGAAAACATAAAGAATAGATTCAGATCAAAGGCAGCAGGCAGGAGCTCAGGTTTTTGACTTCCATATTTTCAAATATATGCAACTGGCAATGTTTGTGCATGCTGTCTGATCATTTATGCTAGTAAAGAAGAGGCTGGCAAGATCAAAAGCTGAAGAGTAAAGTCCACCTAAGCTCTACTAAGACCACCTGTCTGAGATCCAGGGTTCACCAAGGACTGAAAGATAAGCAATTTCATCTTTCTTTCTTTATCTGAGGAAACTCCTCAGGAAGCTCAGATGATCCTTCAGTCTGGAATTGTCCCTTTTAAAATGAAAATTAAATCCTTACTGAAATTTGACCATAATGAAATTAAGAAATACCTCCTGTCCACTGCCTTATGCTGATCTAATCAGAGAAAACAGGGAGATCTTTTAATTCTTTTTATTGTGAGGCAAAATGTGTTTGTTTGAGTATTAACTCTTGGCAAAAGCTCAGCAGGCAGGTGAGTTGCTGCATAGCTACAGTGTACTGCCACTTGTCAGTCACACTTCCTTTGCTAGGAGTTGCTGTTCAGACGAAGTCATTGTTTCTGTTGTATGTCAGTGAAGCAACAGCCTTCCCCTGGGAGTATTCATCCCTCTGTTGTGAATTTGGCCCATTCTTTACACTGAGTAAACATCTGCAGTTATGGATTGGGTTGGGTGGGGAGAGGGGGAACCCACTGAAATAAACTGTAAGATGCCTCTTATTCACAGCTCCTCTGCAGCTGTTGCAAAATGTTCATTTTTAAGCCATTGCATGGTGTTGTCAATCCAGACAATTCATGCATATGAAGAATACTGACGTTATTAAATGCTTCAGTAAAACTCTTGACACTGTAAGCCAAGGCAACGCTATTGTTTCAATCTGTGCTTAATGATAATTGAACTTACCATACTGAACATTTAAAATCATCATGTTTCTCCAAAATTAAAGCAAGTGAAAGAGAGAGAAACTATTAAATGCTTGGTCACTTTCAATAAATAGTATTATCAATTATATTCAACAATTATTATTATCTGTCAAAATCAGCTTTCTGAATATGGAGCCTTCGTGGTGTTAATATGCATATGCATATTAAAATATATGAAAAGTTGCAGTGCATGAACAGTAGCTGATTTTCAATATTTACAATTCAAATATTTCCATTAAAAGTCATAACTGTGTGATTCATACAAAGAGTTAACTATCAGAAAGAAAATAATGTTTCGGAACCAGTAGGCCTTAGACAGAATCTACAGCTAATAGTGTTTTAAAATGGCCAAATGGACTCCTGTAAGTATGTACAAATTAAAACATTCAATTCTTGCTCAAACATAATTTCTTCTGCCAGATGACATTAGCAGAGCCCAACTAATATGGTGATGTGGATGATCTGTTTAAAACATCTAAAGTGATCAGTGGCAGTGCAGCCACCCAGTCATTTACAAAAGTGGTTTTGTTCACATTCTGTAGAATTCAGGTGACTATGACCACATGAAACCAACATACTCCTTATCTGGAGAAACGCAGTATAATTAAATTAATGAAATGTATGAGTGGGGAAAACAAAAAACAGGAAAGAAAAACTCACTTGCTGCTGTCTCCTATATGTTGTGGGACATGTTGTTTTAGCAAAAATAAAACTAAACCCCAGGGTTTATTTGGGGAAAAAAAAGTCTGGTCCAGAAAAGACCAACTTCAATTGTCGTACTGCATTGTAATTTACTAATAATTGTAAGCTCTGTCTGTGTGCGTGTATTTGAAAATGTATTGTTTGGCTACATGAGTAGAGAAGACCCAAGATAGCCCAGTGTGCAGTTAGAATTTGTGCTTATGGTGTATTGCATCGGTTAAAGTAATGCACTTCATTGGAAAAGAGCTTTTAAGAATCTAGCAATCACTTTTGGCCAATTTTGTGATGTGCTGTTGATGCTGCAGGATCTCAGAGGAGCTAAATAGCACCTCTGTAAAAGGAAGATATGCAACCATCTGTGAACTCTGGTTCTGAGCTTCCTTTTTGTCCTCCCTTGTACATTAAGGCAGTGAGTTCTTTTACAATATGATTGAATTGTCAGACAGCTCTAGTATTTCAATAGCTTTCTGGTTTTTTATTTACTTTTTCCATTGATGTTTTCAGCTATTGTCTTTCCTTATCATGGCTGTATCTCACTTACCAAGGAAATTAAGGACAGGCAAGCCATTCTGTTTTCTCCTTTTTACCTCACTGGTAACATTCTTCTTCAATACCCCCCATACATTGAGGAAAAAACAAATCTCGTTAAATGTGTACTTTGCAGGCCACCTTTTACTTTACAAACTGATCACCTGCTGGCTTTACAAGAGGCGCTCATACTTCAGAAGTAACAGCCTCATTGGGAAATGCATTAAGTTCTTATGTTCTGCCATGCTCAAACTAGTCTAGTCTTGGTAACTGCACTTTATGATTACCTCATCTATCTCATGACATTTCATGTCAGATCTGAAAGTACAGCTATTGTAAGTTTCTTGCTCACTGGCATTAACCTCAGAACTGAAGATGACAGACTGTGTAACCTCTTACATACTTTGGAGCTCTCGTTACACCCGCTTTCTGTCCATGCACAGAAGTAGTTCATTTTCCTTAGCAGCACAAGACCCAGCTTTAATATTCCTGCATGATTACAGATAGTGAGATAAGACACAAAAGACTGTTTTAAAGTGACATTGTCAAGTGCGTTTTAGTACTTTAAAAATATATTCATAGAAGGACAAGTACATAAAAGAATGAAAAGGCAAAGTCAGAAGCAATCAATTATAAAGATTATGAAAAATCTCAAGCACATGCTGTATTTCAAATAACCTATCAAGTATTTGAAAACTTAATTCGTAGACAACAATAATAGGTCATGATGTGTAGAATATACAAAACCCTGCATATTATACAGGTAAATCAATGAGAGGTTTTGACAGTTATGGTGAAGGAAGATAGTGGTTAATATTTATTGTGAAGCTACCTAAAAGTAGTTTGCTCCAATTGGAAAATGGAAGGGATGTAGACATTAAAAAATATATATTAAAAAGGGATAATGTCTTTCTATAATCCTATTTAAATATTGCCTGAATAATCTGCACATTTACATATCTTTTAGCATTAAAAAAGTGCTTTGAAATTCATTTAACCCGTGATCTATTTTAGAGTCTGGTACTCCAATCCCAAAAGCATTTGCTATTATATTTGAGGAAATTGTACTACTCATTAGCAAGAAGGCTTTTTTTCTAAGTAGAGTTTTGAATTTGTTTGCTCCCCATTATAGTTTTAAAACAATTTTGTGAACATTGAATGCTAGGCAATGTTTATGAATTGTTTGCGGCAAGTAGATTATTGATTACTGTGCACTCTAAATCTGCTTCTGAAGTGTTTGATAGGTCAACCAAGAACAGAGTGTGGTATTTTCCCTCTCTAGCGGTGTAAGAAGAGTACTTCAGAAAATTGGTTGGTTATGCTTGTGTGCCTGTTAACAAATACTCATAAAGTTACTATTGATTTATATAACTTCCTGGAAATAGTAATGAAAGCAATATAAAAGTGGCTGAAATATAAAATAATGCTGAAATTTCAGGCATGTATATGAATACTTTTATTCCTACTATGTATCTGTTCAGTAATTGTGTGCTGTCAGTAGCAAGACTCAAATGGACAGTTGGACAAGGGCCTACTTGTCCAACTACATTATGTCAACCTTCATAAAAGCTTAATCCAAAGACAGAAATTCAATGATGTTTTAATATCTGTTCAATACTGCTATTGATTTGTTTCTTTTTTTTTTTTTTTTTTCAACACTCATTACTCTCCTTCAACTTCAGTAGCGCCAAAGAGGAGGTCTAACTATTTTAATCTACAGACAGAAGTTTAAAATCTCCAGTGGACTTCTTGATTTATTGTCAGTTTCTTTTTCCACTGGTGTAGTGAAAAATCTTGTCTTGACGATCTTCCTGGCAATTTCTAAATGATTTAAACAGACTCAAGCAACATCCAGTCACAAAATATACATCAGTATAAAATGAAAATTAAACAGATAAGCCACTAAGAATTTGTTCATTAGTCACTTTAGACAAAGGTAATCTCAATTTATTATACTACTTGTTGTAATAATCAGTATTGTTTATGTATCTTCTGAAGCTGTGTAAATATAAAAAGGGCATTTAATTGCCATTTAAACAGAAATCCCTCATCTAAAGTATATGTGTCTATTTTTGGTGGGTTTTTTGGTTTTGGTTTTTTTTTTCCAACTGGCTTTTCAAAAGACCTCAAAAGATCTCTAGTCAATTTATACACCCAAGCCAGGTTTCATCTAAGGACTGGAGAGCTCTTGACTTTTAAAAATAACTAAATAAAAATTACTGGGTTACAAGTGATTTTTTCCATGGTTTTCTTTCTTTCTTTTTTTTTTTTTTTTAAACTTGGATTATCCTCCTGATATAGTTAATCATCCTTGAGACCTCTCACAAGCTTTCTGGCATTGTCTGAGAATTGTGCTTGGTGCAGAATACAGGTTGTTCGTGGTGTGTCAGTTCTGTCCAAGGAGCAAGCTTGGAAACCTCTCAGTATGGCAAAAGCTAAGCAGCACATTTGTAAAGCAACATAGTAATCAAATGTTGGCATGTGTGACTTACAGGTAATTAACATTGCAATAAAATTTCTGTACCGAATATTAAGAGAAAATGTTAAATATTTTATAGGTGACTAATGTAGCATGGCAAACTCATGTAGGACTGCCAACTGTTATAAAAGTCTGGCAGGAGCTGTGAGGACTGCTGCAATCCACTAACATTTGATATTTCATCTCTTCAGATTATACAAATTCTTGCAGCTGTATTTCAGTACAGTAAAATATGATGAATTTGCTTCCATAAACTGGCTTGCCATTCCAATACTGTCATGGACAATAACATTCTCATCAGCTGTTAATCTGATTTTTGGTCTTATGTTGCTCCTTTTTTAGGTGACTTAATGGGACAGTTAGAGATGCATCATCTCATTGTTGCTATGACAAAACATTGCACCAGACAGGGCTGCTCTAGAACAGTAACAAGTGGGCCTTAATCATCAATCTCCTCCATGCTATTGTAGAGAGGGAAGAAAAGGAATTTGAGAGGGCTGTTCTGCCAAGCATACAAAGATATAACGCTACTCAGTAGAAACTGGTGAACCAAGCAAATTTGTGTTGAAAAGACAGCACACATTTAACATCATAGTAACGAAAGTACCAAGATGTGATGGGTTGTCCATCACTGCCATCAAAACTCCTTTTTGGAATTTTGATCCTTCCTGGACCTTTTCCTGCAAATGCTCTGGCTTGAACAGGAAGTCCCACATCTTGTCTTGCGCATTTGAAATCTTTTTTATTTGACTTAAATTCTCTGTAAGATATGGTTTGCTGCTTCATTTTGCTAAATTTTTTACCTTTGAGTTATTTCCTTTTGGGGCAGCCATGTTTGTATTAACACATAGGGTAGTCAGTGACTATTTTCTAACCTTTAGTTTATGAGATTTAGCTATTAATTTTCGCTTTGTTATTCAATACTTTAAATAATTTAAGTATTTTAAAATTTAAATGCATTATTTATAACATATTATATTCTCTGATGTTCCCTCATTTTCATCCAACAACTTCTCTTACTGCTGAGACTTACGTTCAATTTCATGGATAATTCTAGCTAAATGAGATTTGATGAGTTAAATGCTATTTAAATAAAATTGTTTTCCTGTCCTGTCTCTAATGTAGCGGAGTTGTAGCCTCATGTTTGCCACATAGGCACTGTGGTCTCTCTATCAATGCAGCTACCAACCATGCGCTATAACGCTCATGGTGATCTTAATCTGAAATACTTTTCTGATATTGAACCTCGTTTGAAATCTCTGCATTTATGTATTGTTTTCTTAATATATATTAAAATTGCGTATTCTTCAAGCAAAGGGAGAATCTGATTTAAGTCTTTTGAATGAAATATTGCTGTTGAGTTCTTCATGGTAGACACTTGCTCAAGAATTTCAGTTTAAACCAAGAATGTAACAACTAGGCTTCCAGTCACCACTGTATTTGTGCTTATGCATTGAAATTCAATTGAAATTTGGTAGCTACAGACTGAAAGAATTTTTGTATAGATTTAAAGTAGTAAACTATATTTTTTGGTTGGTCTCAGACTACTGTCAATGTATTTATTAGGGTCTACAGAGATCATAATTTGTGTATCTGCTGTAGATAGGCTAGAATGTGGGTTTTGCTAATATTGTGTTAAGGGAGACACTAGCTAAACGGAAAAGATAATATAGAAAATTGTTTCATGAAAAGAGGTTTGGCCCCAAAATCAATGCTGAAACATGAAGCGTAAATGAAATACATGATGCCAGAAAGTTATTTTTCTAATGTAATATCTGGTGGCGCAAATAGCAGGGAGACAAAGCTGATAACACCTCCTTTAAAATTTCCTAACACACCTTTTTTCTTCTTAAAAAAACCCCAACAAGTCTTTTTTCTTTTTTCTTTTTTTTTTTTTTTTGCTTGCCACCTCATGACTCATAACAGGCTGAATACATTTTTAAACATACTATATATGAAAAAAGAAATTGCTGGCCAGCTGAGACCATGTAGACTGAATTTCAGCCTGAAGTGAATTTGACAGCTGAGTTATTGCAGACAGTGCTGTAATAACAACATTACCACCCTGACTGGATACATACATGGAATATTCTTTACACAGGAACTTATTTGCAATTCAGAAAACTCAGCTTGAACTTTAAACACCAGTGAAATGGATTCTAGCTTCACAGTGATATGCTGGAGCAGGCTTTTCTGTGGTTCAGGCAACCTCCTGCTTTAAGACTTAAAGGAGGCTGTTTCTGGAGGGGTCACCTCTTCCCTTGGTATTATAAAAATCACTCTTGCCTGTGATTATCTGAAGAGATTCTTTTTGCCTTCAGAATGTATCTCACTGAACTAAATGGAGCAAATGCACTGACACTGAGTTCAGGGAGAAGCCCAAACGGCCTTCTAAAAAGTCATCTTTCTTGCGCATATACTTGCACACCAGGCAACACACTTCAAATTATACACATTGGAAAGAGTACTTTATTACATTAAAAGAGTAAGTTTCCAGAAAATGGACTAAATGTGATACTCATTCTTCTAATTCTGCCATCTTGTCCCTTCCCTTCACTTCCCTCCCAACCTCTCCACCACTGGGTGTGAAAGCGTACTTCAGTGTGACTCAAAAACTGTTATGGCTTTTTTAGTCCTTCACATCATAGAATAAGGAATTTTAGCACAGGCTAAGTGGGCCATTGAACTGATGCAGGGAGCCCCTTATAACATCCTTAATTGTAGTTACAGTGAGAGAGAGGTTCCTGAATTCAGATGATGTAAAAATGTTTTACCCTTTCCCTTCTTCAGAAATATAAAGTGTCTTTACCATGGTGAAATCTTGCTGGAGAGATGAACTTTGTAGGCTTCACCCCCATCAATTGTGTAGCAACACAGTCTATCCTTATTTTATGATCAATGCATGTGATAATAGTACTTAGATGCAAAGAAAACTGCACACTGCTTTTTTGTTTGTTTTGGTTGGGGTTGGGGTTTTTTGTTGTTTTTGGGAGGGGGATTTGTGGATTTGTTTTGGTTTGGTTTTTGTAGCAGTCCTTATCTATTTATAGGAATCCATTTAGAAAACTCAGTTCTTTCTACTGTTTCAGGGTGTGTGGCTGTGAAAATGCAACCTCTTTGAACAGGCTGTATGCTTACTTTCTATAACTAACTTCATTATCATGGAATTTCTGTGAAACTCATGATGAAACCTGAAGTGAATATTACTTTTGGTTTCATAACTTTGCCTGTTATACTTGCTGCATGGGTTACAGGGGTCTTATGCTCAAGTTCCATAAAAATACAAGCTGCTTCTCAATAGAGAAAATGTCTCTCCTTCCAGAGAGGGTAGCAGTATTATGTTTGAATGACAGAAAAAAAGTTGGACTTTTATATATATTTAAAATACTTTTTGTGGAAATGACCAAAATAGTTGTTTTACCATAACCTATATTCTTTGTTTTGGAAAACATGAACAAATACGCAGGGGCTGGCATTTAATTCAGAACTGCCTCCAGGCAGATCTGACTTGCAAACTGAACCTGTACTATTGCCATAAATGCCACATCACAGGAAACCACTAACATTAATGCTGAACAAAATATTTTTGTCTCTTCAACATTTTCAGTGCAATTGCATGAAAGAACTCATGCAGTAGTACAAAAGTACACTAATTCACTATGAAAAGTCACTTGCTCCTTACAATAGTGTTCTCTGTCTATTCACATGTTATTAGGACCTCTTTGCATAACTGTTTGGGTAGTAGCCTCAAGTAAGTAACAATGCTTTCTAGGAGAAAAGTTTCTGTGGTTAACTATAAAACATGGCAGATCATTTGTTGTCAAAGATCTCAGACCATTTTGAAATATTTTCCTCCTCTGATACCTACAACAAATCCCTTCATACCTGAACCCATGTTATAATGGTTTTTGAAATTCTGGTGAAGTATCATGTGACATCGCTAAAATATTATCGTGCAATACTGCCCTTCTTATGGCTTTTCATTCTCATTGCTGAGAATTATGGTTATAGCTAGAGTTGAAGTCACCTAGTATTTTCATGTTCACTTTCTATCTGTTAATTTAATTTAATTTAGGATTGTCTCTGTGGCAGTCATGACAATTTTTAATAATTATTTTAACAAAAATAATTCTTTCTGAAGGGAAAATGTGCTCATGGTTTAAAAACTGGTTTAAAAACTCCTTTCCTGAAGGAATCTATGCATTTCCATGCTTTTGAAGACCATCTGGCAGAATCAGGCATGATATGAAATGCATCTTTTGTGGCTCAACTGAAAGATTCCCCAAAGCTGAGTGTGCTAAAAGCAAAAAGTCCACAGTTTGAAAGTAGATGAAGGAATTGGAGGTAAATTCCTCAAAGACATAATGTGTATGTATCGCACTGGTCAGTACCAAGCTTCAAGTGTGAAAATGTTACAAATTGGAGCAGCTGGGTCCTTGCTTCTTGGTGGCTTTTGAGGCACTAGGAACAGTTGCTTTAGGTGATGTAGGGATGACTGCAGATGATGGAGTTTCTTTGGCTTGTTGAGTTACTATTCATTGGCTGAAACACTTCAATTCATTGCGTGTTTGTGCTTCTACCACTGCAAATGGAAGGTGACCATTTATGGAAGTGAAATTCAGCTGATGAGTTGCAATTTATTAAGGGTTGTAATTTAAGCACTTATACACTCAACAGCTGACTGCCTTCCATGATTTCCAGTTTCTTACTGATGGGAGGGAGACTGACTGGGCTGCATACAGCCCAGGGTCTGGGAGTGGTAAGACCTAAACAGAAAAGTGTGCAGTGAGAGTAGTACAACATGATCAGATGCTGAGCTTGAGCTCTATGTCATGATATTTTAAAGGAATCACATATCCTTTTACCAGGATATGATCTATATGAGGAGTTCCGAACATAGTGTGAGGTAGCGTGAGATCTTGTGCTGCAGCCTCTGAAATGTATTGTGCATTTCACATCAGACATCTAAAATGAGTCTAATAAAAATCATCTAATAAAAAAATATTAGACTGAGTTCCTCTTTGCCTTGTTTTACTAACTATAAAATAGCAGTACCAACTCTCATTTTGTCAAGGCATTGAGTGCAGATATAAAGAACTTAGATTAGTACTAGAGTGATAGAAAGAACTAAAAAGTTGATGATGAAAATAAATTAGTGAGGTCTGGCTAGCCTACAGGCCTAACATGGAACTATAAGGAAAAACGGAAGGAAAAAAAAAAAGATTACCTGCTTTTCTAAATGAATGTCAATTATGCTATATCTGGGGTCAAGAATTCTTACAAAAATGGTATGTGCTTAGAGAATTAAAAGCAGGATTATAATGCTTACACACAGAATAGCCGAACCCAAATTACTTCTGGTACCTCCTATTTTTAAATGCTTGATTTCAGCAATGACATATTGCTGACATATAGTGTTTACTGATACTGTATATAGGGAAGGGTATAGTGGGTACTGAAACATGCAGAAGTATGAACTTCAGGATTTAGAGGAGTGGTGTTTGTAACGCCTCTACAATTTTTAATTTATTGTAAAAAGCACCCTGAATTAAAGCCTTTCTAAATGACCTTGGTGATATGCTGCTCCTTTTAAGCCACAAAGTATAAATTAAAGATGTACAGGTTTTAGGTCAAAAGATTATAATATAATGTAATACTACAATTAATGGATGGGTGTTGGAGTGTGTTTTATACTACAGCAAAGAAACATTTTTTATAAAACAGTGACCTTATCTTTGTATCTAACTCATTCTAATAGCAAGCCATTTGTCAGATGGTGTGCTTTGGCTGTGAAAGGTACAAGAAACAACTGCAAATAAAACATTGTATGATGGTGGTGTTGGTTTTTTGTTTGTTTTTGGATTGGTTTTTTTGTTGTTTTTGTTTGGTTTTTATTTTCAAATTTTGGTTTAATGTGATCCAGTTCTCTCTGGAAAAAAAAACAGAAGATTTTTCCTCTGGATAAATGGCTATCATCAACTTAGGCAATATAGGACCCATTTGTTTCTGAGGTAACACTAAATCATTATCTTATTCTACATACATAGATCGTGAATGCAATTTGTATCATTATTCTGCTCTTTTTTCCCCTGGTATGGAGCATCTCTCCAATAAAAGGCAGTGGTAAATCCCAGCCAAAACACAATTTCCTATTATTAACATAAGGTGCGTTTGGCAAGCTCTGAGCTCATTTCAAATTTTATTTAATCTATTGGAGTTACACTATGATCATTCCAGAGGTGATACACTTGGGAGCATTAGTACACAGACAAATTATAATCTCTTGTGCGTGCTTTCACTCTAGTTACATGTGACTAGAATTAAATAGTAAATTTTGCTACAAATCAATTACTACCCGATTGTATTTTGTAAGTGGTCTTCAGTCGAGAACTATTGATTCTCTAACTTGTGCTTTTTTACTAATTCATCCATGGAACTCTATTCAGAGAAAATAAATGATAAAATTATACATATTGAAAGAAGCATTATTTTAAGACTCTGCTGAAAAGTGGATTAAAATATTTATCTTGGGATTAGCAGTATAGTGTTCAGGACTCTCATGGGTTTAGTTAAATACTTGATATAACTGATCCATAAATTTAAATTCCCTACTGCTTCTAATAAATCATAGCCATAAAAATACACTTTTTAAAATAGTAACCTACTTTGTATCAAAATTATCTCTGTTCAAACTGAATAAGAAAAAGCAAATCTAATTTCACTTGGGGAACCGTTATGGCTAGAAATATTTGATAAGTCACAGGATCAGTAAAAATATTGTGATTTAATGATCAGGCTTAATTAATTAAAAAAAAGCTTTGGAAGACTCAGTATTCAGAATGTGTCTAGGAGACCCTATCCTATTCTCAGGCCCCTAAATAGCAGCTTTCCCATATTAATGCCCAATCAGTTATGAGGGGTGCTGTGCACAAATAATTATTTTGGGGCTAGCCCATAAGTTTAAAACATTTTAGGTTTATTTCACTTTGTTGTGAGCAATTCACTTGAGGAATTATATCTACTTACAGATATTCTGCAATCAGAATTGTTTGTCAGAAAATGATATATTTAAAGTTTTTAGTAGAGATGAGCCAAATAAACACATTCAGTAAGGAATGTTACAAATGCTAACATACGTGTTGAATAATATGAAGGTTAAATAGTCCCACTGGTTTTGGTGGCAGTATTCATGTACTCATGGTTAAGCACACAAGGCACTAACATAAAAGCTATGACCAAATTGTTGTTAGGCAAGAAGACCAAGGTTCGGAATCAGTGACAACAAAATACAGAAATCTATGCTAGGAGAGGTTGCTCCCCATACAGTAGAAGAAGCCTCAGCCTAGAGAAAAGGAGGCTGAGGGGAGACCTTGTCGCTCTCTACAACTACCTGAAAGGAGGTTGTAGAGAGGTGGGGGTCAATCTCTTCTCCCAGTTCACAGGTGATAGGACAAGAGAAAATGGCCCCAAGTTGTACCAGGACAGGTTCTGATTGGATATTAGGAAAAATGTTTACACTGAAAGGGTTATTAAGCATTGGAATGGACTGCGTAGGGAAGTGGTTGAGGCACCATCCCTGGAGGTGTTCAAAAGACGGGTTGACATAGTGCTTGGTGACATGGTTTAGTAATGGGGTTTTTTTACCAGAATAAAGTTGATGGTTGGACTAGATGATCTTCAAGGTCCCTTCCAACCTAGGTAATTCTGTGACTATAAGTTATGTAGGCATGAGATTCAGATTTTCATTTTTTGATGTTATTTAAATTGGAAAACAGGGACTTCTGTCTTTTTAGCTGTCTCAGAATAAAACCACAGGTGGTGAGAAAACAGAGAATTAAGAGCTTCAAATCTGAGCCAAAAAATTAGACAATAAGGACTTTGTTGTGTCCCTCTCTTAATTAACTTAGTACAAAAATACATTTGAGTATGGAATGCATAAATGCATCCTATGCATAGAGTCATTTTTGGAAAACGTAACTGTAGTTATTCCCTGTGGTTGGTTGACCCTGTCTGGATGCCAGGTACCCACTGATGCCACTCTATCACTCCCCTCCTCAGCTGGACAGGGGAGAGAAAACATAATGAAAGGCTCCTGGGTCGAGATAAAGACAGGTGGAGATCATTTGATAATTACCTCATGGACAAAACAGACATGACTTTGGAGAAAATTAATTTAATTTATGACCGATCAAATCAGAGTAGGACAACGAGAAATAAATAAACTAATCCTAAAACACCTTCCTCCCCTCCCTCCCTTCTTCACAGACTCAGCTTTGCTCCTTATTTTCTCTACCTCCTCTCCCCTACTGGTGCAGAAGGACAGGGAATGGGGGTTGTGGTCAGTTCATCCCACATTGTTTCTACTGCTTCCTCCTCTTCAGGGGGAGGACTCCTCATGCTCTTCCCATGCTCCAGCATGGGCTCCTCTCTTCAGGGGCCACAGGTCCTGCCAGGTGCCTGCTCCAACACAATCTTCCCATGAGGTCACAGCCTCCTTCGGGCATCCGTATGCTCTGCATGAAGTCCTCCATGGGCTGTAGGGGGATGTCTGTTTCACCATTAACAGTCATGAGCTGCAGGAGAACAAACTGCCGCACCATGGTCTTCACCACAAGCCACAGGCAGTCCTACTCAGGCACTTGGACTCATCCTCCCCCTCCTTCTTTACTGATGCTGATGTCTGCAGAGTTGTTTCTCTCACATATTCTCACTCCTCTCTCCAGCTAATGTTGCACAGTTGGTTTTTTCCCTCCTTAAGTATGTTATCCCAAGNTAAACTAATCCTAAAACACCTTCCTCCCCTCCCTCCCTTCTTCACAGACTCAGCTTTGCTCCTTATTTTCTCTACCTCCTCTCCCCTACTGGTGCAGAAGGACAGGGAATGGGGGTTGTGGTCAGTTCATCCCACATTGTTTCTACTGCTTCCTCCTCTTCAGGGGGAGGACTCCTCATGCTCTTCCCATGCTCCAGCATGGGCTCCTCTCTTCAGGGGCCACAGGTCCTGCCAGGTGCCTGCTCCAACACAATCTTCCCATGAGGTCACAGCCTCCTTCGGGCATCCGTATGCTCTGCATGAAGTCCTCCATGGGCTGTAGGGGGATGTCTGTTTCACCATTAACAGTCATGAGCTGCAGGAGAACAAACTGCCGCACCATGGTCTTCACCACAAGCCACAGGCAGTCCTACTCAGGCACTTGGACTCAACCTCCCCCTCCTTCTTTACTGATGCTGATGTCTGCAGAGTTGTTTCTCTCACATATTCTCACTCCTCTCTCCAGCTAATGTTGCACAGGTGGTTTTTTCCCTCCTTAAGTATGTTATCCCAAGGGTGCTACCACTGCTGCTGATGGGCTTGGGCTTGGCCTTGGCCAGCAGCAGGTCCATCTTGTAGCTGGCTGGTACTGACTCTATTGGATATGGAGGAAGCTTCTAGCAGCTTCTCACAGAAACCACCCCTGTAGCCCTCCTGCTACTGCAACCTTGCTACTCAAGCCCAATACGTTACCACGTTCCAGTTCCACATAGTGTCAAGTTATGTAGATGTGACTCTTAAAAGAACTGATGCTTCTCTAAATGGTTATGGTTGAATCACGTCAATTATCACTGGGACTGGTAAATCCCATGAGACCAGACTGCTAGGCCTATAGAGAGAGCATAGTCTGCAGCCCTGCTGTAGTAATTAGAAACAGCTGACAAGGTTAGACTACACAAGCAGTCTGTCATTGCTGTGCAAGCACCAACAGAATAGTTAACTAGGCTGGGGGACAATGCATACCTGAAGGGTATTTAAGGGATTGCTAGAGGAGGAACAATTGTAACATTTATTTGCTTCTTGTCTCTTCAAAACAATACTGGAAAACAGCCTTTGAAGAAAGCTGCAAGCTTTTCCTGTTAGACCACTAGTCAATGCAAGAGTGACACTTTAAAAGGTGGAGGTGGTAAGGATGATAATAGGAAAAAAAAATTGATCTTGAATGAAGCAATGAAAAACAGTCTATTCTCAATGTAGCAGGCAAAGTGTATGAATGTATTGCAAAAACATAAAACTATTCCAGACCTTGCCTGGAATTCTTGACATTTATATTTATTTATGCAAACTACGTTAATTTAAATTCTTTGCAGACGGAGCACATGAAAATTTTTGGAATTAAGTTTACTTTTGCAAGTGAATGAATTTACTGTTCAATATTAACATATAAATTTACTGGCCTTCACTGATGGCTAGGAGAGTGGGAATGTCGTCATAACCGGGATACTCTAAGCACAGAAAACTTGTATGTGTTAAAGTTTTTCAGTAACTAAAGATTGTTACGTGCTTTATTTTGCATAGGAGCACTCTGTTGATCTCTGCAACTGGTGTGGTATCTGCTAAATTTTCCATTTCTCCTTTTTTTAAGCAAAAGTATAAAATATGCCACCTTTGACATACTTAAATTTAAATTCAGCAGATAGAAGCATGTAGACCTATGATGAGTGGATCTGAATTCAGACAATGCTAACTCTGGCTTTGAACATGGATATTTTTTTTTCCCTTCCCCCAAATGCAGCTGGGATATTAATTATTTTTTTGTTTGGCCAAAATGTCAGAAAGTCTGCAGGAGGAATATCCTTTATTTCTGTACTCCTTTACTTCCTTCCCTCCTATTCTTGTAAGTCAAGTTCTCACTTCTGGAAGTAATTGGAGGAATCAAGGACCCCCAACTCTTTCTTGTATTTAATTAATTCAAATGGATTTGAGGACTTTAAATGAAATGGGACTGTATTAAGTGAAGATAAATTAACTAAAGATGAGCCTAGATAAATCTAAGGCAGATTATCAGGGTGAGAGACCACACTTCATTTTCTCTGGTTGTGCTAATTGTGGTCAATGTTATGTTGTGAGTGTCAGAGAGTTCCTGGGGAAGAAGCTGCTGCCTTGGAAATTGATCAACTGTGTAGGAAGTAGCGGGATCATGGGATAACTTAATCAAAAAAATGGAATTCAGAAAAGTTTTACGTTCTTGGTTGGCATATGAAGTATTTCTCTCCCCTCAGTCATTCAGTGCTGGACTGGCCTTAAGCAGCTCTTCAAACGCCCATTTTTCTCTTCAGTGGGGTCAACCCTTGAGGACTGGTACAAGAATCAAAAGTATGTAATGCCATGATCAATTAAGCCTGTCATGACTGGAAAGTTGGTGCTGAAAGAGGAGGGATTAATTACTTCCTTGCCCAAGTTTCTGAATTACAGTGGTCCTTCTTCCCCTACTCCATGTAGCAGACAGTCTCTTCTGACAAGGAATCAGATGCCACTGCTCTCAACATGTCTGTCTGGGGGGAAAAAGAAGTAAAGTCTTCATACAAGAACTAGAAAGCAAGTGTCAGCATTTTCTCAGCAAGATATTTGATCATGCATGGACTAAAAAGTCCTCTAACATACATAAAAGGGCAGACCTAAGGGTGAATTTTCTTACTCATTTTTTGTCTGTTGCCGTAGAAATGCTTTCATTGCGCTGAGTAAGTATTATGGCTAACAACATGTGTGTTCCTAGCCATTTGCTGCTGCTCTGCTGTAGTTTGACAAATGGGGAGAAGTGGCTTGTGTCATGGATATTGACAGTATCAATCACAGGGCTGTCGTGAAATTAAGAAGGGCCATCACGAGGAGAAAGATCCATGAGTGTTTATGTTCATTCTGCTTCTCCATATTTCATTGTCAAGAAGTGGTTGGCTAGAACTCTTACACTGCTTGAAAATAACATTGGAAATTCTCTCTTTTGCTTGGAGTATGACCAGGGAAAGTGACAGTAATGCTTTCTGCTACAAATATTGATCAGAGTGGACATTAGTGCTCATTAAAAGGAACAGTTCAGTATGAAAAACAGAGCTGGGAAAAAAAATTGCCTAGGGGTAGCTCTCTTAATGGACTAATTCCTGCAGACTCACACCCACAGGCACTGCCTTTTTTGTAGTGCTCATCCCAGCTTTATAGCTGTGCAGAAAGCCCACAGCAAGGATGGGACAACTCCACTCTCGCCTGTAGTTTTTCTGAGAAAGACACCATTTGAGAGAGCCGTATGAGTTGAGTAAACCCTACAAATGAGTACTGAGCATAGGTAAAGGCAATCACGGGCTTCCATCGATGACTGTTTAATGTAAAAATGGCAGTTGCTGGATTCAATCCAGCATTGAATATGACCTTACATATCATGATATGTGCCAGTGCATAGCCCCAGTGTAATTTGTAGTTTGTTTGTTCTTGAAAACCCCAGTGTGTGTGAGGCTTTGTGTTGTAGATAACCACATACACATGTGCACTTACCTCTGTGAAAGTGATGAAGCAAAAAGTGAAAATACAGTCTATCCAGCTAGCAACACTGACTTCATCTGTGTTCTGATAGTCAAGAAGAGGCCTACTCAATTCTAGAATTTTGAATAGGTCATTAAATTTGATCCATCTAAAGAAAAGAATTAATAAAACCTAGAAATTCTTAGGCTTGAAGTGCTTTCCTCCCTAAAATGCTTGTCTATCATTGGTACCCAGGGAGATTCAAAAGTGTTTAGAACTTTTCTCATTCTTCCTCTTTACAAGTATTAGGATACCTACCAAGGAAACCAAAATTCTCCAGCTCAGTTAATAAATGCAGATAAAATGTAAAGTCAAAGTGTTTTTTCACATTTCTTGATGGTACTCATTGCCATAGTATATGTAGTATGCCTTATGTATTACTGCTGAATCCTCAAAACTTGTTTGCAAGGGACTGCTCTCACCAAGGCTTCACAGTGAGGTAAAATTAATGTATCCCTAAATAATGCAGAACACCTGTGCTAAAGTTCAGAAAAAATGTTGCCTCTTCTGAGAACTATCTTTTAGTCTGGTATAAAAATCCATTTTTCCTTTCCACATTACATGAGTGTAAATGTAAAGGAAGCCTGACACTGAAACTAGCTCAGACATAATATTAAATCCTAATTGTAGTTTTGACCCGCCCCATCTGTGGTTTTTGGTTTGCTTTTCTGGAGGGGTGGGGTGTTGTTATCGTGACTTAAATTCATTGCCAATATACATACTTTTGTTTCTAATGAGCTTAATTGTTAGGGTTTTGATGTTCACTAACCTAATATTAGCACTGTCCCTCTGTGAACATTTATAGGATACGTCACTTTTTTCAAACTCATATTTGTAGAGCTATTCTGACTTTTGTCACTTTTAACAACTCTAGAAGGACATAAAATATTATAAAAGGTATAATTCCAATGGTGGTACAGTGCAGCACAAGTCTCTAAGATGGCTCTTGAAAACCAAGGTATTGTTACAGTATGTCATTATCTGGACATTTGTCATAGACTGGGTTTTCATAATAAGCTTCAAAGAAGGTGGAAGCCCAGATCTAAGCTTCAGGTTTTTCAGAAGTACTTCTATAACAGGAGCTTTATATTCTCTGCACTTTGACCAGTAATCTCCACACGACCATTAAGGTTGAAATAAAGCTGGTTTCTCTATCTGACAATGTAAGGTGAAACTAAAAAGGCTGAATTTTAAATCTTTTATTCTATTTTATGTCATTTAAATCCCTATTGCTTCCCTGAATTTTCCTTAATCTATCTGCTATAATGTACTGAAATTAGAGGTGGGGCATAATTATCTGAGAAACACCGAATCCCTTTCAGTAGGTTTATTAAAGATAAAAGGATATCAAACCTGAAACAGGTTAAGGAGATCATGGAGAATGCTGGACCAGCAAACCACTTTTATAGTTTGGATTCCAAATGAAATGCCATTAAAATAGCCTTTTTTCACAGCATTACAACATGAACCAGGTCCACGGTTGTTCCCAGAACGGAGGCTCTGACGAGTCTATTAATAATGCAGTTAACTCCTACATTTCATGGGTTTACAATTTTTTGAGACTCACCCATCATGTATCTAGGATCTTTAACTCCAAATCTTGGACACCTCACATTTCCAGACAGTCTGAGAAACAGACAGTACATTTCACTTAATTATCTTAAAATTGTGTATACTGGCACATTTTTAAGGCATTATACAGGCAAAAAACTAAAAAACAAGTATCAGCATTTTCTTAGCAAGATATATGATCAGGCATGGATTCCTAAAAACATGCTAGCATTACACAGGCAAAAAAAATGAGAAATTTTTATGTCTCACCCAATTTTTGTGGCTTAATATTTTTAGAGGTAACTAGAAAGATTTGTGCCAGTTTTATGTGAAATTCATAGCTATCTCTGTGATTGAATTTTGTATGTGTTTGTTGATGCAAGTAGGGAGGTGACTAAGTCTAAATGAGTACCTCTTCACTAAAGTCTTCTCCAGCCATTTTAGAGAAAACATCTCTAATAGGATGTTCCTCACTTTTTCAAGAAAAGATACCTTCCTCTCTTTGTTGTGTAAGTGCAACTTGCTCTCTCCTGAGTGTACATCCCTCTTAGTTCTAAAAATCTTAGGCAAAAGACATTGAAGAGATGTTTTACCACCTACTATTAGCTATTTCATCTGCTATTTATTTCCAGTTTTGCTTTTTCACATTTTTTTTTTTTTCCTAGAGAATACTGTGAGTAGTTCTAGAAATATCCAACTTACAGCATCAGGTGGTCTTGCAACCAAGAGGTCAGATGAGTGTACTGACATAGCATTTTTAAATGTGCTGCTTTGTCAAGACAGCTGACAGTTCTCCTGCTATGTACATAAAATCGCATATTGCTATGAATGCTAACTTGGTTGTCAGGAGCAGTTTCGCCGTTCTTTTTAGCCTGTGTCATGTAAGATTCCTTTAAGCAACTAAAAAACCAGCCATAATCCATTTGATTTTCTGTCTTCCCATGAGGAAAACTTTTGACACATGATAAATAGCAACTGCTGACAATCATCAATGTGAAGCTATCATGCTTTTACATTAAATACAAAAACAGAGTTGTAATGTCACTAGGGATAAGACTTTTGACACATAAGAGACAAATATATAATCCTCAGAACTAAATCACTATTGGGATCTAAGGAAGTGCAACAAAGCACGGCTGCTTTTAGAATCTCACAAAGTCAAACTAAAGCTAACTTTGATATTTGGAATCGTACGCGTGTTCCAATCTGGAATATCTTGCTGTTGAGCCATAAAATGCTGTTATACATGCAAACATCAGTGGATACATGTGCACAAAACAGAAAGACATTTTACAGCACCGTCTTGTTTAATTAGGGCCAAAAATGGACAAACATCAGAATAACAATGGTGCTTTCTGAGCCAGTGCTAAAGTGAAGTGCCAGGTGTTTTGATGGTAAAAAGCAAGTCACACTAGTATTTTATTCTCTGCACCTTCTTTTATGCAAATATTTTACCCATTTACTCATAAAAGAAAAATTGTTAAAGTAAATAGTAACTTAAAGTAGATTGTGCTGCCTGGAAGTTTTAGGATTAAAATCTGAATTAGAGTTTTGTCTGACTATTTCTAAAATTTTCATCTCTCCAGATGGTAAAGTACCATAAACATAGTGGTACTTTTAGTCTCGTATCTCTCCTAATGAAAAGCATAATAACAGAATCACAGAATATCAGGTATTGGAAGGGACCTTGAAAGATCATCTAGTCCAATCCCCCTGCCAGAGCAGAAACACCTAGATCAGGTCGCACAGGAATGCATCCAGGCAGGTTTTGAATATCTCCAGAGAAGGAGACTCCACAACCTCTCTGGGCAGCCTGTTCCAGCAATTTTGCAAATAGGAGTAGTTAATATATAGCCCTGTTCTTATAATTGACATTTGAATCCGTGTTAATTTCTCATATGTGTACAGTTTTTCTTCCATTCTTTTTTAATGTGGAAAGAGAAACTGGTGTGGAAAGAAATCGGATATTCCCATGTTAAAAGGTACAATATGAGTCCTGTCATATCAGCATAAAGCAAGGAGTAGGCCAGTTGGGCCAAACAGATTTGACATAGAAGTGGTAGTCTAGTTGAAACACATGGGCTAAGGAAATTCTGTGATAATCTGCTTTTTTTAGGGAAAAAAAAAAAAAAAAAAAGAATATATGTGTTTATACTATGCTTCTAATTATCCCATTCCAATTCCATTAACACAAATTTTATTGTGATTTGACAACGCAGAAGGATTAGAAAGAATACCATGTTTATACCAAAGCACCTTTAAATTAAATGCAAAATGCTTTCAAATGATATTTTTGTAAAATGGAAGTCAACTTCTATGCACATATACGTTAATGCAATCATCCTCCTTTTTAGCATTCTCTAGCTGAGACAATCACCACAATTCTCTTGGGGCTTATTTAGCAGAAAAGTTGTGTGGCTGAACTGGGGATATCTTTGAGATTTGAGATTGGAATGTTCTTTCACTAACATGAGATGCCTCAAAACTTTGTCAGCCTCACTCATCTGCAGGAGCATGTTCTTATAATAGCTGTAAGAGGAAATCCATCTTTATTCCTATCCACAGGGTTCTGAGGCATAATTGCTGTCCTGTGCTGTGACAAAACTTATCATAATGTGGAATTTTTTATCTGGCCATCCTAACATGAAGGAACCTTTACTAGCTGATCTACATCTGTTTACTGAGAATTGTTTTTGTCCCACATTATCTGTATAATGGTCCTTGTTTCCCATCCAGGGACAGGAGTTGAGTGAGTTGCATGAAACCTCAATGCATTAAATTCCATGACCTATTTTATGTTCATACTAATATAGTGAGATTGCAATATACTTTTTGCTTTTAATATCTGGGAATGTAAATGGTCTGTGTATTCACTTCAGAAGTATATTTTAAATCTATGACTTCCTATATGGTTTAACTGGAAATGTTTACATTAAACCAATAGCAAAGGACGTTTAGGGAGATAGCAGTCAATACCATTTGTATCTGTTAGATAAAAATTGCTTGCATTAGTGTTCCATCATGTCTTAATGTGACAAGCTTCATGTTAAGACAAGAAGGAATCTATGGAATGGATAATTTAAGCAGAAGTACCCAAGTGTAACAGACAGCAGAGAAACTGCATTTCCAGCTTGTGAAGTCTCAGAGGAGGAGGAGTTTTTCTCATGCAATAAACAGAACATCCACCAGCAAACATAGTCTTTCATCTTTCTGGGACACTGACCATTCACTTTTTAAGAGGCCTTGGGATCCTAATAGCATGTTGTTCTTCCAAATAATCTCTTCCTGTCACAGTGTCCATCTTGCCAGTCTTACAAGATAAAACTTTAAAATCTAGAGTTTTAGAAGGAAGTGAATGCGGAATGACACAGTGAAAATTCATTCTGCCATTTAGGAATTGCTCAGAATGGCTGGAAGTATGGAGATTTAGAGCGATGTAATGAATAGTTTAATGAACAGCTTTAATGAACGCTTCAAATACAGATGACAAATTTACAGTTGAAATGCAGTCCTCCTTTGTGCTGCTGGTTTTGGTGCATTTTTCTCCTAGGAGTGGACCTGTTAACATAAGCATTTTTGGCTTCGGAAGAACTAGAAGGAAAGTAAACAGAAGCACAGTATATTATCTCCATATTATTTCAACCTATTTTAATATAGGTGCTGAATACCTTATGAATAGATTACTCTGATTTAAGTTTATGAGAGAAAAGATTTAAATTCTTATCAGCTCTACAAGATTCATGAGCTCCAGTTCTAAATAGTTGTTTGTGTTTTTAAGTTTTAGTCTGCCAAATATTTTCTTCCTTTCAGCCTCCTAAGTTACTCTGAACCAGCCAAAAACCTCCATGGAGCTGCCTGATGAGGAACTCTGGTCCCTCTGATAAAGAGTTTTTCTTCCTTCCGTAAAGCCACTGTGACTCCATTTGGCTAGTACCACACAATTTAGTTTGATAATGTCACAGGAAATAGCTTGCCTTGTAGGGGAAAAATAAATCTTAGCAAAATCAATCAGAATGGCATAATACATATCAACAACAATAAAATAAATGTATTAATTGCCTAGGTTTTTAAAAACCAAGTAGCACAGTGTAATGCCTTGAGAGAATACCGTGGAAATACATGGGATATTTGTGGGCACATTAAAAATTGATCTACTCGGCATACTGTCACCACTTCCACTTCTTTCATTCAAGAACTGAGGAGCATTGACCTGAACTATCATTTCCTTATATCTAATGTGGTCATTCTTCTACTCCGCATGTCCATTTTTCATAATTTCTATCATTTGTGACACACAGTTGCTAAAATACCTAAGAGGAGCTTAGCTGATGATGCATTCCCCAAAGGTGATAGAAATCTGAGAACTACAGAGGATCATAAAGGAGTACTTAGTTGGTATTTATAGCTACAGTATTTTTTCATGAGAAAATATTGCCTTACTGCATGTGGCAGTTCTGTATATTCAGTTACTTGGCTGAACTTTTGTTGTGTTTTAGCTGTATTTTAGCTAATAACCAAAAGGGAAAGAACATTCCAGACTACATGATAGTTTGGCAGCCAAAGTCTTTTCTGGGATGTAGGTAATTGGGTGTGAGTTCTTTGAAACAGAGCAGAGAAGTATACAAACAACTGTTAGTCTGAGCTACAGCTGTCCCTTGAGTTTTTGTGGAGAGATTTGGGAAGTCTTATGGTGGAAAAAACTCCAAATTCCTGCTGAACTCTAATGAGAAGTACTTAAGATTAATCTTTACACTTTAGGATTATCTTTCCAAAAAGTCTTTTAAAACCAGAAACGATTTTCTCTAGCTTGATTTCACTTTAGTACTCCTATGCTATCTGTTGCTACATATATGTATAGGACTTACAGAACTTGAAAGTCCAAACTGATAGGGAAGGAACTAAGCAAAACTCTTCTACTACCCACAAAGTTTTTGATATAAAGAGCAATCAGTAGAATGTGCCTTTCTGATCAAGAGAGAGGAGAAACAATTTCATTTATGAAAACAGGTACTTCAGAAAAGAGAGATAATGTTTTCCATGCTTGCAAAACTGTCCCCTTGCTATCAAGGAGTTTTCTTTCATTTTGTTTCCTGCATGTTTTACAACGGTACTGATAAGTCCTTCTGCAGATTGTGTTAGACGTAGCACTGCCTGTCTGTGATGTTCAGGAGACACTGAATGGGAGGCAAAGGAATGTAAGTGGTTTTGAGTGAAAAGCTATAAACACACATGTCTTGTCACGTAGGAGCTGATTGTCAGGGACTCTGCACAGCCATAAATCCCCCCACTGGAGGTTTTGGATGCTAAGCCTTTAAGCATTCCAGGAAAGCAGCCTTATAGCTTGTCAGCAGTCAACTCTGGAATTCAGACTTTTAATTTTCACATGTGAAGATAGAAGGGTAAAAGTGAAACAGGTTTTAACCCTTGTTTCTATCGCAGTCCAGTCTTACCATTTCTGGAGACATAAAAATAAGTGAAATAAATGAAAGAATGAAAGATAAGAAAATGCATTCTTTACATCTTTGTACTTTAAGGTTTTTGTGTGCTGTCTGTTTTCTTGTTACCTTGTTCCACCTTTCCTCTTCTTTTTTAGCACTTTGATGCAATACCTTTTCTGGAGGCTTCCCCCAGGCTACCCTTCATCTCTAGAAAATTCTGTTCCCTTTCATTTGCATCCCATTTATTTGATTCCTTTATATGTCCTGCATATTTCAGTTCTAGTTCAGCTTCTTAGTTTTTTTAAGTTTGTTTATTTGGTGTATGAGGGGTTTATTTGGGTTTGTTTGTTTGTTTGTTTTCTTTTCCTTGATTTCAGGAGTTTTGGGGGCTTAATATTTCCCTCATCTCTATGATGTCTCACTTTTGCTGTTCTCACAGAATTTCTGCTAGTCAAAGTGCCAAATTTATCAGACAGTGCTGGTTGTGGGTCTTTTTTTGATCCAGGCTTTATTGGCAGAAGATTTGGTTATGCCCTGAACAGTTAAAAATGTGCAAAATATANGACAGTGCTGGTTGTGGGTCTTTTAATTTGTATATAAAATTTTTATATACAGCATCTCAATTATTACTTTATAAACAGAAAGAAAATCTGGTTTTTGTACATGGTTTGATTTATTAACACTTTCTAACACAGTGAATGTCAGAAAAAACAGCTTTATATTTATCTGTGTGTTTTTTGCAAATTATCTTACAAGTGTTTATCAATAAATCGTCCATTTAGTAATAGAACTGTGCAGTAATTTAATAGAAAAACACATATGATGGTATCTTAAACTTGTTTTTTCTTTCTCTGAAACAAAAAGTCTGAAAAATTCTAGATTCCTAAAGACTGAAATTGAACAAGAAGGTGTGATGTAGTCACTTTAGCATCTTCTTTATATAGTTACTTAGAAATAGTATTAGAAGACAGCGTGATTTATATAATTTCTTGTAATAACACTTTGGTATAGCATCTCACCATCAAGTTGTGTTTCAGATTTTTGGAAACTCTGTAGTGTCCAGAGGTTAAAAGATATCTAAGGATACGAAGTAAGAGAAATTGGATATATTTTCAAAGGTATATCAGTAGGTTGGGTTTTTTTAATAATGATGGGTTGGGGTTTTTTTTTCTTGATTTGTTAGGTATTTAAGTGCCCATTACTTTCCATGGCCAATCTATTCTAGGTGGTACTTTGAATATTCTGATTGCTAAAAATCTGTCTTTAAAAACCTAGTCAAGTTGTCACACAAATGTTGGCATGTTTTCAATTTTAACATTGTAATTGTTAAATTACAAGTAGGAATGTAAATGTATGTATATTCTGTCTTTTGATATTTGGGCTATACATGTTTTAGAATACGTGAGAAGTTTGTAGACTCTTACTTAGAGTAACAGATAGTTACAAATCTCTTATGCATTTACCCACAGTTTACCATATTGCCTAATCACATGCTTACCTTTAATTAAATAAGTGATTTCACTGACCGTGTCTCTTAAGTCCACTGACTTTGTATCAAATTAAGCATGTACTTACTACTTCACTCAGAGCTACAGCCTCTTACAATGGCATTTTTAATAATTTGTGCAGGAATTTTAGTGACATGGCTGTCAGTATGTCAGTATGAACTATTTCTTAATTTTTTTTCAACTCCTTAAAAATCTAATGAGTTCAAGTCTAAGTACTTTTCATGCAGAACTCTTCCTATGTTAATAGGATGTTTGCCTGTTAAAAGTTGCAGAATCAGACTAAATTAATCCGTCCTGCTTTGAGGACCTAAAATAAACAGAAATGCTGCAGTCTGCCTTGGCAAAGTGTTTTATTGTCTAGCTGAACTTCTGTTTGTACTTTCTAATATTTAATTTAGCATTTTACTTGAATTTGCAATGAGCCTGTCATCAATCAATGCCCTTCTTCAGATGAGATATAACACAGTGGTGATTTGTAAATAATTTCCAAAAAACTGCAAATGCTGAAGCTGACTAATAATTCTTCAGAATAAGTAACCCATCCTCTCAAATTATAAGATATTTGGATGTCCATCTACTGCTTTATTTTATCCTAGCGATGTTCTTTTCTGCAGTGTAATGTGGTGTTCAGAATTGCACACAGCATCCCACATGTGGCCTCAGTATTCTTTCATGTGGTGCCAGAATGCCTTCCATTGATAAATTATAATTCTCACTTTATTCTTTCCCCTCTACCTTATCCAATTTCCTGTTCTGAACTTTTGTTTGCCTTTTTATTGCTGCCAAATATTGTGCATGATGGTGGAAAACACTTTAAACTATCTTATTCCCACTTCCTTTTCCTGGTCTGTATTCTGTGTTGTGCTTTAATTTAGACTTCAGTCTCCGTGATTATTTTTGGTCCCTAGCCTCATTACCTTTTACTTCTTTACATGGAACTGCATAAACTACTTAGCATCCCATAAGCCTAATTCTATCCAAATCATTATGACTTTGTTTGCTCTGTTCCTCTGTATTTACTACTTCTCAGCTCTGTGTCATCAGCAGATTTAGATACTTTTGAAAGGACGTCCTCCCACAAGGTCGTTTCTCTATTAGCCTAGTAAAAGTGATCCATGTGTGATCATTTGATGCACTTTTCTTGTTTGTGGGGTCCATTTCTTGGACAGCAAGTTGCCAGATGGGTGGTTGGTAAGGCTACTCTCTAAAATGGGGATTCAGCTTACACATCTTGCTGGGCAAGACACTGGACACTTGCAGTAGGATGGACGGGCAGAAGGGAAATTCTGCAGTTATGGGGACACAGCTTGAAACTTGGCCAACAGAGACCAGTATTTTTAATAAAAAATAAAATGAACAATAAGTGCACAGAAGGAAAAATCTGATAATCAGTATATCTGTGTGCCCAAACCTCAGAGTATCTAAGCTACTGCAGAAATTAATTAACTCAAGTTTGGAAGGAAACCAGCTTTGGTCAGTTTACTCTTGAGATGATCAGTAAAACAAGAAGTAGTTTCTTTGTGCAGGGCTCTATGCTGCTGTAGCCATCTTGTTCCCTCTGCCAATTAATGCTCCCTCTTATAAATTTTAGTGTAAAAATATCTCTATGTTTCAAATAAAAAATGGAAAGGAGGAGAATAATGCTTTAATTTTAGAGGAAGAATTAATATAAACAATGATAAATATAAACAGACTTGTCTGACGAAGTAGGTGTGGAAAAAAAGAGAGAATATGGAGAGATTGACCTAAGGAAGAAATTAATTTGAAGGTGGAATGGAAAGGAATGTGATGGAAAACAGGTTTTTGTGTTTACAACAGAGGGCCTGAGTTCTGTACCTGAATTAGGCTCCAGAGGTATTTTGTTTCCTCATACGTTCAGTTAAAGTGATTGTGTTTAACCTGTTGCAGAAAAAAACAATGATGCTTAGATGTGGATTCTGATTTACACCCAAACTTTCAAAATATTAGACTGTAGAACTGAAGGAAGAACGAACACAAAAATGTTAAATAAAGTAATAAGGAAGGAATGCGTGATTTACGAAACTCAGTCCTAAGTGAATGTAGTTCTGATTTCAGGTTTGTTATTAGAATATTACAGTAGCCAATGTCCTTACCTTCAATCTCTTTTAAATAAAGTTTGCAGTGTGCCATAAAGAAAAGCAATTCTTTTTTACAACTACTTCAACGCCTACTCAGTACATCTTTCTCATTGACACTGTTTATACCTAGTATTTCTCACTATGATTTGATGTAGGTGATGTCATAGGAGCAAGGTGATGGAGAATCTAGCCTAGATGTCTTAGAACTGTGTTCATCTACAGGGAGAACCCCTTCTTGGTAGCTTGGATCAGAAGTTGTCTTCTGGTACAGGTTAGAGTCATCACAGGTCTCCTCTAATTTAAGTAGCTTTGAACAACCTCAGCAGGGGCTGAATCAGAGGGAATTTAAGCTATTATAATGTTGCACAGATAAAGTAATTCTGATTAGATCAATAAAATTGCTTACATTGTGGCTTACATCACTGTAATTGAGATGGGAATCTGGTAAACAGAACATGCTAGTGAATTTACTATATATCTCAACATAGATATATACGCTTCATGTAACACAGCCAAACGAAGAGACAGTATGGCTACAGAGGGAGAGCATAAGGTTCATTTAGCTGAGATCAAAATGAATTCTTTGCCTAACTATTCCCAAAAGAAGGGTAAGGCAACATTCCAGAAACTGCAATACACTCTCCTTGGGGAAAAGTGAAATGTTAAAAGGTTTTACCATCATACTAGAGTAGATAATTAGGCAATTATGCCTATTAACTTTGACAGAGCACCAGGCTTAAATGCATTAGATTCCAGAGTTTGGATGTAGATAGCTAGGGCAGTAGTAGGGTCTTTGGTGAGTCTTTCTGAGAGCTCACTTAAAACAGATTAGCAATAAAGAGCTAGAAAGTGCAAATATAATCCCCAAATATGTGTAAGAAACAAAGAATTATTCTGGAAAAGACATTGAGTAGTAAATTTGTGTTCAGCAAGAATGTAGATATTATTAGAAACATTGATAAGAATCCCTCAAAATCTACTTAGCAGTGCATAATTTTAGCAGTGCAGAATGAAGTTGGGTTCTTAAAACCATTGTTGGCTTAATCTGGCTTTCTTATGCTACTGTGAGGTTTCAGGAGCTATTTAATACAGTCAAGACAAAAAAGTCTCCGAATCCTAAAGTCTCTCCTCAGTGGTTAATTGCTGCATAGATGTGTACAGGGTACATTTCTACTTTTCCCCCAGATCATAGCAGATCAGGAGTACAGATGACATGAAAAGAATAGCCTCAACCAAACTGCTACTGTGATAGATAAGTAAGCAGCGACTAGAAGATGAAGGAGGGATACAAACTGCATTCAGTCTTTGTGTTAGTCCCAGAACTGCATGTGGGAATGAAGAAGATTGTTCTATGTCAGCAAATGCAAATCTTTTATGTCTCAATACAGTTGTTTAAGAAAACCTGTGAGTGACGTGATGCATCTGGTAAAAATTAAAACAAGTCCTTTAAATTTTTTAACTTTGCAGCCAAAGTCAAAACTTGTATTCAGTTAGCTCACCTTTAAATTCAGTTCTTTAAACACATCCATTGATTTGAATAACAATATTGCACAGTTCCTCATAGCTGTGTTTGGCAAAATGATAGGATTAAGTCTCTTTAGGCAAATAATATGAAAAGTCATTGCTAATTCATGAGATGTAGAACCAAAGTAAAACTCTGCCACAGTTCCTAATGCTATTTGGCATTTCTGATAGCTTCTTTCACTAGAGATCTTCAAGAAACTGTAAGACTCTCTTCTAGATTTTGTGGCTCCACAGTAATTTGAATCAGCTGTGAATTATCTCGTGCCTTCTTCCTCTATCATCTTTCCTCTGTGGATACTCTTCAGGAAAAACTAGGTCAAATTCTGCTCCTAGATGGCACCCCTTTAAAATGAGCATGAGTCATAGACAATCCAAATGCAAAATTTGGCTTACACTTATTCAGATTAGCAGTGTAACATCTGAACAGAAATGTTTTCTCAGCTATTTGGGGAAATCATATTTTCTTAGTTTTGTGAAAAAGCAAAACATTTTTCTTTTCACTTTGGGCTTATAAAGAAAACTCAAATCAGTTTTCACAGGTGGAAAAGGATTATTGTTACATGGAAATATTTTTGAAGTGAAAAATAGCTTCATATGTGTATGCAGCATACATAATGCATGCTTACTTTAGGTGAGACCAACTTACGTCATAATCAGTTTTCCTACCTAGGTTTGTACAAGAGTTCTGATTGCATCAGCAGAGCCCAAGATGGGCAATTATTGTGCTTATATAAGGTATGTTTGAAACTTTCAGCTGTGTCTTTGTACACTTACTTTTGAGTATTGGGTTTATAGATCTGAAAGGTTAGAAAGCACACAAAGTAAATGAAAAGAGACATTGATGCACTGAGACGGTACTGAAAGTATGTGTCTTTGTAATAGCATGCTTGCAGGATCATCAAATTTACTTTGTGAAAACTTAACTAACTTGGATATTTTATCCTTTGCTGACTTCTGGGCTATGCTGCTTCTGAAAATGTCACAGAATACACATGCTCTGAGAAGTGAAAGACCTGGATTTTATTCTCAGGTTACCTACAGACCTGCCGTATCATTTTAGCAGGTTACTGTAACTTTCTCTAAACTATTTTTCTCAGTGACAAATTCAGTTTGTATTTTCCTTTGAAAACATATTAAGATTCATGGTATAAAAAAAAAATGTCTTTTTTGCCGTTGTTTTGTAACTCAGGCAAAGAAATGGTAGAATTCGAGATTCTTAGGGAGGAGGGTGTGCAGCAAGCTCACTACAGTGGACTTCAGGAGAGCGGACTTTGGACTCCTGAGAGATCTGATTGTTAGGGTAGCTGGTAAAAAGAACTGCAGGGGAGAGATGCCAAAGAAGGCTGGTTGATATTCAGGAATCACCTGCTGCAAGCTCAGGAGAGGTGCATCCCAAAAAAAGAAGTCAGGCAAAATAGCCAGAAGGCCTGCATGGATGACAAAGGAACTGCTGGACAAGCTCAAAACCAAAAGAGAGGTTTATAGAGTGTGGAAGCAAGGACAGGTAGACTGGGCAGAATGTAGAGAAACTATCCAAGCAAAAAAGACAGGACAAGGGGTAACAGCTTTAAATCAGAAGAGGGGAGATTTAGATTAAATAGCATAAAGAAATTCTTTACTGTGAGGGTGGTGAGGCACTGGAACAGGTTGCCCAGAGTAGTTGTGGATGCCCCATCCCTGGAAACCAGGCTGGATGGGGCTTTGAGCAACTAGGTCTAGTGGGAGGTATCCCTGCCCATGGCAGGGGGATTGGAACTTGATGATCTTTAAGGTCCCTTCCAACTCTAACTATTCTATGATTATATAAAATCAGAAAATGCAACATACGATACACAGAGATCTATCAATTGTCTTTAGTCCACAACAGGCTATAAGACTATAAACATGACAGTCAATTTTAAATGCAAGCATGCTATACAAAAAAAGCAAAACTAAAACAACAACAACAAAACAACAAAAAAACCCTCCCACCACCCAAAAGCACCCCAAAACCCCCACTTAACCACTGGCTTAGCTGAAGTTCTTGATTTTGCTGAAACCTGATGTCTTTCAGTTTTACTATTAGAGTCCAGATCTACCTTTTGTCTAGATATGTCTAGATGAGCAAATGGAAATGAGTGCAGACTCTTTTGCCTGAGAGATGACTTAGTCTCACTTGGTGAGGTCCAAGTCAGCCCCAATCCCAAACCTGCTTTAGCATGGCATTCTGACAAATATAATGAGACAGGTCAACAGTACTGTGGTTGTTATATGCTGTTTGAAACAGAAATTGGCTTATGTCACTTCAAGCTTGTGCAGAATATGTGTTGTTCTCACCAGTGTGAAGAAATCTCCCTTGCAATCTTTCTTCTGAGGATATCATTTCTAGTTCTCAAAAAAAGGAAAAAAAATCTGTTAGAAGCAGAAAGAGAAATCTTCATACAATTAATGCTAGAAAGCTAATTGCTCTCAGAGATTCCAAATAGTCGATCAATATCTCTGTATGGATTCCAAGTCAAGTCAGTCTGCATTTCAGTTCTTAGGGCTTCTCATACAAATCATCATGCAATCTTTGATTTGCATTCCTCCTTCTGGTAAATCTATTTATAACATGATCATTATTAATCAAGAACTTTCCAAGCTTTGTCCTGTGTGCATGCAATCAGAAATTGATTCGTACTACTCTGGAACTGAACTCTAAATTCTTTTACTGCTGGTGCTTATTTTCTTGCATTCCTTGCCCCATTTCTGATTAAGATAAAGACAAAAGCTTATACAAGTTGCTCTGTTGCAATAAATCACTAGAAAACTAGACTGAGTGTAAATCCAGGGATCTGTGATTGCCGAACAGCATGCTGAACTAAATCTCAGATCTGATATATGCCATGCATTACCATTTCCCCTCTTGCACTGTCCAGATCCAAAACTAGGAGGTGAGCAATACTACAAAGGCTACATCATCATGTGTCCTGCTAATGCGCCAGTATGTATGGCAACAGATACAGAGAAATAAAAAGGGTTGGCAGTTGCAACTTCTCATTTTCAGTCATTCTTGGAATGCACTGAGGGAGTGAGAATGCAACAACTCACCTTTTACACTCCCGGCCACTCTTCTTTTCCCCTGTGGAGACTCTGACAGGAGCAATACAGAAGACATACCTGTAAAGAAGCGCCTTCTGAACACTCTTTACCTTCCTCAATGTCATGAGGATCTGATAATTCTCTCCTTTAACATAGTCCTCTCTATTGTCTCAGTTACATCCTGTCCTTTTCTTTCTTCAGGTCACTGTACAGGTACTCTATTTACTTTATTCAGGTAATCAACTGACTCAATCATTTGTGTGGGAAAAAGTATTGTGTGGTACATTTAATTCCTTCTAGTGTTTTGATTTTTGTAGGTTTTTTGGGATGTTCTCACATGAAATACTGTAGGTAGCACTACCATATGTAGTTGTTCAAATGTGTAAAAATAAGATCATTGAGCTTATTTCCTTTTAAAAGCGAAAACTAGGCAAACCTGAAATCCTTGCCATTATTGGAAATTTATATCTACTGAAAGAAATGTGATTTCAAGTATACTTAAGATTTAGTTTTCTTCTTAAGAGAGGAAATAAGATGTCCTGGTTAAAATCACTGGCAATACTTTTCAACATTTTACCTGAAATACTGTTTTGAAGACAGTTTCTGGGTCTCACTTATGAAGGGGTAAATGCATGCAGTGATGATGACAAGCAAAAATCCCCAAAGGAGAAGATGAAAAATGAGTGTGCCTAGTTTACATTGTTTCTTCTATTGCAAAATCCTGGCAGAGAGACTGTTATTGGTTGTTGGATGAGATAAGGAGTGTTGAAAACTTTAGTTGATTATGTCTGCCTCCACCATCAGTTGTCTTTGTGACATCAGGTCTATCATAATAGATGTTTTAAAGGAGGCAGTATCAGTCCATGAAAACTGAAATACATTGCTTAAAAAACCCATTTCCATCTAACATTGTTATACTGCTTCTACATTAAAATATGTAAGTTGATTATGACTGTGTGGGTGTTGTAAAATATGCCTTTCTAAACCACCTACAGGTGGTAATATATCACCCATGTCTCCAGGTCTCTTGAGAAATTCACTAATTACTTTTCCAGAAATATAGAGGAGGTCAGTTGTCTGCTACCTTTTATTACTCCTTGCCCGAGCAACAGCTTTGAATAGTTGTCTGGTAAAAGAAAGAAACACCCAAGCAAAGAATTTTAAAACCTAGAGGAAAATATGCTTTTTAAGTATTTGATCCATGGTTCAAAATGTAAGCCATAAATGCTGCAGGAAACAGTACGGAAATATGGTAATTGAAAGAAAATGAGGAAAGATAGGCTGGGGAGGGGAGGAGAAAATTCAGTTTTATCTTTAGTCATCCTGTGTGCTTTGTAATAATTTGTTCGTGTAGTGGATAGGCAAATCTGACAATTAAATGTTGCTGGGTTTGGTTATATATACACTACCAGTGACACAATATATTAAATTTCCATTGTATAACTTCTGTTTCAGACCGGATTAGTAATTTTTAGATTTACCTTTGCACTTCATCCAGAGCTGAAAGGCAAACCAAGGTACAGATGCACCTTGGGTTGGTTTCTGGTTTTTCTTTTAATAATGATGCAAAGTTAATTCATGTATAAAAATGGACCACTGTGAGTGTTAGAGTAGAATATTTTACCAAAGCTTTTCACACAAAGGAAAACATTTCCCTCTTTTGACAAAGTCTGTAAGAAAAAAGTGCCTCTGCTCTCTCTTGTTCCAGAAACCCAAGTGATGCTGGTGTAATATTGTGACAAGTTGTTGATTCCACAAGGTTGTGAGTAAATCCTATGAGGTGCTGAGTGTCCTGAACAACAGCCAAAGGATTACTACCCTTCACAGGAAGTACTCAAGGTTATACTGGGGCTTTCACCTTTATGGCCTAGTATGTGCATTGCTGAGTACTTCATGAGACTGTATAATTAAGGGTTTACAAACTAATATTGTAACTTTTCAGTCAGTTTCTATGAAAATATCAGGAGCATAACATTGATCTTAAATCTGTATATGAGATACAGCAAAACTATTCACTAAACAACAGGTTAAGATTCTGCATGCACAAAGCATAAGTAGGGGAGGCATTCTGTAATCATCATCAACCTGTAGATTGGATTAACCAACCTATGGATGGTTACCAGGGTAAATCCTATCCATATGAATGGGTCCCTAATTTAATAAACATAACATGCTGGAGCCTCAACTCATGTAAATGAGATTGGTGGTTCTGCTGATTTACACCAGCTGAACATTCACCCATATGTTCAGTAGTAAATATTTGCGAGATCAGCCCATAAATAATATTTTATTTGCAAGTGAACATGGATGCGACCATCCAGACTCTAAATGAAGCTTAA
Organism: Nycticryphes semicollaris; assembly: GCA_013400055.1. Taxonomy (NCBI): domain Eukaryota; kingdom Metazoa; phylum Chordata; class Aves; order Charadriiformes; family Rostratulidae; genus Nycticryphes; species Nycticryphes semicollaris. The sequence goes on along the minus strand of VXBJ01001163.1, from coordinate 487,070 downwards.
TACATGAATGCTGAAAAAGTTTCTCCTGCAGAGTCAAATAGGAAAATATATTTTTGAAAACAAGTTGGTGTTCCTGCAAACTTCCCTTCTCTGTCTTTTCGTTTCACGCTGATACATCAGTGTATCTTTAGTATGAAAAGAAACTCCTGTAAGTTTACTCTGCCCCCTTTTCCTGTTCGACTTTTTTAGTAATCTAATGTTTGTGACTGTTAAACTCAGGATCACTTAGAGCGAATGTAGTCTCCAAAGAACTGATGCTGGATTGTGATGGGAGCACTGACTTATTATCCATGTCACTTGTCAGATGTTGTTACTGATCTTGTCTGCCTCTCCTCTGTAACTGTGATACAGTAGGATGTGAAAACAGTGAAGAGGCATATATTCACAACAGCCTTGTGAGGTGGGAAATCCTCTTGCCTATCTGCAGGCAGGGAAGTGAGGCACAGAGGTTTGCTGCACAGTGGTGCTTGAATATTTGTTTGGGTCTCAGAAGGAGTGCATGCTTTTGAGACAATGCTTGGTCTTCTCCCATCAAACTGGACCTAGATCCTAAACCATTTATGGGTGTTGGCTTAAATTTTCAGTACAGTCTCAGCAGAAACCTGTCTGAAATATATTATGGACAGTGAGCTTGTCTGGGCCTTGATCACCTATCTTTAGGCACACAGGATCCTTCAGTTACTCATCCCATATCACACTAGATCCAATCATGGAGAAATTAGCTGAAACTGGGGTACAGTAAATCAAGCCTTAACTCTAGAATGTGAAATAATCAAGTCCACGGCTATTGAACATAGAAAATGATGTCATTATTTCCCTTAACATTTCTGTCCTCATTTTTTTTCCAACCTTTATGGTTGCAAAGGACACAGTCATGAATATGAACAGTTCAGCACAGTGTTACTGACTCTGCAGTGTCAGTCAAACCACAGTTCAGAGAGGAAGTGTTTGTGTTTATGACAGCAGAAAATATTGCAACAATAGTTTGAATATCAACAATTTAAATACCTCTTTTCAGGACATTAGTTTAGCTTTTATACAGTTTGAAATTAAGTAAAATTAAAATCATTGCTGACAAAGAAAATAAAGAGCCAAGAAACCTGATAAAAGAGAGGAGTGTGCCAGACAAGATGGTTGCAGGCACGTAGGCTATATCCTCAGGCAAGGCAAGTTGGGGGAGCTGCAGCTTCTGAAGCTCCCAACCTTCTTTTCCACAATTAAATTCTGTAGAAATAAAGTGTCCCTTGCATCTATTGGGATTTAAATTGAGACTAGATACAAAATAGCAAGTTGGCATACTGCTCTTGACTTCCCTTGTTCAGGAACTTTTGATTCCTATACTCTGGACTCAAATGCTTCTTACTTTCAAATATATATTTATTATTTACTTCTTTTTAAAAATTTAGGTTTCAAAAGTCTGCTTCACCACTCCTGTCCATTGTGTAGGCTCTCACATGTGTGAAAAAGAGGAAGAAAATAAATGAGCATAAAGTATTTCTATTCAAATCTGACTGTATTACAATCCTTTCTGTACAAATGTAAATTGACTCGATGGTTTGGAATGTAATACAATTTTAGAGGGCTGTGACCCAATTCTCATTTAAATTTGGGCTACTATATATTACTTGGCAGTAAAGGGACTTAAACTGAATGCAAATAATTTCTTCTCTTTAGACTATATTAGCATAACCTACATTAAAAAAAAAAAGTAAATGAAAATGCAGCCAGAGATATTAAAATACAAATGAAGTTGATATTCCATACAATATCTTAGAACAAGACCAATATATGTTTTGTTTCTTTCCTCTCTCCACAATCATGATATTTTTTTTTCCAAATTTCATATTTGTAGTTATTGATAGAAAAGTGAGCTTTTTCACCATATAGGACGATGATTGTCAATGGTAAAACATCTTCAAATGGCTTTGTTTCTCATGTTTTATTTGCCAAGGAAATTTATTTTTTCTCTGATCTATATGATACCATGCAGGCAGATGTCAACTGCTGTGTTGTTTTCTTATTTGGTCTGCAACTAGGAAGTCTGCATTTTCCATCAGGATACAGTTACTAAGGGAACAATTTTAAGATATGTGGGGGTGATTTGTGTTTACCTAGTCAAAACTGCTAATAATTTGGAAAGCATGTAGGCATGCCTAATATGAAAAATAAATGCTTCCAGAAACCTGAGGCTTTCAGATCAAGGTGCATACTTCCATAGTTGATAGAAAGTGTTGTGGTTTTTCTACTAACTAATGTGGCTCCTGAGTACTACCTAAACATTATAGACTGAAGCTGATTTCATTTCACACGATCCACTGAGCAGCCATCAGATGGTTATCTGTGCTGTAGTTAAAATTTGTAAGTGAACTATTTTCAAAGTGAAAATATCAAAGGGTTTTTCACAGCCTTCAGAGAGATCTAAACTTCAAGTATTATTTTATTTTTGCTGGCCTTGAAGTGGATCCAGAACCTCAGTTGTTAACTTTGAAACTGGTTTCTATAGTTCAGAAATGTTTCTGAAACTTTACATGGTAATAAAAATGTCTTACAACCTCAAAAATTAAATAAAACACTTTTTTTTTTATGTTGGTCTGGACCAAATACAAACCCTTGTGCCATATGTTGAAAATGGTTTCTTCAATTTGAAGTATTATACTATGCTATTACTTGTAGCATTTAATTAAAATGATTGCACTCATTAGAATCAAAGAGGTTACAGATGGAAAAACTATTATATCACTGAGCACATCTGCCTGTTAAAACTGTAATGTTATATAACAACAAGGTGGTCCGTATTATGCTGTACTACCTCTGAGATGAAAAGAAAAAGCGTACTATAAGAGTTTATATGTTAATCTGTGTTATAAGATTTCTGTGCTTTGGTTACCGACTCTATTAAGGTTTGTTTGGTTGGTATTTTTCTTTTTAACAAACTGCCAGGGCATAAAAATGTAGTTTAGCAAAAAAAAAAAAATTCATTATGTACATTGTGCAAATGTTTGGCTCCAAATAGCATTTTAACAGATATCATCTGAGAACTTGGTTACATACATCAAAGATGGTCCCAGGCTACAGAATCAGTATCAAAAATCAGTCTCTTTTGAAGTACTTGGATTCTTAGATCTTTGGCTTAGGTTAATGTCTCAACTAAAAATGTTTAAGTAAAGATTCAAATACGTTTCATCAGATAACCTACATATTTATTACTCGATAGATATTTTATTATCAGATGAATATGTTTTCAGTAGAAATCTGTATAAAGTTAAGTGCAGCATAAAAAAACATTAATATTGTGATACGCTTTGTTTTATCATAGTATTTCTAGAGGTATGCAAATAATTTATGGCCAAATCCCTCTCTTTAAGTTAGAGAAGTTTCTCTGGTGGCAATGCTACTAATTCAGTTAATTCACACTTGCACATGTGGAACTGAAAAGAGAATGCAGACCTTTTACACTTCGCATTATAACTTTAATTGCATTTATAATACACAATTTTGTGTTACATAAATATATTTCCTTGAAGAAACGTTCCTTTATGCAGACAATCCTACATTAAGTTAAAACAGGCAAGAGTGTGTTTCAGAAAATATGGGGACTTGCTTTGCCCTAAAGTAAGCTGGTTCAGCCCTAAGGACTTGACTAATATATGGGTATGTCTCCAATCATACAATGTCATGTTTCCTGCCTGCCCAGAGCTATTCTGTCCCTCTATGATACAAGGTGTCCATTGAGGTCCCAGGGTGAATTAGCAGTGCTGAGCTCAGGACTCCCTCTCTGTTGGCATGTTTCTTCTCCTACCTGGGGCTTTTTGTTCCCTGGCAGCTCCTGTGTTCTGCTGCTGGTTGCACGAGGTCTGGGCTGGGAGCACAAGAACCGTTTATAAATTGTGCACAGTTCAATAGCCGTGGGTTTACTAACCCTGTTCTGCTGCTTAGGGAGCAGGAAAATAAAAATTTAATATTGAAATACCTCCAGATTGCTTATTTTAGGTATAAGAAAAATATTATTTAACTGGAGCAAAAGTACACAAATTTATTTGTGAAGAGCTGCGGTGTTTGTTTTGTTAGGGGTCCAAAATAACTCTATATGAGGCAAAGTCTCCTGGAAGCCATATCATGTGCAGTGAGGTGGTGTTTGAGCTCGCTTTGTTTTTGTGAAATTTACCTATGTCACACCGGAGAGACTTGAGCAAGGGAGAGATTACACACAGTGTTTGAAGAAAAGAAAAGGTAATACATTTTGCAAATAACACCTCTCTGTGGGGGGGTTTAAGTGCATCCTACATATTGGTTAGATAATACGAACTAAAAGTAACTTTTCTTATCTTTGTGGGCAAAGTAGAAGTGAACTGAGGAGACAGTGGAAGAAAAATATAAGAAGGGAATAAACATTTTCTATGAAATTAAACCAAATACAATTGAAGCTGCAGGGAAAATCACCAGTTAAAATATAATAAACAGTCTTGAAGTCTTTAAATTCCCACAGGAAGGAATTGTTCTGCTACAGGAATTCAGTATTATTAAGTGGAATTCACCCGCCAGGGCAGGAAATCCCCTGTAGGACAAGCAGAAGTTTAAAGCTCAAGGCTCTGTATTGAACTTCCACTATGTGCTTTTCTGTTGAAGAGAGATTGTTAAAGTAAGGGAAAGATAAGGCAACAACACTTCTCTTGTTATCCAGGCTGCTATGCATCCCATTTTGCCCCTCATTAGTGGACTTACCACTTAGCTGCTGTGGAATTGGAAATATTTCCTTTTTACTGAAGAAAATGAAAAATGAGAGGAAAAAAGTTCCTACTGAGAAATTATTGTAGGAGTGATTAAGAAGCATAGCAAGATGAGTTTCTGTGTGAATATTCAGGTGCAAAGCCAGTGCTGATATAACACAGGAATGGGACAAAGGTGTGCTTGTTGGGCTTCCCTAACCCTGCCCCACTGTGGGTCATAAGCCTTAAGTGCACTGATAGTGGCTGGGACACATCATACATGCCTGTATGTGTGTGTGACATATTGGTTGGCACATGTAATGGCATTAATACTGGCAGAAGAAGCTGTTGGAGACTTGGAAATGACAGGGTAAAAATGTCCCAGTGGAAGCAAGGGGCTCTGCGACAGGAAGAAGCAAAGGCCAGAGAAAACATCTGTTACAAACAGTAATACAGGGGATGGAGAAAATAGTGTGGGAGACAGAAGCACATATGCCTTGCTGCCAAGCATGCTAGGAAGAAGCTAACATGTCAGATTTCACCCCCCGCCCTTTGATAGGAAAGAAAAAACAATGCAATCTGCCACAGCTGTAGAAAGTATCAGTAGAAAGAAAACAGGTATAGGAATGGTGCTCCAAACAGCTGACACAGAAGCGTAAGACAGATACCTGCAAAGGAAGGAAGGGCAGAGTCGGTAAAACACAAATTAAGTCCACGTCTGTAGAAGGACTTAGGAAGGTTAGGGCAAATCAACTGAAATTGATTCCGCCATGTGGATTATCTCATTCTGGAGTAAAGCAGCCGTAAATCTTAGTTGCACTGCACACAAGGGTGGGAAAACTGTTTCTTACCCGTACTGACTTCAGACTTTTAGCTGAGCTGCCTTTCCTGAGTGTCCTGTAGTCAGAAATTGCAATGTGAGTATAAGTTGCACTTTCAAATCGCTCCTGTAGGAAGTGTCACAGGTAGCAATGTGACAGGCATAAAGGGTATGCAAATTGCCCAATTAGACATAACCCGCTATTGAAGAAATAGTTGCAACAGCAACAAAATGCAGCACAACCCATCATGCTACAGAAGAATGCCAATTCAAAATCTGTCCTACAAATACATATATAATACACTTGACTTTTCTGTTTATTTATTATAGCAGTGGAATTCTTCAGGATCTCCTGAAACATGCAGTTCTGAAACATGAAGTACCCTCTCTAATAAGGTGTGATGGATAGGAATGTAGATAAGAAAAGTGTCTTTATTTCCTAGCCCTAGTCACATGGAGTGTACAGGGATTAGTTACAGATTTTCACCCTCAACTGTAGCACAGGTCAGTGTCAGTTTAGTGGAGACTTATGCCATGCAATGTCTGCTTTTTCATCAGTGTGGTTTTGAAAGCTATATATAACCCAGGGAGTGTATTTGAAAATTAAAAGTCATTGGTCTCTAAATAACAAGTGTAAGTGCATTAGATTACAAGCATTCTTGTCTCCCCCACGTTTCCTTCCAATATCAGAGGGAAATGACAATACTCAGCATATTTCTAAAGGTGTGGAATATCACTCGGCTTCAGACTGAGTATATTTATTTTATTCTGTCTAGCAAGTTGCAGCTAGATTTATCTCCTGTGCTCTGGCCATTAGGCAGAGTGTGTGAATGTGTTCGTTCTCCAGCCTCTGAAAAATCTCACCCACCCACTAGTGAGAGAAATAAATTATTCTTTCTCTTATTCTCCATTGTGGCATCTGGCCACTTTCTGGAAGTGAACTGAGTGTTGCAACTAAAACCTGATGTGTGTGGGTCCCTTTGCCTTTTTGCCTTTTCACCAATACCTGTTTAAGAAACAAGCACCTTCTGTATCACCCCATATTGATGTGTTGTCAGAGACAAGATTCATGCAGAAGGATGTAATCTGGTGTTCTTTTCTCAGTGAGGCCTCTTGCTTATATCCTGAGGGTTAACATGTTTCCTAAATTTGGTATCAGGAAGTAATTCTTCCAGACTTAAGACTGCTCAAGGCATGTGCAGATGTGCAGTGTTTGTTGTGCTTGCCTTGTTCAACAGCAGGAGGTGATGCACTCATCCTGAAATCACCCAGTAGGTCCAGCAAGTAGATTCCTTCCTGTCACAGGAATACAGGATACCTGTTTTCTGGCTCTCCTTTCCTCCAGAGGATAATAATTAATCTGTTTGTGTGCTTGTTTTTGTATTTTAAGATACAAATCTTAAATTAGTCATAAGTTGGGAAGAAGTTTGTGATGTGTGGATGTGAAATACTTGCTCCACAAACTGCTTCCAGACTAAATGGCTATTATTATGTGATTGCCTGAGATTTGGGGGGACTATTTGATGATCTGTGTGACCTCTTCTAATCTTATTATAATCATTGTTGCTCTCTGCTTTTCCATGCTTTCTGATGGTTGCTATGGAGACATCCTACTCTCCCTTCATTCTTAAGTGCAAGAGTGAGCCAAGGCACTGTCTACGATCTCCCTCTCTTTCTCACCTTTCTCCCTCTCTCACACTTTCTGGTTGTCACTGGGAATCACATCAGCTCCTTTTCTTCGTCTCCAAAAGCAGCATTGATGCCCTCTTAGCACCAGTGTGTTCGTTCAGCATTTTTCACTGTTCCCTGGGGAGAAGTGTGGCAGCACAGACTGCATCCAGAGCAAGTGAGGCTCGACTGAAGCCAGACTTGCCCTGCTCAGACTTGCAGATTACCCAGAGACTGTGTAGCACGCCTTGAAGAGGCACAGTTTGAGCACCAGTAATCTAGTTTGGATGTGCTCCCATGGAGCACCCCTTGCTGGTGGTTCAGCAGCATGAAGACTGGACGCTGTATTCGTTTGCCATACCAATAATAAGGGGCACTCAAGCAGAGTAATGTTACCATGTTTATGGTTAATTCAGAATGAGAAAATCAGATGCTTTTAAACACTGCAGATTAAGCGTGAGTTGTTTCCAGGGGATGTGTATGGAGTGCATTTAAATTTGTTTTTTATTGTCTATTTCATAAATTATATTCCTTTACGGGATAAATTGAGTGGATTAGGTATGGAATCATCTGTAATTAACTGGGTGCTAGCTACTTAGGAGGGCACATACAGCTTGTGTTATTAAACAGCATCATGTCAGATTTAATGGATGTCATTACAGAAGTACCTCGGGGATCTATCCTTGGACCATTGTTATTTATGATCTCTGTAAATGAACTGACAAGTCAGTGCACTGAGTGCAATGTTCATTTTTATTCTGATGACACAGTCATGTCCTGAGCTCCTAGCTGCTAATGAAACTTGAAATTGTCCTGTACATAATTTTGAGAGCTCAGCAATGGTTAATTCTCAATGAAGTTGCTTTAAGAATGCTAAGGCAGACATTCTGACTAAAGTAATGCTATGCCTGGTCAAGCTACTGTTAGTGTTAGACAGATCTAAAACGTCCACCGCAAGGGAGAATAAAAAAATTTACTAATCTTCTATTCTATCTCCAATTGACAAATTTTCATTTTTCACATAACATTCTTTTATTGTAAACATAGAAGATTTTCTAGTTGGTTTTCTTTGTGTATCTGATATACTTTATTGATTGTGTAAGGCTAAATATGCATGTGTGGAAGAATTCAGAAATGAATTAATGCAAATATATTTCTATTTCCATAGTGCTGTTCCTTTGGTGCTTTGGGGGTTTTTGTGTGTTTTTTCTCTTCCCATTTTTGTCAGAAAGAAAAACTGTGTGCTCCTTTTTCAGATATCTTTGTGAATCTCTCAATGCTGGAAATCTGCTTTTGATAGTGCAAATTGCTTTTTATTCAGTGACAGTGATATTACTTATATGGATCATATGCTGATATATCAACTCATGGGAGAAAAAACTGGAGGTTAGGCCTAGATTCTGCCCTTGGGTTTGGATTAAGATTACCCTTGGGGGAAGGAGGCAAGTTCCAACAAGTCTTTATTTCCGCCTATAAATTGAACTACAAGGCACCAGAGACAAAATGAGGAAGCTGAGCTAATGCTGCTGCTCTGGAAAATTGTGTTAGTGGCTCTGATAAAATTGAGGGTCTGACATGGCAAACGGAATTTAGTGTACAATGAAAATGACTGAGGAGAATGGGTCAGAAGGTGATTCATTCAATAGAAAGTAATCATCAGAGTATCATCATAAGTTGCCTGTCCATAAGCAAATGAAAAATGACTGGTGTTTCTTTTATTGGCTCTGCTCTGCATGATTGTCTGTTAGTGGGTCACTGCACTGAGCTCAGGCCTGGAGGAAAGGTAGAAAGGTAAGGAGTTGCCTTGTCCCTGAGACATCCCTCCTTGGGGTAAACTGGGCTTAGGACAGCTTCTGCACCGTGGGAAACAGGTGCTCTGGAGAACAGCAGACAGCTGTCTATGCCTTTCCCTTGGGTCATCTGTAAAACTCAGCTCCTCCACACCCATATGGCCACCCCTGAGCACCTCAATGGAGGTGCAAAATGTCTATTTACTGGTCCACACCTACTAGGATAATCTCCTTGCCTTTAGCTTTTACTGGTCTCCGAAACGTAATACGTCTGTTTGTTTTTATTTTCACTGGATTTCAGCACTCCAGCTGCCAAGTGAAAAATGAAACCACTAAACTGACTGGAAGTACCAGTCCTGTGACAAAACAAGGGTTTCATCTTCAAGTTTCCACCCAGAAAAAAATATTCTCAACGTCTAGGTACAGGCTTGTCAGTGCTCATTCAGACAAATCCATTCTGCATTTTAAGTTTTCCGGGCCTTAAATGATGTCACTGTTTAAAAGAGATATATTGTCCTGATTAATTTTCCTATGTCAGTTTAGCATCAGTGTAAGTTTGACTTTTGAAGTCACTGGTGCAGTCAAAAGGTCCAGTTCTCTGAAAGGAAGATGATTTACTGTGGAGTTAATGATATGTATCATATTCTTTTGTGCCTGTAACACATCATGTACCCTTTTGGAAAAAAAGAACCAAAAAGGATGCACAAATAGGATGTGTTTTAATTCTTTTTAAACTATCACAAGATTATTGAAGCTCCTCAGATGGTTCTGTTGGGCTTTTACCATTAGCTGCCCTCCCAATACCTAGAGGAATTCTAGAAAATTGAACAGATTTCTTTTTTCTGAGATGATGGCAGTAGACTGTTCCTTATGCTTAATCAGTAAATACTATAATATCTTCCAAACATGGCTCATATGGTTATTTAAAGCAGAACTATGGCTGTTTTAATATGGTTATTGTAGCCATACATTTTGTTTTTATGAGTTTTTATATAGCCCTATTACTTATATGCTAATCTTAAGGATATTGTTATAATTTGTTTTATGTGTTAAGTATTATAGAGGCAGTTGCTAGTATCGCTATAGTTAAGGGTCTTATGAGCATCACATCTGACAAACAATTGCTTGCTGCCAGAAGCCCAATGAAACAGTTATACCCAGGGATACAAATCACCTTTGCAGACAGTTTACATACATTTTCTTCAAGCAGGGAAAACCATCTAAAACGCATTATGTAGAAAGATTTGCAGTTTTCTACATTCATATGCTTGTGTGCTTGCAAAATTTGCAGGCTACTAGACAAAAGGTGCTTCCCTATTGGGATGGTCATAGGCAGATTTTTCACAGTTGCTTTGCCCTGCCTTTTATCAAACATCTGTGTCATTTGATCCCTCTCTGAACAAGTCCCATGGAAGGGACATGAAACTCTATGCATGCTTTAGAGATTCCATGTTTTTTTTTTCTGTGTCATGCTCGATGCTTTATTTTATTTGTCTCATTCTAAAAGCAAAGTGATACATTTCCTTTGAGAGGGACACTCAGGCAGCAGTGACAACTTGCTTTTCTAGACAAATTCCTACAGGGGCATTAATGCCAGTAAGTCCTGTGACAGGAATACATTCCTTATCCTGGATGTTGATGACATATGTGCTTTGTCAAGTATTGTCATCAGGCTCACCAGGGACCAATATGACAATGACTTCTTAATTTTCGTTTGTGTATCTGGGACTGGCAAAGTAAATTTCTGCTTCCCTTTGCCACTTGCAGTTCTGTGATGCAAACTTAAAGGGTTTGTTGCTTGCACTTGTCATTGCTAGGTATTTGCAAAGATGGTAGATCTTGACTCCCCATGCAAAAATGAAAGGGTCATTTATTGAAAAATACTGCATTCAGGCAGCAAAACTTTGCAGATAAAAAGTCTGCTTCAAAGAGTCCATCTCACCAGTGGAACAGGGAGCACTTCACTGTCAGTATTCTAATACTAAACTAGGAGATTTTTCTCTTCCTGAATGAATACTTAAGCATACATGTCATGGGTCCGGTTTCAACACTAAAGTATATCCACTAAGAATGGGGCATTCCTCAGGAGAAATGATTCAAATTCCCATGGGCAAGTCGTCACTATATCATATTATCATATTGCCCTATGATATATTCTGGTCACTGAATTAATAGGTAAAGAGTATGAAAAGAAAAATAAACACTGCTAGTTCCACCTGTGGGGTTATATTTTGAAGGCTATCTGAGCTAGCTAATGATTGCTAGTACAGGGCAGAGAATTGAAATAGGTAAAAAGTTGTCCTGGCAGCTCTTACGCGTAAAAGGAACAACCAGACAAGAACTGGCATGCTTAGTAAGTGTTTCTGGTGATTAATTTTGAAGATTTAAACACCAAAATTTGGGCTTTCCAGGCTGAGTCTCCTAGTGGGCTGAAATTTGAGGATTACAGATTAATTCTAAGAAATTACCATCTATTGAAACTGGCAGTTTTGCATTCATACCCTGCTTAAGTCCTCTAGGACACAGTGCTAAAATATTAGGCACTAGACGCTGTACAGTGTGTGGTCCCTTTGGCTAATAGTTTCAGTGATACCAAAACATCTGTGTGTGAATCACTGAAAGGAAATTAAATTGAATTATAATTATCACAGCCATTCATACCCTAAATTAGTTATCTAGCTATTCACAGAGAGGTCAACAAGCCAATGGACTGAACGTTAACTGGCAGTAAGTGCCTTACCAGGGTAAATGATAATTGCTGACAATGTTGTGTGGCCTGCAGATAGGAGGATGGGGATAATACAGATCTGGCATCATTTTTTGTAGGAAAGGAGACATAAGAATGGAGGTAGTAGGTGATCTGTAATAGGAAAGGGCAGAGCATAACAGACCCATTACGATACGTCTTGGGCTTGAGATAAAACACAGATTCCACTTTTTAAAGTTACATGACAAATAAATGGGACAAGAATGTGTTAGAAATTTTGTTGACCTTCTCTGAAATCCTGTCTCACTGATCCAGACAGAAAAGCAAGACAAGGTTTCTATGTGAGTGTAGGTACCAAGGGAATGGTATCCCTAGTGATGATCCCCATACGTATTAAGCAGCACCCAGCTTCAATTTATCATAGAAGCTAGAAAAAGACTGAATGGTGAAGTACCCAGATTATTACTTTTGGATGGTTTGTAACATTTTTACATCTCTTTGATGAAAACACTTGACAAAAGACAGCTCTTCTTTTGAAGAACTATGCTATTGCTAAGTAGAATGTCTGTGCCTTGTAGCTTGGGAAGGCATGAATCTAAATACTGATACTATGTAAAACAGCCCTGTCACCCATATGACATGGATGCCACTATGTGTTCTCCACCAATGATTGATGTGACAAACCCCATATGTTAAAAGGAGGTTGAGGAAAATCTTTTTTTTTCCCCCAGATGGAAAAAATATGTAACTGTGGTACACAAACACTCTTTGCAGAGTTTCTCTGTGTCCTCAGCAGTAATAATGTATCTAAAAATAAGACTTGGATCTGGAACAAGAAAGCCTACCACCGCCCTAGTTTTCAGCACAAAAGAAATGTAGACATTTAAGGGCGTCAAGGGAAAGTGGATTTTTATTTATAGTGACCATGCTTATTGTTATTCAGTACAAATATCTGGAGAGAGAATAAGGAAGAATGCTTAAGGTGTTGCTCTCCAAGTAATTAACAAAAATATTTCAAACGTACACAAAGACTGGCAGATCATTCATCAGTGCTTATTTAGGGAAACAGCTCTTGGTAGTTTAGCCATGTAAGTTTGTGACTTCACCTTAAGGGAGCCCCATAATTAAAGAAAAGGAAAATCATTACAATTGTTAGCTATGAATATTTTATTGTTATTGGAAGAAATAATACAACACAAGATAGATAAAACTTTATATAGTTAAGAAATCGACAATGATATCTTCAGTTACAATGTCTTATAAGTTTTTTTGGTTTGAGGATTTTTTTTTCAAACTTTCAAAAGAGATTATACCTGGCAAGTTCACTGTTTCTAGATGAAAGTCTATTGCTGCAAAATGTAGATTGCTAAAACTTGCATATGGGTTTTTATATGGACTTTCTAAAGCTTATATGTGGGCAACCAAATGTCCTTCAAGGGTTTATGAGTGGCAGGTTACCAATTTATATGTTAGCAGTCCATAAGATATCAGTTTATAATTGGGTGGAAATATATGATAATTAAGCCATTAAAGCTGAAAAAAATTTTGAGGTAGAAATATTGACTAAATATTAACTGAAATACACGGTGGCATAAAGATCATTAATTTATCTACCTGTGTACTAAGGTGATCTGATCGAAGTTCATATGTTCCTTTTGTTTTACTGAATACAGACATCTCACAGTTCACACGGTAGTGTTATTGTGCAGCCAATTCTTTCAACCAACACCATAAGAAATCTTATATTTTTAAAGCATTTAAGAGGCAGCAATAGTTAAGATAAAAAAAATCTTTAAGGAAGAAAATGTTCTGTAACTATTTTTCAGTTACAAGCATTCTGCAATATATTTGAGAATGTAGAATATTTCTAATGAGTTTCAAGAATTCTTTGTTATAAGCTTAAGCCTAAAGGTTTGCAAGAACAGAAGCATTACTTATTTGAAACCCTGGTAACAAACTGATTGACAGCTATCCTTACTTTAAACCTTTACACTGTTTTACATACTTGTGCTTTCTTCTACAGCATAAATGTTTTAGGGAAATTGTTTTCTGTAAATAAATATCATGATCACAACAGCTGCTACCTTGTAAAAAGAGATAATGTCTTGGTCTCTTAGAAGTTATTCTTGTTGATAGTTTGCCTGCAGCCAAACTTTTCCTGTTTCATGATTCATAATATGTTTATAGTTTGGAGTGAAAGACTACTGTCAAGTAGTCTGCAGAGCGCACAAGTCTCTGTAGCATACAGACACACATTCTCTCAAATGAAGTAATAAAGTTTCAAGTAGTCAGAGACCTGTTTACTAGATTCTGCATAAGTACAGTTAGCAGCAATAAGTTTGGGGTTTATGGCTATGATTATTTAATTTTTTTGATGTACTCATTCCTTAGCTAACACTGGAACTTCACTGGGAATTTCCTTAACTCAGGGAATTTCCTGACCTTTGTTTTGTTAAATACGGAAACACTATGAACATGTAAAATCTATTATCTTCAAAGGATCACAAGCATACAGCATAAGTAAAATTCCGATAACCAAAGATTGGAATAGGAACACCTTTTGCATCAATACTGAGGCCACTTCCATAAAAAGAAATAAACTTGTGTAAAAACACTTGGGCAAAACTGCTCTCACAGAGAGGTGTCCATGAAAAATATCAAATTTGCGGAACTGAGAAGGCATCATCCCCATCAAGAGGTCAAGTGATTTTGTGTGAAAGTGTTTGTTAGATCATTAGCCTGAATCATTCTCTTCTCCCATTACTTTTTAGAAAAAGCACTACACTTTCATTCCTTTGTTACTATGCTCATTTGCATTGGTTTCAGTCTCTTTCACTTCTTTCATAACTTATTTTACAGCTTGTGCATTTCTCACAGCTGGATAACAAGCAGGAATCCCATTGAACAACATATAGTCCATGCTGATGAACACTAATTCTATGCATGGATCATGCAGTGAAGCATACGAGAAGAAAATTTCAATAATATTCTATTTTTTCAAGTAACCAGCACACACTACTGGAACAGATTTTCAGGTGGATTCAGATCCTGTTTTAGAACTCCCAAAGGGCACAGAATACTTTCGAAGTAGTCCAATCCTAATACATTTTCCTCCGGAATTACAATGTTTATGGCTACATTTTGAAAATAACTCATTTTCTAATAAGCTCACCAAATACAAAGATCATAATTTAAACCTTTCTTTTGCTCTATAAACAAAAATAACTTTAAATCGTAAATTCTGCAGGTATAGTGGTTGGTTTGTTACAGAACACAGAACTCAAATTTCCTAGGCTTTAATACATTGAATACAAACTACTGCAGAGCTAAATATATGGGCTCTGGATTATCTCTTATTACCTTACACGTAATTGGTG
Source organism: Nycticryphes semicollaris (assembly GCA_013400055.1). Lineage (NCBI taxonomy): Eukaryota > Metazoa > Chordata > Aves > Charadriiformes > Rostratulidae > Nycticryphes > Nycticryphes semicollaris. The sequence continues at coordinate 472,002 of VXBJ01001163.1, read as the reverse complement.
TATCTTACTGATGTGTTCATGTATATGAAAAAACTACACTGTCATGAGAGTTCATGACTAAATCTGTAATTTAGAAACTTTCCACTGGTCAACACACAGAAAGATAACGGTGCCCTGCTACACCTGTGTAAGACGGCAAGCATTGAGTTACAAGGAAGCCAGTACATTTGGGAATAAAGCAAAGGACGGAATAGCCTTTTGCCTTCTGTCACCAGGAAAACAATAATTGAAGGTGAAGGAAGGGCAATGCTGCCCTGATAGTGTGGAATGAATATCACAGGTTTTCAGTAGAGCTTTGCTAGAGTTCTTACCCTGGGCTTTTAAGTAGACAGTTTTCCCATATAGTGTTGTTGGCTTGTGTTTGGTTTCCTTTTAACAAACCTGGAAGAGCTGGGATACAGGGGACATGTACGGCATTGATTTTCCTGGGACATGTATGGCATTGATTTTCCTATCGTTAGACTTCTGTGACTTAAGCAACATGGATCAGAGTCTGTTTGAATGTCTGAGAGCATTTTCCCTTTGGAACTGGTCTGGAAAGAGATTCCCCAGACTCATGTTCATGCTTTATCCCAGCATGCACATGGAACTGTGGGAGGCAGAGACTTGGCTCTCTCCATTCTGAAAGGCTGTATTTTGACAAGAGAGTTTTCTTAACATAGTTGTTTAAAATACAGGTTTTTTAATAGTTCCTACAGTTCTTAGTTAAGTTGGATTAGTATTCTACCCAGTCTGATTGTCAACGTACATCAGAATATATGGAGAAGAATGTGATTCCAGACTTTGACAACTGAGGAAAAGCTTACACTATCCTGTCACAGCAATGTTTTTAGGCTGTACACCTGAAATTGTTTTGCTCACTGTTGACGTTTCTTGGCATGAGTGTATATCCTATGCAAGACGATGTAAAGACATACTATTTTCCAAATGGGTATGAAAATCCCCAAGAAAAGATTATGATTATTTGTGTCTGTTGGGAACTTTCTTAATCCGCATAAAGATCTGCTTGATAAAATGAAATGCCTAGGAAAATCATTGCTTACTCTGGTTGCCAGATACATTATCATCAGTATGTGCTTTGAGTTTAACCATGTCTAAGTACATGGTTTAGTCATCCAAATAGTTCAAATGAGAGAATATGCCATTTAAATTAACCTGTTAGTTAATCCACTGACGTCCTCCTAAATACAATTCACTAGCTATGGGAATCACAGCATATTACATCAAGATCATATAACACCTGCAATGATGGTAAAATCTCATGCTAATGCCCCTAACGGTCTAAAAGAGCAGTGAAGTGCAAATAAATTTCAATAATCTAAGAAAGAACTGAAGTCTTTCCTCAAAGTTTAGCTCACAAATGACCTGAAAAAATATAGTGAAGGTGTAGAAGATAATTTGTAATGTTATGTATCTTGCCTTCACATAAGAATTATTTTAAAATCTTGATCTGGAAGAATTGAGACTAATTTTCAGAGTGGAGAATTTGAAATCCGCATCATGTAAAGCAGAAATAGGCTGAGTATGTGGACTCTTTGATTGCCACAAGTCTTTAGATTTTCCATTTGCTGCTGTCCCGGCTTCCTTTAATGGGAGTCTGGGAGAAGTTGCTAATCTACAGCAAGAGGGTGGTTTCATTTTCTGTGACTACTAAGGGTGGAAACAGATACTTGCCTAGGGCAGGATATTGTCAGGCTGGGTGGGAGCATTGGAAAAAAAGCTCCTGTTCTGTCAAGTCAAGGAAAAGTGGTGGTGGTGCTGCTGCTGTTGTGGGGAGGGTCAGGTGTGGGGCAGAGGCTACTGGTGTCTCTGTTTCCCAGCAGTTTGACGGTTGGCGCTCAGCAGCAGGAATGGCAGCTCTGCCTCGCAGACTCCTCTTCTAGCTTCTAGGATTTACGTAATTGTGCCATGCTAATGGTCTTGGCTAAAGTGAAAATGATTAAACCACATTTGACTTTAATTTGTAGAGCTGACATGCACTTTTTTCCTTCCAATGTGACAAATTACTAAAAGAGCAAACCAAATAAAGTGTAATTTACAGTTAGGCTGTTGTTGTGCGAACATGGAATTAAAAGCAAAATAATTTAAGAATTGCACAGTACTTTAATTGGAAAAATTAGTTGTTTAGAGTCCCCTAGGCTCTGTATTCAAACCTACATTCAGATTTGGTCAGGGACGTGGTACTGTGAGACATCTTAGTAGGGAGACATAGGTCAAGCAAAAAATTTAATGGTTTGCAGTTCTTCAGGAAGTTTGGTGTAGTACAGTATACATGCAGATGTAGATTTGCACAAAACCAGTAAATCCCTTTTGGATTGTGAGCTCCTATCCTAGGAGATTGTTTTAAAGGTTCTATTAGAGAGGTAGAGAGCACATATATTTGATTATATTTGGTGGCAGCTGAGAGTAACAGCACTGGGATTTTTTCTGTTAGAGCCAATTATGAAGACTTGAAAGACAGTGAGAGGGTTGTAGGGAGAAAGAAGAATGAAGAATGAGTAAAGGAGCTTAAACACTATGAAAATATTAAATTTTATTATCAGTTGTAGGTTTGTAGATAATAGAGAAAGACAGCATTTTTCTCAAGTCACTATTTCTAGTTTCATGGAGTGCAACAAAGCTTATTAACGTTACAGTGAAGAGAAGGACTGAGGCTGCCAGTGAATGGTTAATGAAATGTCCTATTTTGGCATTGGCAGGAGAAAGAAACAGGTCAAAACAAGACCACTTGATCGTTCAGCTCAATTTGGATGTTGCTTATTCCAGTTCATTGCTTTGAAATTTGCCTGTAACTATATATAACTACAACTGTGTGATGAAAATCTGGTAATGATACAACCTTTGTGCAAAATATTTATTGTTGGGAAACCTGAAAATTGTTGCTTATCATACTCATAGGATCACAGTTTTTTTTTTATCTGAAATATAAAAATACAGTTTGAAAGGCAACCTACAGCGAAGGGGACAGCTCAATCTAGAGTCTGATGGGACTTTTTTCTGCCAATGTTATGACTGTTATACCTAAATTACCCAAATCTCTTACTAAACCAAGAAAAATATACATATTTATTTTAAACTCTCTTCAGACATTCAGCCTCATGTCTTTAGTGCCAAGGAGGAGGCACACTGATGTTGATCTGACTACATAGCCATGCCTAAATTCCTCTTTAGAGAGCTGTATTGAGGGGAGAGGGAGTGTATTTGTGTTAACTCATTGTGTGAATACCAACATTAGTCCAGCTGCTGCAAGAGCTGGCCTCCAAAAGCTTTAATGCTTAATTTCCTGAAAAATTAAAGAAGGTAGCAAAATCTAAATGGTCAGAGATGTGATTGCCCTTATGAAATGACCATGGTTTATACCCAAAGATCAGAATGCATTGCATTTAATAGGCTGCAGTACTGTTATTGTTACCAAACCTTGTGCTTAGGAACTTCTTTCCGATTATAACTGAGATAAAAGAAGGTCTGAAGATCAAATGGAAATGATAGAGCATATATTGAACATAAAGAAATCTGGGCAGTAGCAGCGGCAAACCAGTCTCTAACCTTTATTGGGAGCATAAATGATAAAATATGCCGTTATGATAGGAAAAAAGTACTATCGGTATCTTGGCTGATCAGGCACTTTGTGCCAGGAAGTTCTTGTTTGTTCTGTCACAAAAGGCTGGAGTACATGCAAATGACCTAATGGTGAAACACTCGGTTCATTTTTTTCAGCTCAATGAACGATTGGCCATAAACTCTCTTTCCAATAGACTTCTCTCTACATAGTCAGCCATGACCATATTGCATCCTTAAATCTCCCCAGTCGGCAGAAATACTTGAATACTATTTGGTAACGCAATAAACTGCTTTGATTGGTTAGCTTTCAGCGCTTATTCCTCAATTTATATCTGTTAATTATGATTGGTTGGGAAACCTCCAAATTTTCTTTCTCTTCCTTGGCCAGCTGAGTGGGAATCATTTGTCTTATGCAAATATAAATGCACTGACACACTTCAGTACATTTTAAAAGCCTCTTTCTGATCCTAATACCTCTGGCTACATCTTTGGAATTTACTTTAGTAAACATTCATGCCAGCAAAACCCAAATGAACAAGTTTTTTCAGAAAGCAAATACACAAATGACATTAATGTGGCTTAAGTAAATTCATTTATAAATACAAGCAAATATTCATGGAAAATTTATCCCCATTAACAGTCTCCAGAGCTTGTCAGTCTCAGATGGGGTCAAGGACAGGAGGATATAACGGTGTCAAAGAAAAACAGATGCAGGCAGATAACTGCTGTGTGATTCAGAGATATAATTCACCTGAAGTAAGAAATGGGATCTGAAATGCAGCCCCACTCTCTTAAATAGAAGGCACTCAAGCTTGTTTTTGTAGCAGGTTGCAATTTTCTTAAATAGTCTGTTCTACGTGTTCTTTTCCAGCCAAAATATATTATATGTTTCTGTACTTTTTGAAGTGGGTACTGTAGAGTGGTGTGATTACAGCTTTTAGCAGCCTCTTTTTGGCTGCCTGGGTGTCCTTTGGTAATTGAAAACTTGTTTATTGGCATCATTTGTTGGACTTTATTTAATCACTGCTTCTCCTCTAGGAGCTGCTTTATCCCTTCTGAGGGCTGACTCTTTGCATAGGCTTTGTCTGTTTTCTGGCGACGGACAGGCTCCGTTTCATGCAAGTGAATTTATAATTTAGACACAGTGAGCAGCCACCAGCTACATTGTCAGGGGGTGCAGGGGGGGATCTGCTCGTGCAGGGCTCTGCGGTGCCGGCCTCCCTGCTGGAGGCACTGATAAGTACCTGAGCAAGGAGAGATGCTTCTCCCTTGCACTGCGCTGGATGGCTGCCAGCTGCTGCTGCGACCGTCTCCGTGAAGGCCACCCTCATTTCACTGAACGCAGCAGCAGACAATCTGGCCGCATTTTTAATTGGGAAGAGTTTGTTTAACGTTTCTCTGTTTATCAAAGTGGACCCTTGTTAACACTGATCACTTAGATTTCTGTTTAATCAAATTACATACAGTGTATACTAGGTTTTGCTCTAATTTAAATATTGCCTTTTCATCCTTGTCAGCAGAATACTTTAGCTTCAGTTCTTATTAATCTTGACAGGAAAGAAGAAGTTTTTATCTTAGATTACTGTTTCTTTATGGGGCCTGACCAAGCGTGTTGCTTGCTGGCAGAGAGAGAGGGATGCTGCCATAAGTGACAAAAGGGCTTCTTGGCTGATGTGAGAGAGATTCAGGGACCCTGTTTTTTCCAGAATAATCACAGTAAATTTCTTTTTGACCCCTTAGGAAAAGCTACAGGCAAGATTCTTCTAATAGGATAGTTATATGGATGTTATAAGGGATGGAGGAAGAGTCATCAAGTGAAGAAGCCCAAGTGGCTTTTGCAGCTGAATTTTCCGCTCATCAGCTGGGAAAAGGGGTTTGCAGATCAATATTGAATTGTTTCCTTTACTACATCTGTGGAAAGGATAGCTAAGAAAAGATACTGAATTATCTTGTTTGGTTTATAGGTTTGTTTGATTAGTGCTTTATGTAGAGGATTAATTGTGTTGGATTAGTGCTTTGTAGTCTTGTATTGACACACGCATGTAAGTAACCATGTATCTTCATATATATGTGGCCTTATATATATAGAGCACGTATATTCTTTCTTCCTGCCTGTCAAGGTGGCAGCTCAGCGGATATGAAACCCATTCATTGTGTTGGGGTGATGTGGGCAGGGAGTGACTAGAAGCCAGGTATGCCTGAAACAAGTGAATGTGATGCATGCAGTTTATATTCTTGTGACTAGGATACAGGCTGTACATTCCATTCCTTGTGTTCTTTGAAAATTGGCAAAAATTAATTGTTGGAAATGCTCTGGAGTGAATTTTAAATGTGCTTGTTTATTTGCACTAGAAAATGAAATACATGGAGACATGCCCATACATATACATACATGCCTATTTATAGATGTGTAACACGGGGTAGACTTTTCTTTTACTGTTGGATGACAGATTCTTCAGTGCTCTGGCACAAACCCAGTTAAACAAGCCAGAGAAAAGAGTAACTGCCTTCTTCTGAGTTTATAGCAAGCCCACCTACTCAATTAGCTTCTGTTGGTGGCAGAAAATTAGAATGTGAACATGGTTATTGAATATTTTAATAAATTACATTATTCTTAGTGCAGCAGAAATGCAACATTTGTAATGCTTCTCCCCCCAAAATCAGGCTTTCAGGAGACTGTGATCAGGGAAGGGACCTGTTTGTGTTGTCAAAAATTATACTCCATGCAGCTGCTTTTCATCACTTTATTCTAAGATGACTCATTCTGTCCTCAGCCAGTCAATTTTAGAGTAGTCTATCTCATTTTTTTTTTACAATGACACAGACAAATATTTTTTTTCCCTCCGTGTCAAGGTTTATAATGATTAAAAAATCACCGATCCTGTTTACCAGCTAAATCTCCCTCAGGTTTGTCTCTCCCAGAGGCCTAGTCATGGCTCTTAAAAAGGGTTCAAAATTATAAAAATTAGACTAATACTGTTTATGAAGTTGCATGACGTTATTTAAGTCGTAGTCATTCAGCATCGTTCATGTTGTGTATTAAAAATTTTATTAAAAATAAAGTCTTTTTTAAAAAGTAATTATTTGAAAAATAATGAAAACAGAAAATTCATTGACAAAATATGTATGTATTTGTGAAAGTGTGGTCTGGTGACAATCTATACAAGCAGGAACAGAAGCTGCATTTGTTGAGCGTATTGCTGACTATAGTTGTTTCATGGTGTTGGGTTTTTTCCCCTCTGCTCTAGTATTAAATGATTGTATTAAATCTTCATGAGTTTCTAGCAATTGTATTCTTAATTTCTGCTGTTATGCAACATTTGCTTTTATCAGCAAGTTGCTAGTTTTCTCTTGAATAATACCTAAACTTTCTCAGTTTGAAATACATATTGTCTTCTCTTTATTGGAAAAATATTTTTGCAGAGGTTAGGAATTTGGGCAAAAAAAAGAAAATTAGAGGGAGGCCACACTACTGAATGGCTTCAAATGCAAACACAAAATTGGTATAATGGTACCTAGTACCTGTTGTAAAACAGGTAGAGTAATTAAAACTATCTAGAGTGTCAGGAAGATGAATGAGAAATAGGTTAAGCAGACAGATTTCTGTTATTTTTTTTTTTAATTTTTTTTTTTTTTTTTCAGAGTGAGTTTCTATCCTCTGCTTTAAAGNTAACTAGTCTAAATCTCCCCACTTTCTGTTTGAAACTGTTACCCCTCATCCCATCACTACACTCCCTGATAAAGAATCTGTAAAATAAAAGTAAAAAGTACTGAAAGTTCACTCTGAGGTCTACCTGGATCCTTCTCTTTTCCAGGCTGAACCCCAACTCTCTCAGCCTATCTTCATGGCAGAGGTGCTCCAGACCTCTGATCGTCTTTATCGCCCTCTTCTGATCACACTCCAATAGGTGTATGTCCTGATTATGTTGGGGGCCCCGGTGCTGGACACAGTATTCCATCAGAGTCATGGAATTCCATGAGAGTCATTCCATAAGTCTCATGAGAGAGGAATAGAGGGGTTAAATCACCTCCTTAAACTTGCTGGCCACGCTTCTTTTGATGCAGCCCAGGATGTGGCGGCTTTCCGGGCTGTAAGCACAGACTGATGGCTCATGTTGAGCCTCTCATCAACCAACACTCCCAAGTCTTTCTACTCAGAGCTACTTTTAAGCCATTTTTCACCTAGCATGTATTTGTGTTTGGGATTGCCCTGACTCATGTGCAGGACCTTACACTTGGCCATGTTGAACTTAACGAGATTTGCACAGGCCCACCTCTCAAACCTGTCCAGGTCCCTCTGGACGGCATCTTTTTCCTCCAGCATGTTGATTGCATCATANCTCATCAACCAACACTCCCAAGTCTTTCTACTCAGAGCTACTTTTAAGCCATTTTTCACCTAGCATGTATTTGTGTTTGGGATTGCCCTGACTCATGTGCAGGACCTTACACTTGGCCATGTTGAACTTAACGAGATTTGCACAGGCCCACCTCTCAAACCTGTCCAGGTCCCTCTGGACGGCATCTTTTTCCTCCAGCATGTTGATTGCATCATACAGTTCAGTGTCATCAGCAAACTTGCTGAGGGTGCTCTCAATCCCACTGTCCATGTTTCCATCGAAATATTAAACAGCACCAATCCCACCAATACCTATTCCTGAGGTATGCCTTAAGTCAATGGTTATCACCTGATGTTTAAGCTGTTAACAACAACATGTGACCATCCAGCCAACTCCTTATGCACTGAGTGGTCCATCTGTCAAACCCATGTCTCTCCAATTTAAAGACAGAGATGTCATGTGAAGGCAACGTCAAATGCATTGCACAGGTCCAAGTAGATGATATCTGTTGCTTTTCCCTTATCTACCAGTGCTATAACCGCACCATAGAATGCCACCAAATTTGTCAGGCATGATTTTTCCTTAGTAAAGCCATGTTGGCTGTCACAAATCACCTCCTTATTTTCTTAAATTTTTTGTCTCAAGCTTTAAGGAATAGCTGGTACTTATTTCTCCTCTTTTGCATTGTACAGTTAGTTCTAATATTAGTCCCACTAACATCAGTGGGAATAGTGACAAGCCATGTCATCTTTGCAAGGAGCACTTCATATACAGATGCAAATACATGTGTGGATCTGTACATGTATGTATATCTCCATAGTACATAAGTGAATACATTATATTCTTAAGAGCTTATGAAGTTTCTGCTTCCTGCTTCATTTCCTTTATTCTCTTAGAAAACATAAAAGTGGCTACTTTTGACAGTGGTCTGGTGTATTTTAGATAAGATCTTTGATACCTTGGAAATAGAGCTCCCTCATGTACCTTATAAAGTATCCAGCAGTGTCTCTCTCTTATGTCTCTAGACTATATCTGAAAGGCTGCTTGGCCAGATGGCACTGTAGAACTCTAACATTTAAATATATTTTTGGCAGCCCTGTGCACACAGAATATCCTGGGTGAAATATTTTTGCTTGCCAGGCTAAAAAAGCGTGTAAACTTCAAAATTACATCCAATGACATCTGAATTTCTTTCTATATTTTCTTGGCCAAGTACCTACAGAGGATTAGACTTAACCAATAATATGCAGATTAAACAAAAGTATAATTCTTCATTACAGCTGTTATTTGACTCTTACTGATGGATGTGACAAAAGTAGTGACTTTTAATAGTCTTCTAATGTCCTGGATTTTCTAATGTGGAACTGCTGAGCAAAACTTACCTGTAATGTGTCATTAGTTATTTATAGTTACATAGTTACCCTAGAAAATTTTTCTGCTTTCAGTTATGAACATAACAATGTTACTCCTATATCTGTTTTTCCCATGGTTGTAGCACAGGGCAGACTCCTCTGTACTACATGTGATAAGCAATTTAAGACTAATGTAAATAGTCTGACCTCTTTATTTAGCTGGAGCACACAATTAACATTATTTACCAAACACATGACATTTGGTGATATTTACCAAACAGGTGCCATTCACCAAAAAGAATAACATTATTAACCCAATGGAAATTCACAAAATATTTGGAATGTATGAAGTAGACATGGAAAAAAGTGAAAATTGTAAATCCTAGCTAGTTTCAGAAAGGCCATAACCTCATATTCATTTAGCTAATCAATAATTAGGGACAACCGTAGCGACAGTTTGCAGAATGGTGGTTGAATCTTGATGCCTGTTATTCTTCAGTGATATTGATGTCTGGAGTTGCTCCTTTCAGTTGATTCTATTAATTGAAATTAAAATCATAATATTATGCAAGTATATTTGAAGTACCTGTAAGCTGTTTCACCATATTTTAATTTATATATATAGTTTACTGGCATAGTTTCAGCCAAATTTACCAAAACCAGACTGACAGATGGCCCTTCCCCCCACCCCAAAAAAATCAAGANATTGATGTCTGGAGTTGCTCCTTTCAGTTGATTCTATTAATTGAAATTAAAATCATAATATTATGCAAGTATATTTGAAGTACCTGTAAGCTGTTTCACCATATTTTAATTTATATATATAGTTTACTGGCATAGTTTCAGCCAAATTTACCAAAACCAGACTGACAGATGGCCCTTCCCCCCACCCCAAAAAAATCAAGAGATAAGATTTACAAGTTTAGAATGAACTAAACTATCTTAATGAAGTATTAATACTAAAATTAAAAAAA
>VXBJ01001163.1:353001-458471 GCA_013400055.1 Nycticryphes semicollaris | reverse complement strand
TTTATAGGTATATATTATATAGCTATCATGGTTCCCTTAATATTACTGCAGATGTCTGATTGATCATGGCTTCAAAATCTCTATTGCTATTTGTGACACACTACTCCATAAATGTATAATTTGGTATCCTGAGCACAGATGTTGTAATGATGGTTTCTGACCTCCAGATGTGTTTATTATCATCCATTCTTTGTAAAAAAACTGCAAATAATGATGAAAGTTCAAAGTGGTAGAAATTGCGAGCAACTGAAAACATCATTTCTCTGTTCTGCATTCAACTCAGGCTCTCTAGTGAATATATGTTGTAGATTGTTTTATTCCCTGATATTCAGAGCTCTATATATTTTAAATATACTCCTTGCTATAAGCTCTGACAGCTACATTCCACTGGAATCACGAAGCTGTGACCAGAAGAAGAAATCTCCCTAGCACAGAAAGGAGAACTAAGCTTATGAAACTTACCACAGAAATAAATAAAAATGACTCTCAACCTCAGAGCATTCAGCAAAACTCGGCTTATTGAATTGGCTTTCCCTCATTAAATTTCTCATGCACAGACACACACACGCTTTTCTAACACATTTTTTTTTTTCTGATCTGTGGAGAAGGGAGAGACATTATTTATTTTTAAATTCTTGGCAGAGTCTAGATACTGTGGTGATAATCAACCTAAAAGAAAATAGAAATGTAACAGCCAAACAATACCATCTTATCGCTTAAATTAGAGAAAAATTATATCTACCTGTTTTTTCAGCTCCCAGTGGAAGTAGAAGAGAATATGAGATTATCATTAAGTCCTTTAGCTTAGTACTATATTCATAGGTGCTGAGAGAGAGTATAAAAGCTGGACATGATATGGAAAACAATATGTGATGTTGTTTTAATCTCATTTAACTGAACATCAATCAACATTTTTTACGTCTAAGAAAGAATCACATCCAGGTCTTTTCAAAGACCATGTGAGACTAACCCTTTGATCATTGTTGGGAAAAATCCTAGATTTTTTTTCTGGTCAGAAAATTATTCTTTGCATTAATATTGATTCTCTGACATTGGTAAGCAAAGAACTTATCTCGATTTTCTAGTGAGAGTTTGACTCAAAATCAGAAACTGTCATTGGAAAAAAAGATTGATGTAGCCTGGGCCTGTGGTATTGAGCTTCTAATTTTTTATTACAATTCATGATGTGTCACTCAACTAAGATTTCCTTTTTGAAGTGGGGCTATAGATCACTGTCAGAAGTTGTTTCTGTTTGTACACTTTTATTTTATACTTTTGTATATTTAATGATTTTATTGGTGACTGGCCATAACTGGATCCAGCTGCTACTTCACATGAATTACTTTTCTTTTCCACAATGCTTGAAAAGACTTTCTTTGTGCAAGGGTGTAACAACAGAATACCCTGGATATTTACCTTTAGAATAGTTCTATTTGCTGATATCCATGATACTGCAGTGACTTTACATCTTCTGGAAATCCTGCAAAAAGATCATGGTAGAGTCCTAACTTTAATTCCTTTATTTTGACTTAAAAACCATTCATAGAGAAAAAGCATTTAATCTGTGTAGAATGTGCCTGGTTTAAAAATTTTTAAATGTTATAAGAAATTATACGTTCTTATTTGATGGCAGCTCTAATGATTTGCCTATGACGTACCTGATTCCAGAGTAGATGTAGTTGGACAGTGTTAATTCAGCCATATATTTATTCCTAGTCTCTTTATTCTGTAATTGTGGCTTAAATCCCACTTCAATATAATTTCTTAGAATTGGAGACCTTTACAGATTTTCCTGTCTGGTAGCATAAGAAAATACAAGAATCACTTCACTCCTCCACACAAAGATCTAGGGAACCGGAATGGGAATTACTTTAAGGATAAATTTCTCCAGTTGAATGTGTTTGGCACCTCAGCATGTATCTGAATTCTAGAATGTATCCTGACCTTTATGATTTCATCTCTATCTGACTAGATTATGTTTCAAAGAAAGGTCTTACTAGTATTATATCTGAAATAGATTATCTAGAGATGAATCACTTAGTTGTACATACAGCTCTGTCAAAAATGGGTAGTGTTTCTCTTCTTTCTTATCCTTGTGATGCTTATTTGAAGGATCCTCCAGTTGATCGTGTTCATAAGTGTCTGGGTTTTTTATTTTTTTTCCTCTTTGGCATGCTGTTATTCCAGTGGTAAACATCAAGGAATATGATATTTGCCTCTGAAATAGTTCAGGATAAAGCCAAAGAAAAGATAACTTCTTATTTCACAGCATTCATTCATGTTGTTGCAAAGCACTGTTCTGTTTATGCTTATTCACAATACTTCCTTATGCCAAAGCATTAGTTATTAAAGGCTGGCATTTGAATGTATAACCCATTCCATTTTGCTTCTTTTTAAACAAACGTGCCTATTTTTACACAACATTCTATTCCGTACCAGTAACACAACTTTGGGAGGTTTGAAGATCAAGTAAGATCAGCATCCAAAAAACCTGAAATCTTTGTTCATCACTCAAGCTATTGCATTTCACTTGTAATACTTTAGCTCCATTTCATTAGCTACAGTTTGTTCCTGTCCCAGCACAAGATATTTGTCTATATAAAAGTAGCCAATAAAATTATTACTTTAGGGAAATGGAAGAGATCCCTGCTTCTGGCATTTGAAAATCCACATTCAGTACTTGGTTGAATGATCCTGTATGTTTATCATCAGAATATACCTAGCTAGCTGCTGTCTTATGTGAATATTTGTGTAGATGGAACAAAAGCTTTAGAAGTATATTGCAACTCCTTAGTAAAGTGTGGGCTGTGAAAGAAATGTTTCTTATAACTCTAATTTAAATAAACACACAACCCAAGTCACATACATCTCAACAAAACCAAAACGGACCCTGGTCACAATAATAAAAGATAATGCGCTTCTGCAGATTTGTCAGAGACAAAATTTTATAACAAACAATCAAAATAGCAGAAAGGCATTTAAATGTCTCTCTAGAATTCACACATCAGTTAAAAGCCTTTGGTTGTAAATCTGAATAATGCTAAATAAATCAAATCTGACAGTTGTTTCCACTAAATACCTTCTGCTGTGATTTGAATACCAGCTGTCTGATACTTTTAAATAAAAAGCAGGTTACAGAGTTGGATTAACTTCATCCCACCTAGAAAGGTGAAAATGCTGTTCTCACTTCCAGTTCTGTTAAGGTGATAATTAACTAGAAATAAAGCAGTAAAGATGATGCAATATGATATTATGAACCTGCCATTAGTATGCATGTTCTGTTGAAATAAATGGTAGTTTAAAGGCAATAGGTTTCATAAAATGAAGAAAATTTGATTCTTATTAGACATTTTCTTATGCTCTTAATCCTCGATAAATATCTCAAGGATTTCACAAAAAAAAAAAAAAAAAAATCTGGTAAGTTAGACCTTGGGTTATTTACTGGAGAAAAATAGAGCAATCATGATCTCTTGAGAAAGAACATGTAAATGCTCTTCCTAGGGCTGAAAGAACATTCAGAAAGAGATCTGGATTTTCCACTCTGTATTGCGGATTGTTGACGGAGGGTCTGTAAATTTCCAGGCTTCAGCTGCTTGACTTCTAACTTCTACAGCTGATTTGTTGTTGAGGAGTGTTGTTCTCCCTGATGTGTCGCTTTCCCTCTGAGGGACCTCTGAGGAAGGGCTCTGGTATGATGCAGATTTTAAAAACTGCACATAATTTCTTCCCAGGCTACCTCTCCATCTTCTGTGAATCACTGATATAGAACCAGTTTGGAATAATATTTCACCCTAGTCAGTAAAGTAGGACTAATGCACAAAATTTTGAAAAACCCAAAATTATTATATTAGTATTAGGATATTTATTGTGTACTTACTATTTATTGCTTGTTATTTATTTTATTATATTGGTATTGGTATATTGTCCTTCAAATAGCTGATTATGTTAATAAGTAAAGATGTCAGTAATGAAAGCTAGACTTCATTAAATATTGATTCATAACTCACAAAGCTTGTCCATACTTTATTACACAAATAAAAGAAAAATTCCAGAAGCTGTTAGTCTGTATGAACCATTCATGATTTTGGTAATAATTTTCAGGAACACTGCCGCTGACATGCCACCTTGGGGGCAACCGCAGTCATTTATTTACTTTTTGATGTGTTTGATATAACATTGTCAGAACAGGAAAGATGCAAACCAATTAAAAATCCTCCCTATGCCCAACTGGAGTAATTTACCAACACAGAGGCCCTTTGATGCATTCAGTTTTATTGTGAAATAAAACACTGTGCATTTCTTACAGCTTTTGACGAGATTCATTTTGAATCCTTGTGTCAGGAGATGTACAAGTGTTATCTGTAAATGAGAAATGTATGCAAGATACTCAACTACTGCTGAATTTCAATGAACTTTGTGGTTCTAATGTCATGAAGCTCTGTCAAATGTTAACAGAAATTAAAGGTAAAATTCATATGGAGCTTTCACAAATCACAGCCTTATCTGTCAACATTTTATAATAACCTAACAGTTATGAACTATCAAGGTATTAAAGTGCAATGCTTGAGCCCCAAAGGAAAAATCATGACATTCTCAGACCAATAAAATAACAATAAATATTTTTATTGAACAGAATTGTCAAGCTTTTCTTTCAAACTTTTCTCACTAATTGCATTTCAAACAACTTCTGTTACAAATTCTGAGAATAGACAGGGAAAAAAGCACAGACACTGTTATAACTTTGAAATACTTCAGATATCACTGGTTTATGTTTATTTAACGTTTCTTTCTTCCTGCATTTTTAAAAATAAAACCGATATTAAATTTTTGATAAGGTAGTTTTCTTTACAAGCACGTTAAACTGTGGCACTACAATTCTCATTTAGCAGTGCAGGAGAGACATTAAATACATGAAAGCATTCCATCTTATCTGTCAACACTTAAATATCTGTAAAGACCTCTGTTATATTAATCTGGGCACTGTACAGAAATGTATAGATTTACATTTAAATATTTGGCCCTAACTCTAAAAGCGTATCAGGCTTTTAGTTCATTATGCTTATTCAAAACTATATTAATCTTATTTTCTGCTGCTGAAAACATAAAGACCTAGAGACAGATTCTGGTCTGCATTACTGCCTGGGTTTGCTGCTCCTAGGTTCAAAGGGTTGGAAAGCCAATCATAACAGTCAATAAAGAGTTGGATCAGCTTCATCTGACTCCTCCCTAGCTTTCCAATGGAAAAGTCGTGGAGACTTTCAAGGGTTCCCTGTTGTAACAACATCTGCTTGGAATTATCTGAATTAAAAATTATCTGAGAGGATTATATCTTAATTAGTCATCAGTTTGCCGTTTCCTTTTCACTCAATTGTTCAGAAGTATGTGTTTGTTCAAGGTATAGAAAATCAAAAGTCAGTTCTTACGCATGTATATATGTGCATATATATTATACACACACACTCCCCTAAGGAGATTAGATTTTTTTTACCTGAGATAGGTCAGCACTCAAAAGGTCAGGGGCAGGGTGAAGTACTTTTGACCGCACAGCTGAGTGCTATCGTTACAGCCCTTCAGAAGATTGTTTTTATTTTTTGTTTTCTTAATCACTACATACTTTACATAAAGTTAAGGGGGATGGGGGGACTGGAGGGGTGGCGGGGAGGACCTTCAGATGCTTATTTTTTTCAATTACAAAGGTAGAAGACTCAAGTTCAAACCTAATCTTTTTCTGCTTTGACACAGTGTGTGATTATACAAGCAAGTACATGTAACTCTTAAATGGGTACCTGAGTATTGGAAATAAAAGTGCATTTGGAAAGGCTTCTCTTTTTCATGGACAAGTGATATATAAAATTTCTAGTTTACACTTAGAATCAGAGGTCATGGCTTACCCACTAGCCTGGTGGCTGGGACATGTGCTTTAGAAACATGGGTTCAGCTCCCTTTAGCTGGAGGTACATGTTGAAACAATGGAAATTGTTACCAACTGGTCTATTTATTAAAAGGGGGTTGTCTTCTCTTATAGGAGCCTGTCCTTCTGTTTTCTTTGCAGTTTTACACAGGACAAAAGTTCCTTGTTTTGTTTTGTTTTTTTTTTTTTTTTTCATTTCAGCAACAAAAGTCCTAATCACTTTAAGTTTTGTTTCTCTGAACTATTTTTTGAGGCACATTTTTCTCTTTCAGTTCAGCTGCCAAACCACAAATAATCTCTGTCTCCATCTCCTTATGTTATAAAAACTTAGTCTTAGGTTGAGGACAAACTGTAATAACTATAATAATTTTAGAACCTTTGAAGAGCTGCCTTGTTACCACTTTTTTCTGTAGAAATACCACACAAATTTTTCATACCATTTTCCACTTAGTATAATTTTTGTTGCATTGTTTGTATTTTGTTGTATTTGTAATTACAAATTTGTACATTTTTTTTTGTAATTTTCCACAAAGATATCCTCTGCACCCTGTACATAAGTTTTGACACAGTTAATGTGAATTGTTGTTTTGAGAGTTTTCATATTTAATCTACATGGTGATGCCATTAATCCAGCAGAACTAATTTGTGGGCAAACATGCTGTTTAGCAGAAAGTTGCAAAGTGTACTGCTTGTCTAGGAAAGAAGGTGCTCTAGAGTGAGCCTGGTGTCTCTGGAGAGGGAAGGAGGGTGGCTGGAACATTCCTCCCTTATGGCAACAGGACAAAGATCGCTATATATAGGGATCCTTGTGCATGGGGCTGTTCACGTGTTGTGGAAAATGTTTTTTATGTTTTGGCATAATTTTGCTAATTCCAAAGCTAAGCTAAAGGAATACTTTTCCCACAGGGAGATTTCCTGCCTTTGCTGTAATCCTCAGGAGCTATAAGCAAACCTCTAGATGTTTGTTGCAATTGCCAACCAATGCTTCACATCAGAACCGTACTGGGTGCTGCATTATTGCATTCGCTGTTTTCTTAGAATAAGCTTGTTATTTAGACCCTAACACTTAATACTTTTGACTGGACTTCAACTTCCTTGTTTGGCTTTTTTTGAGTATTTCCCAGATCTTCTTCCATCCCTGATTACAACCAGGAAGTGCAGAAATACAAAAATAATCAGTAGAAAATAGAGTAAAATTTATTTCCTTACTAATTTTAACAATAGTTATGAAAGTTTATTTGTAGGGAATAACAGCCTCTGCTCTCTTCACTGTATGATCTTTAAAATTATTTCATACAAAGGTTTTGTCTTGCCTGCAAAAGAAACACCTATATTCCAGGCACAGACATTCTTGACTTACATGCATCTATGAAGGCAAAACTAGAATGCCTGAAGAAAACCCCTAAGTTCTATCTTAAAAAAAAATAATCAGGTTTTCAGCAGTAGATCTGGGTTAATGACTGTTACTGCATTCCAGCTTCTAGGCAGGAACTTTGGGATAGATAGACCTACAGTTAAATGCTTGGACTGTCTTTCTTTGCTAAAAAGCTTCTGGTAAAGGAGAGTTGGTAGAAGGAAGGAGATAGCTTTCACAATGTGATCTCTTTTTTGTCTAAGAACAGGCTTAATACTGCAGAAGTACTAAGAGCTACAGAAATAATACTATAAATATATGCCAAATCTTGTTATTTCAGATGGATTTTCATACCATATCATATCGGATCTCAAGGGAGCTAAAGGTATTGTAGAACTGGTGAGTTTTGGAGAAACCAGTGTCATGCACATTTTGAATCAATTTCCATTTGAAGAGTTTTCATCCAGAGATTACCCTCTTTGAAGAAAAAAATTTCTGTTTGGAAAGATGAAAATGAAGATTAGAATTTAATAGGATCTAGAGTCCAGAAAAGACGGTGAAGTTACATTTAGTTGCACATGTAAACATTCAGTAGTCAAGAAAACTGTATTATACAACAGAACCATTAAATCCCACCTTAAAACCCAACATCTGCTTTTGTGAAATAAGTATTCCAAGTATGATTTTGGTCTTTGGAGTTTCTTTTTTTGTCATACTTAAAACACTGTGTTACGTTAGAATTGTGGGGTAGCTTTCCAAGTTTATACGTTTTATGTAATGCAGAGCACAACTTAAATGATTGGTTTTGAAGTATCCCTTTTGTTTTGGTAGAGAATGGGTGTTATAAATTTTATGGTGCCAGGAACTAGTATTTTATAGCATAATTCCTCCACAACTAATGTCTTTCTTTTATGACGCTTTTGGATATACAAGTGTCTGCAAATACCTAAGAGTATATATTATTTTTTTCTTCTAAGAAATATCCTTCAGTGTAACAGATAACACTGTATGTAAAGCACAGGAGAGAATTTGTGGATAGTAAGCACAGGATCTCAGAGTCTCTGTGTGTGGTGGATTCTGGAATAATGTTTTTCATTTTGACTTTTCACTAAGTACGCAGGTAGCTATTATGTTTGCAGAATTGCATCACTGGGCATTATCTTGTGTTTCACTTGATACCCCTGTGTCTTCAGCCCTCACCCTTTGATGTGTTGGATTATAATAAGTCAAAAACCCGAAGGATTGTGTTCTGGATCAAGAATCTATTGCTTTCCTTTTGGTCACCAGGAATGTGGTTTGGAAGACTGGTAATATAGAGTCTTGCAGCCTTTAGACTGCAGTAAATCGGAAAGAGCTTTGGATCTGTAGATAGAAAAACAGGTGAATGTCAAATGTAGCAAAGACTTGGGTTTTGCATAGTTCTGTCTGTTCCCTCTAGACCCTAGCATGTCTGCTATTTCAGCTAAAAGCTTAGCCTTTAACTAGCAGCCTGGATTTAGAGTCTACATAATGAAACTAGGGAATCAGATTTGGTAACTGGGTGGAACCAAGACCAATTCACGGAATAGTTTGGGTTGGAAAGGAACTTTAAAAGTTACCTACTCCAAGCCCCCTGCAACAAAGCAGATGCATATTCAGATAGATCAGGTTTCTCAGAGCCCTGTCCAACCTGACCTTGAATGTCTCCAGGGATGGGGCATCTACCACCTCTCTGGGCCACCTGCTCCACTTTGATTTCACTTCAGTGTTTATTATCTTTTTAAAATTATTTGTTTGTAGGAGCAGTTTAGTTTTAATTTCCTGATTCAAACCACTGCTCCTTAATGAATAAGGTTTCAATGAGCTTGAACACAAAAGGTAAACAATAAGCATTTCTTAGGTTTTAGATAGCTTTTGAAGCTTGTTTGCAAGTACCAGACCGTGCTTTCAGTGAGATAGCCACTGTGTCTGCTAAAGCCTTCAGGGAAAATGAGAGCAAAAGCTAGATAACATGAAGACTTCATTAAAATGTGAGAAATATTTCAGTGTCCAAATTCAGCTAGTAGTGTCAAGGATACATAATGAGGAGACAATAAAGAACTTGAAGGAATAAAGGATCAGACTGTGTCTTTTGAACAGATGGGGACATAAATAGTCTAGCATATATCAAAAGTGCTAGTACATTGTGTTTAGGAATGTTACTTTACTGTGTTCATAAAAACTTCATTTAATACCAAAAAAGCCCCAATCTTGCTTAATTAAATGTATGTGTGTGTGTGTATATATATGTGTGTAAAGTCTTCAGGAAAAACTTGATATTTGGCATCTTCTGTTTTTCTGTTTAGATAAACTGAAAAATGAACTCTAATGATTTTGGTGCCCAAACTCCCATTAGGATTACGTATTTCTAGACAGCTTTGAAATCTCAGCTTTAATGGCAGGACAACATTAAAAGCAAAGAGCTTGCTCCTGGAGAAGTTCTGGTACCTGATCAATCCCTGAAGACCCTTTGCTGTCATTAACTGAGGGCTTTCTCCATTGCAGCCCAACTCTCTCCTTGAAGCAAGAAAACCCCCACCCTCCATAACATCATCCTGTCACTATGGAAACAAATGCATTGCTACAGTTTCTGCACTGGGGGGAAAGAGGGAAACCAGTACCCTGGAATGTGACTGGAATAATTCTGTTGATTCCAGGGCTAAACCTGGAAATCCTTTATTTCATAGGAGAGAAAAGGTGGGATGTAAACCAGTAAAGCCTATGCTTAAGCATAACTGTATCCAGTACTTGGTAAACTACACAGAAGAGAGAAATACCTGGTGTGTTGTCTTTGGTGTGAGTCCTTTGTTAGTGGGGTTCTGAATGCAGCTATAACTTTTGTACCTGCAGCCTGTGGTTTTGCATTTTTTATTTTTGCTTTTGAAGCTCCAAGTCAAACTAAACCCATTCCTCAGTCCATGCATAAACAGATACCTGTTACCTGTTTCACTGCAAAAAAAAAAGTGCAAGGTGAACATTTGACATGAGTAACTGAAAACATTTTTGGACAAATCTGGTCCAAGCTCCAGGTTTAAGACAAAAGCTGGAATCACGTAAAACCTCATCTAGTTCTGCTGAAATTTTTGTGTCAATTTTCTTGTCAGAGATCTGGACTGGCACAAAAGAGCACTAATGCATGGATCTTTCAACAATAAATGCAACACTAAACACCAAATCTGTTTATCATCACTGCTCTACAACCTCGTCCTGCACCTTCAGAGGTTTTACAAGTGAGGAATGTGCTGTTTCCCTGGGCTAGTAGATAAAGCTGCCCAACCTGAACTACCAACAGGGAAGAAGAGCTTCTGTGCTCTTTTTTTGAAAATGTATGTTTTATTCTTCTTTAGCCCCTGCTTCATACTGACATCTTTAAGTAACTCTCAAAAGCAGTTTTTCACTGTGCTTTTCTTTCTACCACTTATATTTAATAATTTCATTTCTAATATTTTTCTTTGCTTCCTCTTGCAGTCATCATCCGCTTTTTCTATTCCCTTTAGTTCTTTTCTGAAGGGAATATATAAAATATAGTTCAGTTCTTTCTCAATAGCTATTCATAGCAGACAGAAAAAAAGAACAACATGATTTTATAGTGTATGGGAATTGTCTCTCCATTGCCTATCCTCCTTCTGCCAGATGGATGTTAGCTGATATGTAGAAATATGTATATCTTCTGAGATTCTCTAGTCTTAGGGTTGCCCACAGGATTTTGTCTGCATGCACAGTGCTTCATTTAGGGTTGGGGTTTTTTTTGGCCTCCAAAAAAACAATGTGTTTTGGACACATTCCTCTATCATTGCTAATCTTAAAGGTGAAAACAAACTTCCAGCAAAGCGTTAGGTTCTTCTCAATAAATTTGGAAACAAAGTTACAAAAAAGAAAGTAGTCTAGGTTATATTTCAGGTCAAGTTGGTTTCTACTTGCTCTTCTGCCCCTTCTTACTTGAGGGGCTAGTGACTTAGCCACCAATGCTCCTAAAGTCTGACTGTACACATTTGACCGCAATGAAATGTACTTTGTATTAAAGACAGCCTTTACACTCTGCTTACTTCATCCTTTGCTAAACCAGTTTCTCCCTCATTCTTCTGACCATATGGGACAAATCAGAAATACACTTTATTTCTCTAGGTCTGGTCTCCAGGTCCTTTACCTTTCTTCCATTCATCCAGTCCTCGTATAGACTGCTGTAAATGTTTGCACTGTGAATTCTATTAGGAAATTGAAATCCCCAGTTCTCCTGGAAGAAATTCCTGGAGCAAACCATGTTTATAGTTCAACATATGTTTTTTGTAGTCAGTGGGAAAAATAACCAATCCAAACCTCTTCTGTACTCCTAACAGACTTGCTTAAATAATATGCTTCATGGCACCACTGGATGTTCTGGGGAAGCCAACATTACTTGAATATTTCTCTTTTACTGCTATTGTTGCTTTGACAGCTTTGATTTTATAGCAACTTTAATCATGTGTATCCTATTCCTTCACCTCTGGCATTTTGTAAATATTCCATTTCTCAGTTTCTGCTACCATAACTACCTTCATCAAATTATAATTCATCAATCTCTTTCTCCCACACCCACAGGGAAAACCCCAAAAGGAGACCTTGTCAGCTAAACTAGAAAATGCTAAATGTATACATGTAAGAAAATCTATTAATTAAAAAAAAAAGTTTAAAAAGAAGAAAAATTAGGTATATAAGTTAATGTGACCCCAAGGCAACATTGGCAGTAACTTATGCTCTGACAGTTATGAGCCTGTTTATTCTGTGCTTAACCATACACGGAAAAAAAAGCTGCCATCAAGTAGAAAAACAAAATGGACTTGTGTTATCCTAAAGATACAAAGTAGCAATAAATCATATGAGAAACACTGACATTATATTTACATTTTCCCCTTTAAAAATATAATCATTTTTAGAGGCTTTTATTTTCCTTATAACATTTGTTTAGCTCCCTATTCCAGGCAAAACTGTAGGCGTTTCTGCCGAGATTACAAAATTTTAGAGCTGTACATGCTATCAGAAGCTATGGCAAATTGTATCATCTGCAGCGCTCCCAGCAGTTCCCATTTTTTGGCCAGTGTAAGATGTATTCTTCCTCATCACCTGTCAGCTTTTAAGTGAGGTGGATAAGTATAGGGCCACACAGATACTTCTGTCCTGAGTTATTTTGTGACACACTAAGGTGTACCACTTGCTGGACCTATCCTTTAAGCAAGAGAGGATGTGGACACAGACAGGTTTCTTGTAGATTGTAACACCTTGATTTTTTTTTTTAATCTATTTTTGTAAATGAGAAAGAAAACAAACTAAAATCAAGCTTTGAGTGTGTTTCTGCACACGCATCACATCACACACCCTCAATATTGTCCTAGAAGGTACCTGATAATACATGTCATTATAGAGGACAGTAATCCCAGTCAATTGCGTGCAGGACATGTATGGTAGTTGTTCAGAATGTGGTCCTGAGGCAAAAGGCAGTGAGCAGAACCAGACTGACACTTTGCAGCACAAAAGGTGACAGAAGAAATTGTGAATGGTGAATACAGGAAGCTGCAGTTGTGACACCTGCAGCTACATGTCATTACCTGCAGAAATAAATAATTTTCTAGGGGAAAAAGATCCAAAGTTGAAATATTCTGATATGTCAGATTTCCAGATGACTCCATAATACCAGGTAATGTAAGGAGTCAAAACTCATGAGTTAGCACTGAAAAATATGAGATTGACTTTTAAGTACAATAGCAGCTGGATTAATTTCATTGATCTTCTGACTTCTGACCCAAGCTACTACTATAATTATTCTTTGACCCAGGAAGGATCAGATGCAAAACTACTAAAAACCTGTACAATCTTCCTTTTCTGATTTGTCCCATATGGTCAGAAATGGGTGTATATATTCCTATGCATGTAAAGACAGAACATTTACTTGCTAAAATTCTATCTAAAGGTGCAAATCAAGAGGTTCCAAAAATTTCTAAATAACTGAGTACTGTGGCTTCTAACCTATCAAAAACATAACCTATATAGATTATTGCCCACACAGTATTCTCAGTAGAAGCACAATTTCTAAAGAAAGGAGGAAGAAAAACAATTATTTTTGAAAAGATAACTGAGAGCTAAAATGAAAACATATTTTTCTAAGCAGTGTCTGAGTTTCAAATCTGAACAGAAAACACTGAACTACGTGCAAAAAAATGTGCTGTTAAGGTTTTCATTAGCAAATCACTAATGATGGAGAGTTGTTGAGTAACACACCTTCTGCTGAGAATCTGCATTTTACCTCAAGTGTAATCAATGGAGAGGAGGATCCATTAAATCTTTAATAATAGATGAAAGCAATGATTGATCTAAGTAGTAATTTAAAATCCAAAGAAATATTAAAAATGTTAAAAAAAGAGCATGACTCCATGCCTTTACCCCAATCTTCTTCACTTAGAAGTGATGTCATCCCTACATGAGATCCATGGGAGTGACTTGCGATTAGTAAGAAATCTTAAGCAGCTCAACATGCAATGATGACATTCAAGAGAGCTTGTTATAATTACATAGTATAGTTGGTTGAACAATGAGGTAATGGGAGAATTTTGCTATATAGCAGCTCATCAGTACTGCTGATGCTGCTCCTTATGCTTGACCATTTGGTTTGTTATATTTTATGTAATTAATTTTTCTTAAGGTGTTGAAAGCTTGTATGTCATTTCTCTGCAGACTTTACTATGATGACACACAGAGCTTAGTGATTTGCCTCAAGATTCATTTCATAGAATGAGGGGCTGTTACGGTTAAATGTAATGTACTTTTGAGGTAAACTAATCTGATTTAACTTACTAACTACTGTCATGTACCAAAACCAAGAACTGACAGCTGATTTTTTTTCTTGGTATAGTGTCAAACAAATGAAAAAGATTTTGTTAATAAATAGACTGTGAATATATATCTTTCTTCCACCCCCTCACCCCCCCCAGCCATTTCTCATCTCAGCTAAGGGTGTTGGTGTCTATTCCTAGCCTTAAATCTCCACGCCACAGCACAATGTTAGATAGCAAGACCCCAGCTGAGCGTAACAGTGTAGTGTGTCCAGTGTTATCAGGACTTTCAAAACAATCCTCTTCTCAAACAGGCCATGAAGGAAGGAGTGGAATACAAAGAATAAATGCCACCCCCAATGCTTTTCTCTGTGTTCTTCCTGTAGAGGTAACAGGAATTTATAAAACCAGTAAAAACTTATTTTTCTGCCTCCAAGGAAGTAAATATTTCTCTGGAATATGCAGGTTATTGATTTTCTGACCAAGAAAGCTTCATTATGAATGGGTATTTTGTAATCATTAATTTAGCAGTTGGTCCTAAAGACTATTATAATAATTACACGGCTGCAGGTGACTCCTTGTATTTAATTTTCTATGAATGGCCCAAAACTGATATTGAACAGGATCCCTTTCAGAGATATTTCAGTCCTTACCTTGTCAATTTTACTTTGTAATGTTGTGTGTTGATTAACATGCTCTTGTTAACTGCTTTTGTAGGACAGCAATCCAGACTCTAAAGAGGCATCCTTGCAGACTTTGTTACTCTTCTTGCTCTTCCTTGCTCTATTTTAGGGTGTATTAGAAAAAAACCTGTCTTTTATTTACCAGTGCAGTTGAGCATGGGCACAGGTAAATGTAGTTTCCAGTACGTGCAATATAGCTGGATAGATCTTTAGGTCTATGGGTGCAGGTCCTGTTTTTTTCTTGATTATCCTTCTCTCAACTATGATTGAAAAAAAAAAGACAAGCAAAGAAATTAATAGGTGTTTTATTTGCTATGATCTGCTCCTGCTCTCTGCTGCTTTTAGATATGGGCACACACAACCCCTCCAACTTCTGAACTGTGTACTGCCCAGGGTAAGGGACTGTATTTCTTTTTTCCTTCCACTTCCCAATACTGTCCTGTAGCTTTCCTTTTTTCCTCCCAGTGATCCAACCAAATTAAATTCTTAATGCCAGTGAGCCCTCTTGAGCTGTGAAGAATTAGATTTCCCCTGTTCTTTTCATTCATCTCTGAAATATTATGTACTAGGATAAAATAAGTTCCAGTATGCAGTATATAGTGATAGGATTCCGCAATAAATGGAATGCTAAGTGAGACCTGTTATACAACTCACTAATCTCATATATGCACCTGTGCTACATCTTCCTTCTTATCTCAGATCTATCAATAGAGAGAAGATCCGTTTTTAATAATGTATTATAGAATTTACTTCTCCATGTTGGTCCGGAAGGTGTGCAAAATATAGACTGCTTATATTCACTCTGCAATTTAAACTGTCATAGAAGGTCCAGACAAAAGTTACTTAAATTCACAAAAACAGAGAAGACAGTATTAATAAATTTGCTGTCAGATGTGTAAGTGCAGTATGAACATAGGGCTGAGGACTCTCACAAGACCACTGAATTCTGTTCCTCACCTTAATATAAAATATAGTCAAAAGGTTGACTTAGTTACTGTTAACTTCTTTTATGTTACCCTTATATTCCTTTATACTACACTGTATTAGACATTACTGTTTTCTCAATTACACTCTTCCAAAACCAAAAACGCATAAAGTATCTGCAGTTACTTATTTGACTGGTGGTGTTTTGTTAAAAGTTTGTGTCTGCAAAGAAATGACAAGGTCATGGAAGAAACTGGTGAAAAGACAGAAGAATAGCAAAACGTCCCCCCCAGCCGAAACCCAAACCAAACTCATACCTAACCCTCCTTCCCAGCCCAGTATGATTTTAGTTTGGCCCTAAAAAATTAAACAAATGAAAAGACCTTGTGAGAATTTTTGCTCTAAAAGCTGAGGGAGAAATGGTGAGGGAAACCTGTCCTGCAGTGCTGAGAGGAGCGGGATTTTGCACATGCCATTGAAGAAAGAAGCATTGCATAAATTTCTTCAGAGAAGAGGAACAGAAAAGGAATTTCTTCTCCTGAACTTCAATTGAATGCTTAGGTCCAGAATGAGCAGTAATTTGAAGAGCTTATCTTTAGCCAATATCATCCTGAGTGATTAAAGCAATTTACCCCATGTATTTAAATAACATCAGCCGCTGCCGAAACAGAGACATTTTGGATAGTGTGTTTCGTGTAATGTTGCACTTTCTGGACCAGGTGCATTAAGTTTCTGTGTTTCTGTGATGTTCCTCCCAATTTTATTCTGAAAGGAGTCTCAGCTACAATTTCTGAGTACCAGATCCCAATTTCAGACCTTCCTGCATTCAGAAATATTCAAACCTGTGGGGTTTGGTTTGGCCCATTTTTCAACGTAATTAAATATATTAAACAATATTGGCCTTGCTGCTGATCCCTAGGGTATCCCACTATTAATCTTTCCTATACTGAGAATGGGCTATTTATTCCTACTCCTTGCTTCCTGCCTATTAACCAGCTTTTAATCACTGACAAGAATTTACCTCTTACCCTGTGGTTACTAAATTTCCTTAATAGTCTCTTGTGAGGAACTTTATCAAAAGCCTTTCAAAAGTCATAAGTATATCATATTCATTGCTGCTTCTTTATCCACTGTTTTGTTTACCATTTCAAATAATCATACTAGGTTTGAGAAACGTAATTCATCCTAGTCAAAGCCAAGTGTCTTTCTTTATCATATTATTCTATCAAATACAGTTGTCTTTCTTTTAAATCATTGCTGTAATTTTTTATGGTGCTGCAGTGCGTTTGTAAAGTAATAGGGAATGTGTTGTACCATCTTCAGTGATACGATTTTATTTTTCTAGTACTCAAGATGGGTTTTCTGCCCACATTTCTTTTCAAGTGCCCACTCTCTCATAATTCATCCTAAATCAAAATCTGTTTCTCTTTCTGTTTATAACTGGCTTCAGCAAAGGTATCTTAACACACAGCTTGTATGTTGAGTTGGTTGGGAATATGTCATATTATGATTCTGAAAAATATAAATATTTCCCTAAAGAATATAACATAAAATGGTCATATATGACCCATTATATTGTCTTAGCTTGGAACTGAAGCTCTGTAAAATAAAAATTGCTCTTCATCTCAGCTCTTGATTCTCAAAAATACTTAAGATCGGGATTTCAAGTAATTTAGGCAGATAGCTGTGCGCCTATATTTTATTTGTGTGAAATCAAGTATCTGTCCATGCTAATGGGCAAATAACCAAGGGAAGGAATGTGATTGCAGCTCATAAAAGGGGGGAGGGTGTGTGTGGTGAATTATCTTTTTAGTGCTGAAAAGCCCAGCATAACACAGGCAATTTAACAATCAGTATCAGAAATCTTCATTCTCCTCATTTAATAAAACTCAACTATTGTTAGTCCCATGTTCAGCACATGAAGGATATCGAAGTCTGGCATGTCAACCAGTGTCCTGGAGTAAACTGATCTTTGTAGAAAACAATACTCGGCGATAGAGTGCAGCCCTGATTCCGAGCAGTGGCTGTAATTAAAACTATACTTTGCAACTCTTCTCATAATTTTTTTTGTGGCATTGGGCAATAGTCACAAAATTAATAATTTAAACAAACCTGTAACTACTACATATTATCCTGTAATACCTAAAAGAAAAAATACCATACAAACCTTCTCTTGTATTTTCTGCTAGATGAATTGTACATTTAAGAGTAATTAGCATGGCACTGAAAATACACCAAATAAAATCAGATGGCGGTACCACCTCTAACAAAAATGTTTCCAAAGAGCTTGTCACAACAGGGCATTAATCCCTGCTTATGGTTCTTAGGTACTAGCATGGTATGAATAAATGATGATAGAATAAAACTTTCCACTGCTGACTGCAGTACTTCGTATGCTCTCGACTTTCTTGGCAGCCCCTCTGCCCTCACCCTCCCCTTAATACTTTCCTGATGTTTTTCTCTTCCTTCAGTCAATACCAATGGTTCAAGTGACAAATAAAATTTCTGTCTCTCAGTATTTTTCTAGACTACAGGTTGGAACAAGTGAACCATTAGTCACTTCATGAAATCCTCTTTTGTGCGACCAGGCTGAGAGCAGTTGCACCTTTATGCATATTTTATGCACATTTATGGGCTGCATTTCACAGTGCTGTATTTAGTTCCATTACAGTTTTCCATCATATTGCTCATTTATTATGGCATTAATTATGTATTGGCTTTACTTTGTCTTACAGTATTATTTTTTTTAACATTATTTTCTTAGTTGTGTTTTATAATGCGTATAAAGTTAATTTGTAACAGTAAGGCTAATGTTATCTTGGCACTTTACATTAGCAAAGATACTTTTTTCTGAACGCTTTTGTTTGGAAACCTCTTAAATTCCCTTTAAAAGAAAAATCAACATTAAAAAATCTGAGATACTAAATAAATCATAAGCAAAGGGAATTTTTATAAAAATACATGAGCTTTTTTAGGAGGATGTGCTTCCACTGTCACCATTCCAGGTCATAGGAAGCAGCCACATTGAAAGTGGGCCACAGTCAACTTAAGAGATCTGGTGAAACAGTAGCTAATGAAAGTGACTTAATGAAAATAGCATATAGCCTTAGACTTACTAGGATATAAAGGCTTTTCTCATGGCAGATAATTTTGATTCCCCATCGTGATGAAGTGCAGTGAGTCTCTGAGGTGGCAACAACCACGTCATGCAGGGAATGGGTCAGTTATCACTTGTGGGTTTTTTCCGGGGTAATTCAGGGCACTGAGGGAAAAATCCTATTTCCTTTGGATATGAGTCTACTGCAGAAAACATTGGGGATTTTTCAAAATTCCTAATAGACAGGTAACATATGCCAAATAGTAGTATTGCAGGTACAAGCAAAACATTATCATCATAAGTTGTTGGGATACTTTGTGATTTCTTGTGAAAATAACAAAATTGTTGAGCTTGTATTGGAAATTAACTTACAACCAATAAAAAAAAAAGTAAAAAACTATTTTTTTGTGGTGTTTAGAGGCTCTGATGAGGCTTTTTTGAGTAACATTACCTTAGACTTTGGAATTGTAATTGTGGATATCAGTCTGCAGGTATCATCAAACAATAACTATATTGTCATGGAGGTAATTTCAGTGATTCTGTCTGTGTTCTGTGTAAGCCAGCAAGCCCCAGCAGAAGCCAGAACAGGGCTGAAAGTGCAGCAAGCACCCTTTGCTGCCGGAATTATTCATACCAGGAAAGTCTTACAGTGAACAATTTCTAGGCCATGTTAGAAACACAGGCTACAAAGTGCACTGGTTGAGAGTACTGCAAAAGTCTGGGTGATTTTACCCAGAACTACAAAGTGATTTGAATGTGAGGTCAGTGATGCTTCTGAAGGACACAGTGGGTAAGGATGACAAATCTGAGCTCAGGTCTGCCATGGTCAGGAGTGCAGATGCAGCTGGTGAAGATGAAGACAAACCCTGCAGCAGAATTCATCTGCGCCTGTAAGGCTGCCTCTGCTCAAGGAGCACAGCTCAGCCCCGACAGTGGGAAGTTCCTGCAGAGGCAGCAGCGGTACCTAGTTTGGTGCCACATACTTTGAAAAACAGTGAGGACCGCCCAAGTTTTGCAAACCTCCCTGTTTTTGAGGTTAATTGACAAAGCTTTCATTGTGTCTTCCTGCCTTATTTCTAGAACTTCCAGCTCTTTGAATTTACTACTTTATAAATTCTTTTTTAAAAAATGTAACAAATAGGTTAACAAAGCTGAGTGAGGTTTTACATGTAATTGCTAAACTCCTGCAGATTTCAGAAATTGTGGCTGCTGACAGCTTTTGAAAATCAGACCATGTTACATTTCATATTGAGCTTTTTCATATATTTTCTTCTGTTTTCAGGGGACAGAATAAATCTTGGAGTCTGATGATTGTTTGAGAACAGTTATTTTGAAGTGATTTGCCCATTTGAAACAAAGATTGAAAAAGGGAGGCAGAGGGAAGAGGTTGTTCTGTCCTTTGTTGCTGTTTTGCTGGTTTTAAGAGCACAAGAATCCTTTTGCCTCTTTTATATTGCTTTTCTAGCTGCAGGCACAGCTGGAGTTCTAGCTTCCTTTCCTACCTGAACACCAGCTTCTCTTTCCTGTCTAATTTCGGGTGGGCAGGAAAGGAAAAATACCTAAATGTAAACAGAGAAAACAAATATTTAAAGATAACAGGTAAAGTGATCATGAATGTAGTTTCTCCCTCATTAGATTTGCCATTTGCATCCTTTACCTAATTATATGGGTCATGTTGCACATCTATTCTGTAGTTCCTGCTCCAGTGATACTATTCATTCCTGGCATTTCTATGGTAAAACACAAATATAAAGCCATAAATCTTTCTGACAGAAAAATATGGCAATTTGTTCTCAGTTACACTTCTTTCATGCACAGGTGCTGAGCTACTTGAACCCAAATTTTGGTCTATGCATACAGAGGCTGCACAAGTTCCTCTCTTGTCCTCCATCCTTGTTTGTGTTTTTCCCATTCGGGGCCACAGCGTGGGTGTGGCTGTGATGGAGGCAAAGGGAGGGAGGTGTAGACATGCCTGGGAGCCCACCTTTGCTTGGTCCAGCATCAACAGCTGGAGTGCTGGGATCAGCTCATCGCTGACCCCCTTTCCTCCCTGTCCCTGTGTGTTGGTACGAGGTTGTGCTTCTCCCTCTGGGGAGCGTTTGAGAGGAGTGTCCTGGTTTGAGGCAAAACAGAACCAATTTTCTGTTTTACAGTTTTACTTTTTCAGCTGGGCCTCTTCAAATTAACTAACTAAACTCTGAAATTAATAGCATATTGTTCAGGAAACTGCTCACTCACAGTGATAAGACCTCATTATCCCAAGGAATGCTATGTAGAGAGACCCTTGCTTATACTTACTGCTATAACAACCAAGGTCAAGCAGTTTCATTATTTGCCCCATTGGAGGGTTGGAAGCGGAAAAGCGTAGAGGGGTCACACATGTAGGGAAGAACGGACAGGACAGGTGGCCCAAAATTGACCAACTGGGGTATTTCATCCCATCCGCATCACGCTCAGTATAAAAGCTGAGGGATCAAAGGGTCAACGCTTATTCTTTCTTCCATGGCCGATGCCTGAGGAGGACCCTGTCTGTTCGTCTGCCTCTGATCCCAATCCGAGCGTTTCTGGCTCCGGTTCTGGAATCCAGCTCCTGTCGATCATTGAGTCCAGTCTGGGCCTTTTCCTGATGCCTGTTGGTGACATGATCATCAGCCTGGGGGCTTGATATGGTTTTGTATATATTGTATCTATTTCATTATTTTCTTCCTTTTGTTTTTATTTTAATTATAGTATTAATACTTCATTAAAGTACTTTAGTTCATTCTAAACTCGTAAATCTCCTTATCCCCTTCCTCTCCTTTCTTTTTAGGGAGAGGAAAGGCCATCTGTCAATCTGGTTTTGGTAATTTTGGCTGAAACCACGACAAAGAGGTGGGAGAAAAACCTGTTTAGTGTCCTGGTGGAAGTGGATCTTGGCAGGCTTGGAGGAAGCCTCTGAAGAAGCTCAGGAGCAGGCAAGATCTGGAGTGTACCAGTGCAGCGGTTGACATGTGGGAACCTTTCTCCATCTGCCCGGACAGGGTGACTTGGTGATACTACTCTCAGTGAAAGAATGAGGTTTCTTCTTCTCTGTGTCTTGCTCTTTCCTTTGGTTTTGCACTCTGTGTGCAGCGCTTGACAGCTGTGGTGTACAAATCAGACACATTAGCAGCTTTCAATGAGCAGCACAACAGGTATGATTTGAGTACAAGAAACACCCTTTATGCCATTACAGAGCCTCCAGCTCAGCACAGTGACAACAGCTTCTATCGGTACTCATATCCACGCTGGAGGCAGAGCAGAAATTATGAGTTGTTCCATGAATTTACTAAAGTAATGGGTGGTGGTACTGCAACAATAACATATGAAGCTGAAAGCAGTACATTAGGCAGAAATCACTTTTTAAAGAAGGATCATATAAAATAGCATTAAGTTTATTTATTATTACACATTTTTTTAGAATTCATGTACCTTTTAAAAAAATTAAGCACATTCAAAATAGTAGTTTGTAATGTATCATTTAAAATTACACTTATGAATTTAGGTATATCATTGGAATGAAAATAAATATAAATCTTAATTTAATAGTTGTGAAATAAACCTAGGTTATATATTTGTGCCTTGTGAATATAATAGAAAACAAGGAAAAATAATTTCTTATTAAAATCTGGGTAACTGCGGGGCATTTACTAAAACTAATATTATCTTAGTTAACTTTCAAATATAAAAAAGGGCTGGGTAAATAACTGTCTATGAAATCTGAAGTATAATTTATAATGAATTTATATTAATGATATCTAATGTTCCTAGTTAAAATGAAAGCTTTATTGAGAATAAATGTTACTCATTTACTTCAAAGGGAGTTACCAGACATATGTAATTTGACAGTAATTTTAAAAATAGAACAATAGTGGCTAATAAATGCATGATTTACAAATTTCCCGTATGAAAATGAGATGCATAGAGTATAAAATTTTATTTAATTGTGTAATATGAAAAAAAAATCTCCACTTGAGAATATTACAGTTGCAAAACAACTAAGAAAAATTCCTGAAAAGCTCTTTCTGTGATGAATTCTTAAATAATAAAAACTGCTACTTAAATCAACAGATGAATATTTTTATGGAAATGTTAAGTTGGCTATTATACTGGTACTATGAGGCATAGCTTTCTGGAAATGTTCAATAACTAGTATTTTAAGTTCAGTTAATTTGTATGGCCAGAAAATACATGAGTCCCGATTCTGTAGAGTGATGCCAAGTACTATAAGCAAAAGTAGGCTTGTGCTCCATATGTATTTTATTCTTAATTTTATGTATAAAACATTAATATTAGCAACAGATCAGTTTGGGTTTATTAAGAAAAAATGCAACATAAAGAACCTCATTTTATAAAGCAGTCATTGTTTTTAATGAATGTATAATTAGTTCTACTGTAATAAAGTGAAAATCTATCCTGCAGATAGATTTTCCTCAGATTTTCTTCACAGGCATGAAACTCCTAATTTAGTATGGCATCTTCTAAAATATTTTCCCCCGTATATCTTTTCACATTTTACAAAGGGACCATTCAATCTTCCCTATGGCTTGCAATATAAAGATTTGTTCCATCGTTAAGGGACTTTTAGAGACCTTTGCTCATATTACTTGTTCCATGGGGAATGTTGGCCTTTTTTTTTGTTTCATTTAAAGTGAAGCAATGCTTAGCGCATCGTTCCTGTTTAGAATTCACAAAATGGGAGGTCTTGCAGTCTCACGCAGCCACAAATTGTCGGGACTTGCTTAGCTTACATTAAAGAATCTTTAGCCAAGCAAAAAGAAAACTCCTATCTTATACTTACCTAAACCAGTATATGTTTAATAGCAAATCCTCCAGTACGTTACTTTTAAAGGTATGAAGGTGAGAAGCTGGCTTCCTGGGATATTCAAGGAATTGCAGAGTCACATCTGTAAAGTGTACTGATGTTTTCAGCTTGTGCAGATGGTGAAAGGATATCGTGGGGTTTGTCTGATTGCAGGCTTTTTTTGTGAGAAGTTGTCAAGATTGGTAGGAATCATATTACATCAACTGTTTTCTGCAGGGGCACCTAGAAAAACTCTTTTAAAAAACCTTGCTTCACTGAAATTAAAATTTGAAACCTTTTTTTGTAATCTGTTCTGTAGCTGATATCCTAGGGCAGTACCTTGATTTGATTGCATTTTGCATCATTGAAAATTGATTCCAGTGGATTGGATCTGTTCTCCAGTGAGCTGAAACCATTAGTGATGCACAAAGAATGAGAACGAGCTCCTCCAAAGGAAGAACTTGGCTGCTAAAAGGACAGTTATTTCGCTATAAATGGTAGCAAAGGCAAGACAGCTCTAATGGGTCGTCCAGTTCACTGATACATATTATGTATATGTATGTTATGTATAATATACATATTCCTTTGACAATGTAATCTTTATTTATCAAAGATACAGACTTTTGAGGGGAAGGGATGTGCCTTAGTTTCTGCCCCATCCAGTGAGACCAGTGTAGCTGGCCTGGATGATACCAGAAGAGGGACAATGTTTCCTGTTTACCTGACTGACATTTCTACCTAACTACATATTTTTTTACCTTTGCACATGGACCCTTAAGCCACTTGGTCCCAGCAGAGTACCTGCTCCTTGATAAAAGCTTTGGCAAAGGCTGATGAAAGTTCTTCTTATTATGACAGTATTGCTACCTCTAAGTCTGGTTAACAAAAGCATTTCCTTTCTCTCAGTGACAGCCCTTCTCCCATACCTGCTGCAACCAATGATTTTGATTGCAGCAGTTTAGTGGCATCTTGAGGTAGCCAAATGCTCAAGTACCAGCTTGGTCTGTGACAGAGATGTCATCCGCCTCCTTCATGCAACACTTGTGTGACACATTGATGAGTTCAAAGAAAGGGGAAGTAAGGGAATACATGAGTGTTGTGTTAGGAGAGTTCCACTGTGGGGTCAGTGGAACCATCAGCACATACGAAAGTATCCAATTCCTTTCCACAGATACGCTTTTTTCCAAAGGAGGAGATCACTGTTCAAGGGAAAAGCCTCTGATTTATCTGCATATCAGCAAAACTGACTTTTGAGTAATGGTACTCTAATACGGCTTTAACAGCAGTCCACTCCTAACCAGATTAAAAGAGGTGCTTTCTTACCTTCCACATCTTGTGAAAACTTCTCTGCTCTTGTCTGTGAGTCTGTTTTCCTTTCCTCTGTATGAAAAAGCTATGAGGCAGTGGGACAGGGCTTCATAAAAATCTCAGGATTTGCCAGAATCTTCTGAACATGCCTAGAAGGCAGACTTTGGGATCCTGTAGGGAAGTTTCACTGGGAAGTCCAGAGCACTGGCTTACGGTATTTTGATTCCATTCCTGTTGCCTCTGAGAAATAAACCCCCAAAATGGCAGGAGGGTACTGAGAATATGAATAGTGACTCTGTGGACTATGGGGTTGTCAGACATCTTTCTTCATTTTTTTTTCTCCTTCAGATTTTGGATAGTTTATTCCTCATTTTATTCTTCTTCACTTATTTCTATGCTTCAAGCTAAAGGGGAAGCATGATTAGTACCTGTGCCGTGTTGTACACTGTCAGCTTAGGATGGCTGCAGACCTTTTCATCTAATCAGCACTCATGTGTCAACTAATGCAAGCGTAACACTAAACATGTTCTGATCATCCCCCAGAGAAATGACATTTCATCTCTGGATGTACATTGTGAGAAATCCAAGATGTTTTTCTCATTGAACTGAACACTGGGTGAGTATCAAGAAAACCAGCTAAATTCAAAAGGTCAAATTAGACAATTCTGAGGTGAACAGATGCGACTGTATAAGGTTACAGCTAGGTACTTCATGTGCACTTTTTAGACTTGTGTTGGGAATTGCATTTCTGAAACAGTCTCATAGGTGCTGTTATGCAAATTCAAGTGTAAATCATCAGGAGACCAAAAGCCAAGCAAGTCTAAACTCTCAGTAATACATTTATTGCACATTACATGAGTCAATGCAAAGCCCAAAGACATACCCTTTTGTGGAGTAAAACCTTAATTAGAAGATAAATCTAGAATGCTGTGACCTGATAAGTAATCTTGAGATTTTTTTGAATGACTTCTTTTTTTTCAGTTAATAGCAAATTATCTGAGAAAAAAACTCTTAGATGGTATGTACTGAAGTGTAAGAGTGTTTCTCTAATGAATACACAGAATTTTCATAGCCACTGACCACAGGTGTCAGAGTACTGTCAAGCCATGTGCAGATCTCTCTATATATTGGGATAAACAGAACCGTATTACAGTAAACAAAGTACAAGGCAAAGTAATGTATTTTTATTGTGGGATTAGAAAAAGGTTAGTATAATTTGATACAGATATTTTATGATGTGGTGAGAATGTTGTGTAAGTGAAAAATCCCGAAAGAAGGATTACATTCTCATCCCAACAGTTTAGAATGTTTTTGATACACCATATTTTCACTAATGCTGAAGCTATAACAAATCCTGGGTATCCATGTTGCCTGTACTGATAACAAATGACGCTTTGGATTAATGGTTGCCAATGTTTCAGTGTATGAGTTCCTAACCTGTTGGATTCTGCTGCAACTCACAAGTCAGAAAGTTGTGACACTTCTCACTGCTGCACTGCACAGTTAAGTTCTTTGACTATACAGAATCGATCAGAGATCCCAATAAGAAAAGCGTTTTTTGGTTATATTAGTTCCTGCATTGGGAATAAACTCAATATGATAGTTTGTAAAGATAAAATGCAGAGAACAAAAATTCAAGTAAGTAGAAAACTAAATATAGCAAACGGTCCCATATTTATATCTCAGTAGTAAGAATACAAATAAACATCCTTGGCAAAAACACATCAGTGCTTCCAATTAAGGTAATGTAATTGCATGCTTTGAAGTGGAACAATGGAAAATTCTGACAATCCATTGTATTAATATGAGGCACAGACTTCAGAGATGTATAAAAATAACATTTAATCTGTATAAAGCATCTGCTACTATATACTTTTTGTATAACATTTGTGCATTTTATGTAAACACACACATTATATCAGTAAATAGATACCTAACTAGATAAATATATATTATATGAAATCTGGTCCAATCTTGCAATGTTTTCCACAGCTCATAGCTTCAAAAAAGTCTAAAGTCTTTAAACAGTAAGTTTAAGTGCATTTTTAGTAGACACGGGTGCTGTAATGAAAATAGGTGAGGCTAAGACCCTTTACCAAAGAAGGAGTCATCATCCCTTTGCCCATAACTGGTGGAATTTTTACAAACTGAAAAGTCAGTCTTTATGTACACTTTGCCCTTGTAAATTGTTCCCAGACTACCAGTAAGGATGAAAATTGTCATAGTGGGTGTTCTGACATTGATATTTTTTCATTAGGATTATAATGTGACATTGTAGACACGTACAAATATACTACCTGTTTGCTTATATATAGGCTTTTTTGCTTGAGGTACACTGTTAAAGTCTTTTAAGATACCAGTGCAATGTTGCAATTCTCTCTTGATGTCACAAAATGTTGCTATCTCTAGCTTAAAAATAAAGTTTCTCAAAAAGAGAGGCAGAAAGCATATTATCTTTATGTATTACCAAAATGCTTGGGGTTTAGCCATGGGTCAGGACCTTGGCTGTGCTAGATTTTGTAAATGTGTAGATCGTGGGAATACCCTCAAGTCATCCATGGATCCTGTGGCAGAGACGGAAAAAAATTAAAATCTTTTCAGTGCCAACCTTTGCTAAAATCCCTCTTGGCAACGCCAGCTGGGTACTTCTTGGTAGTAAATGCAAGAGTGACCAGCCTGAATGAGATTTGGGTTTGCTTGTGAAAGTATTTGTACACGCTGATTTCATACGTAGGCAGAGGTGGAAAATCTCACATTCTCAGTTTGGTCAATCTGACCATACCCTAGAATGGAGATGAGGGAGCACAGTGGCTCTGTGATACGGCAGAGCCTAGAAAGCCTGGTGAAAGTATTCAGTCATGCATAAAATGAATAAACAAGATGCAGGCATCTTAGTTCAAATGAACTTTCTCATTAGCAGTTGTAGTTATTGGAAAATGAAGATTATTGATGTTTCATCTGTTATACCAATAGTTGAACAACATCTCATCATATTCATCATATCACATGCTCCTTTTTTTTTTTTTTCTTCTTATTTGGAAATTTGTGCTAGAGCATTCCACAGGTAGAATCACAAAAGGGGTGTTTACATTTCGCTCTGTGCTTGTGGGAATTGTTTTCCTTGATTATAAAATTTAACTTATAAGTTAAACAATGTCAACTAAACCCAGATGTTTTGTCATAAATATTTATTTATGGACAGAGGTTTACATTAGTAATTTTTAAAAGATATGGACTACAATTATCTGTACAGCTATAGCTAGCTGTTCTGTTCAGCTAGTATTGATTTGCTCGCAGTGTCTTTCCATGGGAAGGGAAGGAAGCTTCCTAACAAAAATGAGTAACTGTTGTTTACTCTGCCTTTTTAACAGTCTGACCATTGAAGCAGTTTGTCTAAAATACTATTTGGTCACCAGTGGGGAAACTGGGCCAGCACGCAACTCCAGGCACGCAGATTTTACATCAGGAAGGCAGAGGGTGATAAAGTGGGTTCATTCCCAAAAGGGGTCATTTAAATCTTTGATACGGCTTCTAAAGGGCATAACACAGTTTTTTATGCCAGTGCAGAGCAAAGGGAAAAGGGCATGTAAAATATTACCTCTCCAATTCGTAAATGTTTTAGACCATCTTAGCATTTAATGGTGGGCTACAAATAGGATGGGTAAGGGAATCAGACCAATGGGTTGATGCTCACACCAGGTACCTGCAATTGCCTCTCTTTGCTGTGCTCTGTACCTTGGTTTAGAGAGCCTGTCCATCCACCAAAGCTCACTCTATAGCTAGCCTTCTCCTGAGCATGGGGGGAAAAGGGACACAGTGTGCTGGTCTGGTGCTGCCAACCCCACATTTTTCCTCTGGATATTTTTTTTTTCTACAGAGACTGTTGGCACTGTTGTTTCCTGAGTAAGAGTGTGGAGCAAGTTTCAAAGATGGGCCTAGAATATCTTTGGGTCCTTCCTTAAAAGGTTGTTTAGAGGCTAAGCAGCTGAGCAAGCCAAGGGGTTTTTTGAATGGGGATAGATTAAGTGAGAATATGCTAAACTGGGATGTAAAGAGTGAGGGATAACAACATCAGTGACTGCTATCACTGGTTTGAGGACTGCAGAACCTGCTATTGCACTTGCCAGCTATGGCTCTTGCTTTTGGGTATCACAGTTGCAGTGTACTGCCACAGTTATAAGAGTTGCCCTTGCTTTTCATTATGGCTTTATTAATTTTTACTGAAGCAAGGGTGAATTTCGTTGCTGGTGTGTATTCCAGATGTATTTTAAATCATAAAATCTCTTGCAGTGCTGGAAATGTCCTGGCCTGTAGCTACAAAGCAAAGACAAAGTAATGATACACTTGCAGGAGGAACTGCTCTATATCTCCCTGTCTCTTTTGTACAAATTTCTCGTGCCAACTATTTACCCTTGATGGCTGGCATTAATTTACGCCATTTTTTTGCACGTGGTCTAATGCCACTGTAGCTGAGGGAAGATGCAATAGCACAGTTTGCTTGTAATTTGAGCAATATGTTCTCCTGGCCTGATGGAATCACAGAATAATTCAGATTGGAAGGAACCTCATGAGGTCTCTAGTCCATCTGCCAGCTCAAAGCAGGGCCAGCTGGAGGTCAGACAAGACTGTTCTGGGTTTTGTTCAGCTGGTCCTTGGAAACTTCCAAGGAATGAAACTGCATAACCTCTTGGGTCCCTACTCCACTGTTCGGTTGGCCTCATGGTGCCTCCAGTAATCAACAAACCTCCCTGCACAGTGAGATTGGTGGCAGATGGGTAACACTGTCTCTGCAGAAGGAAGTCTCCCACTACTCTCACCTGCTACATTCTTCTGGTGATGCTGCCCCAAAGAGAAGTTTCTTCCCCTAATCTTCTACTGGGGAACTGAACCAATTTTGCAATTGCAAATCTGCAGGTAGAGAAGGAGCCTTCTGCCTGTTGCCAGAAGATGCAAGCCTTCAGCCTTCCCTATCTTGTGAGTAAAAACTATTTTGACATTTTTGTTCCAGTAGCTTCTACGTGCTTTTGAGGAATTTTTAGTATTTGTGAAAAGGACACAGTTGAATAACCCAGTAATGAATTCCTAGGGTAACAGTATCTTTACTTTTCCCCATTGGTACTGTATTTCAATCCTGATCTTCAAAAATCTTACCTTGCGGGTTAAGGCAGTAGTTCAGAGTCTTTGGCCCTAGGACAGCATGATCATGACAGGCACTTACCATATACCATGCGTGTGTCAGAGTTGCAGAACATGTTTAAACACAGGCTTCCACCACATTACATAGAGAATGCCTGGGGGTGATAGTGATTGTTCGCTACTCAGTATTACAATATGGGGCTGTTTTTTTCAGTAGCTGTTATCTGAAGAAAAAGAGAATATAGAATTTTAAATAGAAAGTGCTTATAAAGAATTTATTCCTTACAATATTTTGTCAGTGCATCACTGCCATACTAAAACACTCTGAATTTAAGAAAATGAGGAACAGGGATTTTTTTTTCCCTCTTCTTTTCTCTTCTGTGCACTTCTCAGAGAGAAGTGAGACTTAAAAACTAAATAGTGGAGCCTAAGTGTAGTTATACTTTAAGTTTGGAGTGTCGCCCTTTCACATACACTTCATTTTAAGTGAGGTGATAATCTTATTTTTATCAAAACTAATTATATGGTAATAAGCCTGCAGTTCAGAACAGAGAATGGGCTTGTAAATCTGTAGGAAAATATTGGAAATATGGTAAAGTAGATCATTAGTGATAAAGTCATAATTTTCAGTGCAAAGAGTCTACTAAGAAACGTTTTTACACTCAGGCAAAAAGAATAAATATGAGTGTGAAGTTCTCTTCTGCAGCAGCTATTTCCTAGGAACACAAGACAATGTGAACACAGGAAAGAAATTATTTTAAAGTAACTTTGAAATGCCAGTTGACAAAAGATTGCAACTACCCCTATTACTTTGCAGGTTATGGAGACTATTTAAAAAGTAGGTAAAGAAAGGTTATGAACAACAGACAGAGCTGTCTTTTTCATAAATCAGTCATCTTACTAGGAAAACTATCTGTTACAAATACTTAGGGAAATGAATGCATAATGGAAATGGCCTGTGTTTGAGGGGGAGTATGGAAGAAAGCATTGTTTGTTAGAGAGCAGTTACTAGATATTAATTAAAAACAAAATGATGGAGCTTCCAAAAATAAATATTGAAGTACTTGACATTTTGTTTCTTGTCTACTCCCAAAGTATTTTTGTACCACTTCCTCTCCTTCTTGAATAATACAATCTTTGTTTCCTTTATAAAATACTTTCATTGTCTTCCACTGTACTTAATTTTCAGAATGGAAACATGACCTAAGAAAAGTATTGTTGTCTGTCAAGATAAACCACAATGCATTCCTGTACTATCTTTCCCTTGTTCTGTCCCTATTTCTAGGCATTTATTTGTGGTTCTTTTCAGCCCCGTAAGTAGTGAGACATTGGAGGTAGAACAAAAAAACAAAAACAAACAAACTTTTAGTTGCAGGGAATAAATACCTTGATTATGGTCACGACAGGGATCAAAGATGACAACAGTTTCACCATCTATAATTAAAAGAAAAGAAAGGAAAACAGAAATACACCACATGAACAGGCTAGACCAGAGAATGGATAAGGAAAATTCCAGCTATTTCTATTCCTGGCGTTAAGGTCAAGCAGATAACTTGTGTTTTAATACACTATTTTCTCTTAGTCGGAACTTGCTCTACTTACCACCATTAGGCACCAGTTAAGTTCGTTCTCCATTTTATTAACTCGTCCTCATCATAAACTGCTAAGCTTGTCTCCCAGTGAACTTTTCTCTGAACCCTGACAGAGTTCAGGGCCTGAAGTCAGATATCTCTTATTCCTTTCCACAGACTATCCCTACACATTGTTGGGTGTACGTAGGGGAAGTCTGTCAGCAGTAAACTCATATTACCTCCTCTAGATTATTTTTCATTTCCTCACTGTCTTTACTTTTCTTTGTGGTCAGTCCACATGTGTCTGTAGAAGTATTTGCCGGGACCCACTAAATGGGTGGCTGGACCAGTTGCATCCTGATAAATGTGCAGGGAGTACACAGAGGTCAGCCATGGGTGTGTTTTGCAGTGCAGGCAGGACAGGGCCAGGTTGCTGCACAGACAGAGGATTAACTATGTGAAAATACAATTCAGACAAGACCCTTGACAAATTTTATGAAAATGATCTGCAATGAGGAATTTGAGGAGGCATTCAGTGCTGCAGTCAGCACTAAATCCCTTGTATTTTACAACCCAATAATCAACCTGCTGCTGTGATTATCAGGGTGGAAGAGGATGAGCGGCGAGAGTAAGTGGCTGTTGGTATGGTGCCCAGACCTACCAGGGCCCTGAAGCAGCTCCAGCAGGAAGCTATCCCCATTTGACATCCTTGCAGTCTAAGCAGACAATGAAGATTTGGGGAAGAAGAGATGCATGTAGAAGGTCTTAATTCAGTTGCCTTTGTCCTTTATTTGTTCTGATCAAAATCCTTTCTTCACTCTTTTCTGTACTGTCCTAAAGCCCAATGAAAAGATAATAACGCCAGGAGACAGAGTAGAACATTGTCACCTGAGAAAAATGCCATTGATTTATTCTCTCAGACACAATTGTCACCAACTACTAGAGCTGCCAACAGTTTCAGTAAAATATCTTTTAGAAAATGTCTTAGTTTTTTTTTTCTTTTCCCTTCCTTTCTTTTCTTTAGAAAAATTCCCATTTCTCCCCAGCAGGAGACAAAGTTTTCTGGCAGATTAAAAGGTCTGCATCTGTAAAATCAGCAACGATAGCAAACTTGGGTGAAAATATTACTGAACTATCTTTTTCAATTTTAGTTAATGAATGTTTTCCCAGTTCCTTTTCAGTTTGTGGGAGCTCTTTGTAATTTT
The DNA here is from genome assembly GCA_013400055.1 of Nycticryphes semicollaris. NCBI lineage: Eukaryota > Metazoa > Chordata > Aves > Charadriiformes > Rostratulidae > Nycticryphes > Nycticryphes semicollaris. Next base: position 425,639 of record VXBJ01001163.1, on the reverse strand, counting down.
TAATAAACCAGATGCTCTTGGGGAGGTGTGAAATCCTATGGGCGGGAATTCTTCCACTAAGAAGTGCCTAGAGAATTACTACACCAAGACCATGCATGGAATCTGAGACCTGCCCAGACTTTTTTGTGTTTTTGGCTGTATCCTGCCTGAATTGCTGTGCTCTCAAGAGCCCTTATGCACTCCAAACCTGCAGAGAAAAGAGCAAGCAGTGCCCTGAAGACCTGGCCATTGCATAGCAATAGCATGAATGGTTTCCAAGCCAAACAGGATATTAAATAATACAGACATTAGGTAAGTTCAGTCAGTTCACCTTGACTGCAAAAAGAAAGATGAGGATTTGAAATGTTCCTTGTCCTATAACTGTTGTGCCACCCTTCAAAAGCGGCAGTGTGTGACAAAGTGGTACAGCTGAAGCTAACCTGCTTTTAAGCTCTTAAGTGGCTGTCTCCCTAGGATGAGACTGAAGTTAGGAACCCCAGTCTGTCATGCACTCTATCCTCAACCCTGTCTTCATTTCCCATTTGCATTGTTTAGTGAGTCCAGCTCAGCTGCACTGAGGAATCCAGTTTGGAGGGGGTCACTCTTGTTGACATGTTGCTTTGCTTTCATCCTTATTTGTTGAGCTTTTTGCTCCAAGATATCACCGATCACAAATTATTGAATAAAAGCACCCAGAAAATCACATTTCATATGAATAAAAGTACAGATGATTACTGTAGGCAACTTTCAAGGTTATAAATGTTAAATATGCTCTTTCATTGGCACAGAAGTGGGGGAGTGGAGGGAAGAAATAAATACATTCAAAGGACAGGCTAGTCTGCACACAACATGGAATTCCAACGTTTTCCTTTTGAGTTATCTAATGCAGCCTTTCAGCAGCAGGAGAGTGGCTTGTTTGTAATGAAATTCAGCTTCTTAGGTTCTAGAAAAAGTTGAACTCTTGCTGTTCAGTGACTTCGAAAAGATTTAAGGATCACTGATCTATTGCCATGCTTTCTTGTACATGAGGGGGAGGATATCTGATTAATGACCTATGACACAATCTTCACCTGTCCAAAGGAAAGTGCATACCAGCTGAATACTAAGATGAAAAATTAGCAAAGCATTTTGTATGGCCTTTATTGAAAAAGCATATGTGGTCCAGAGGTCAGCTTAGCAAGTGCAAATACATGGTTATTTTTAATTACACATAAGCTTTTCTTATCCTCCGGAGTAGCACAGAGGATTGGGAGGGAGTTTTGCCATCAAGTTTGGAGTGCAGACACACTTATTCTTGTTTCCTTTATTGGTCTGGAGATTTTCCCGATGTTAATCCTTTTAGGAATCAACTCTCTAGCATTTTTTTTATTATTTTTTTTTCTTTTTTTCTTTTTTTTTCTTTTCTTTTTTTTTTAATGAATGTACTACAACCGACTCTTTGTTTATAAGCCTGAATCTAGCCTTTTGTTTAGTGAGGATAGACAGATTAGATACACATGTGAATGACCTATTATGTGTTCTAAGGGCTGTGTTTAATTGGGGAAAAAAAATAACAGCTGCTTAATTTATGGATATGCACAACAGGACAAACAATTTCAACATGGCAAGCAGAACACTCATCATTCATAGAGTTGGCATCATTTCCTCATGCGTCGCAGTTGCAATAGGAACCTCTTTCTTGTGGAGTTAATTTAGTGCTTTTGAAAGGTGCCGGATGGTAACCCTGCAGACTGCAGCCCTGTGCTTGGCGCAGGAGCAGGTGTGGCAGAGGCAGCCTCTGCTACAGCACCAGCACTAGCCCTCTCACCGCGCTGGGAGGGAAAACCATCAAAAGAGAGAAAGCGAGGGTGCCAGTGTCCTGTGGCCTGTCTTCTGAGGTTTTTAGCGGTGGTGTCAGTTTGGAGATAGACATCTGACTACCAGGAACTGGTGAACACTCAGTAATAATGTCACTACACTAGCACCTTCTGGTTTATAAGGAATTTGCTCATTAAAGGAATAATGTCCGTTTTAAACTACAGATTTAATATCTGCAGGAAGAAAAACAACTAAATGACTGGAAGCACAACTACACGGTCAGTCCATATTCTCAGTTCTATACAGGTGTTGTAGGGCACTCATTAATCTTTTGTGAGAGCCTTTCAGTACATTATTAGGAAACATTTGTTTAATTTTTATTATTTTATTTCCTTATTGAATTTCCTTTTTTTTTTCTCAAAATATTCTCCCTAAGAGCAAGAAAGCATGTGTAGTGCAGGCTATGAGTTTGACAGTATTATTGTTGGTGTTTTTTCCATTTGTTTCCTTTTGTTTTCTTCCTCATGCCCCTTTTCCCCCTTCCTCTCCCCTCTACTTTCCCCTCCCTTTTCTAGCCCTTTTTCTATCCTTTCCTTTCTTTTTGATAAAGGTTGTAAGATCACAAAAATGCACATTTAATTCATTTCTGTCTTCCATTGCCAGGGATGTTCTATCTTCCAGCTAGACAAGTTATAACTCTCCTTCTGAGCATTATGTTACTGAAAGGGTGAAGCTGTATTTTAAGGCTGTAGATCCCGGAATTTTACTTACACTTCTAAAAATCTTGGGCTAAGGATATTGTTTATCTTAAAAGTAGTAATTGAGAATTTCCCTTGATTTAAGAGTCAATAAGAAGTCACTGTAAGAGAGGATAGATTTGCTCAGGGCAGCTCATGTATTACAGCATTTTGTACTAATTGGAGTTTCCTAAGGTGTGATGGCTTCATGCCCAGGAACTACATGGCTGTAATCCAGCTGAGAGGTGACACGTGTAAATAACCAAAGACTGGGCTTCATCTGCCAAGATGAGATGGAGCCTTGTAGCAGTAATCAGTGATAACAGAAACTGCTACTTATGGATAGTGCTATGTAACTTAGCTGCATCAAGAAATCCAAATATCCTCAAGCTATGTATTGAACTGGCTAATTTGGGGCCAACAATTTCAATCAAAGTCTGCACCTTCCTGCAAATTCTTCCTAAAACCTTCCTCTGCCCCTCAGATTCAAATGCATCCAGGTGTTTTTATAAATTAGCTGATCTTATCTAAGCACTTTGTATACTGGAGATGTGATAAAACATAAGAAGAACTGAATATCATTGTTTTATTCACACATTCATCTAGATAATCTGACAAATTCACCTCAGTGATTGCGAGTAATATATTAACGGACCAGAGAGAATTGATTCTTGTTGGATGCTGCAAATGCAGTAAACCTTCTCATTATTACTCTTTGAGAAAGTCTGAAATCCATGTACACTTGCCTCCACTTTCAAAAGATCCCAAGACATCTTTTGACAAACTGTAGAATGCATTTTTACAGTAAGAGTGGATATTTTCCATCTATTTACACTTAAAGATCCATCGCTATTTCTAAACAGTTTCAGTTTCATGCTCTGGTTTAACTCTAGATTGTTTAACTCTAGATTGTTTCCAGCAAACCTTTAATTCACTTATAGATAAATTTTGTCTATCTCATTTTTGAGCCTTTTAAAGGATATATGGATTACTGCTAGACTCTAGTTGAATTAAATTGGATATGCATGGTGGTTTTATCAGTGAGGCCTGGGAAATTATGGCATATTTGGAGAAGGAAAAGAAGAGTCCCAGTTTATATTGCTGACTGGCATATATAACTTTCATACCAGGAATCAAAGAGGTCTCTACCCTGTTAAACATCTACCCACAGCTCTGCCACTCCCCAGTATGCAATACAGCTTCTTCCACTCTTTGGTTCATCAGCCCTGCTACCATTGCGCTACTTGAATTCTTCATAGGTAGACTATGATGATAGTCCCTGTTATAATGATGCCTTGGCTACTTCAGTTACTAATGTTTTAATGTTGACTTTTTTTCTGTTTTTCTTAAGCTAGGAAAGATACAGGCTGAATTTAGAAGTGTTATCATGCTGGATGTGATGAAATGCCAGGGCTGAAGGTATACTGTTGTTCAGCCACTCTGAACTCCATGGGAATAGCAGCCCACAGGATTTGGGAAGGCTTGCTAGTGGATGTCATCTTTAAGTATAACGAGGTAGTAAGTGTGACTCAAGTCCTTACCATTACTGAATTGTCTGTTTCAAAATGAATCTTTACTATAATCAATAATTTCTAAGTAATAGCATCTGGTATTGCAGAATTTCAAGGATATCTTGTAAGTTTAGAAAATAAGAATCAGCTATGGATCTAATTATATAAACTGCTCTCTTGGTACGTTTCATCTGGATAGAAGCAAACAGTACTGGGTATTTTTTAAAAGCTTGGTCTCACAAGATTTCTAGCTTCATTGGGGAGGTCCATTAAGTATTTAAAAGTTAAGGAAGTTAGTGAACCTCCCAGCCCTCTGAGAGTAACTCTTCACCAGCTGCAGAGACCATTAAATATCTGTATCACATGCTGCATTTTATGAGAAAATAACTAAAGCATTTTTTGCAGTCTGAGGGCACTTAACCTTTGGGCAGGATAATGTTGCCTGTGAATTATGCTGCTGCAGTATACCCTTTCTTTTCCAGTCTTTAATTTTCAAGCAAAGCCTATGCATCCACTACACTAGATCGGTGTGTGTATTACTGTTGCAAAATCTGATGTGCAAATCTTGGACTTCATTGAGGTGAACTGCAAAACTTCCTTTGATTTCAGGGGCAGATCCTCCTTGTATTTAGATAAAGACAGTAGGCTAAAACTCATTACAAGATTTAATCAAATTTTCTGTATTTTTAATTATGCCCTGAATTATTAAAGGGATGGAATTTTCTGAATGCAATTTATTTTTCATCACCTCTTGCTGCTAGTCAACATCCTGTTCAATTTGGACAAAGACATAGGACCAGCTCTTTTGTTTTCTGAATTACATAGTATTGTACTATTTGGGTTCACATATAATGCAAAGGAATGTTTAAAACGTAACAAATATTGTTTTAACTGGTGTCATAACTTGCGGTCCTATTTTTTTACACATGGCTTAGCAAGAGAATCATAAAAAGCTAGATCAATCTCAGCACTTTTGTTTCTGTGGGAAATTCTCTTTTACATAGTGAACAACATTACCCGTTAACATACAAGTATTCTGCTTGCCCTACTCTTAGAAGTGAATTTCTTCTTGTTAAGAAAGAATAGTGCCATGAAATATACTCTCTATCTTCAAAAGAAGGGGAAAATTATTTTAAAAAAATCTCACTGCAACACAAATCTAATTACAATCTTTGGACACAATCCATCGGGAGATTTTCATTATTATTTTTAAAGTTTAAAAAATGAAGTTTAAAATATGGGGGGGAAAATTGAATATAGAGTACATGCTTATGCAGTACTGCATTGTAAAAAAAATGAAGAGAAAGGAAGTCTTCAGCATAATAATATCTGATAAACTAGAAAAACTGCATATATCAAGAAAACTGCAGTTTACAAGAGGCAGACTTCTTTTATGCATGTGCATAAGGAACTAGGAACAGACTCATGCTCGAACATAAATGAGAATTTAATTGACAAATCCCACAATTATCTGTGTAACAATGCAGTCACATAATTAGTATTAAAATAAATGTGCAAGCCAAAGATTATTATAGAAAATGCAGTTTCACTGCAACAAAGACTAGTGACAGGAAGATGCTAAACTACAGAAATGTGCTTTGAGTCTGTTCTTTAATCATTCTCAACAGATACTCATTTTTCTCGAAGTGAAATCCAAGTAGTTTGTTTCAGCAATGTTAATGTGGGAAAAGCAGTAGCTGAAAGCACTTCTTGAAAATGGTCACTAATACGATAATAACTGTATAAGTAACCAAATGTCTAATCCTAATATGAAGAGCAGATGAACACAGTATGTGCTACAAAGATACCACTTTTCTCAACTTTGGCTGTAGTTACATCTTAGATAGCAGCCTGCCAATGCCACCAAAATAATTGGCAGCCAAACTTGCCTGTTCACATAAGGCGCTCCTGTTTCCTAGTTCTTAATTCATTTCTACCCCTGTGACATACGCTAATGCTATTGGAAATAACTATATATCCACCTGCCAGTCTCATTGAGAAGCAACTTCTGCCAGTCTAATTGAGAAAGAACTTTTTGGCTTAATTATAGGAAGGAAAGAACCTGGTTATTTTAAGATCAGTCTAGAAATTGTCATCTTGCTGCTAATTTCTACCCGCCACATAATTGGTATTATAATGCTTCCATTTTGTGAGGCCTTGCAGTGGTCCTGAAGCCGTCATCCATCATTAAGGTAAGAGTTAGTAGAATACAGTTTTAGTGGAGATAAAAATGAATCTCTTATGTATAAAGATGTGTGCTATGCAGTTCTAACATAAGCACTTTGAAATGTTCACTGTAAACTCACACCTTATATCACTTTATCACTGTTGCCCCTTATATCTAGATCACTTACACCCGCAACATGTAAAGTCACCACCTGTGTGACTGCTACTATCGTCTCACTAAGTGCGACATTCCAGGGAATGTCTATCACTATAAAGTCTGGGAGCAAAAAAGTTTGGAATTTCATAGAGATGCCTCTGTCTACTGTTTTCAGGTTTTGTGCTTTTGCTTATTGTGTTCCCACTTAGTTATTTCATTACCTTTCCTTTTATTTCTGCTGCATATCAGTATGTTAGCTTACTGAAATTTGAATTGTGAAATTTTAGCACATCATTATGGGAGATGTGAGATGCTGGGGGAGAAGAGGGTGAGACAAGGCTTCTGAACAATGCAGTTCTAATTCCATATAAAATGTTCCAAAATGTACAGAATTTCATTTTCTAAACATTGAGGCAAAAATACTGTATTTTTCAAAGTACAAAGATATTCTTCCTGGTCTCAACGAAGCTGATCCCTCCTTCTCCTTTCTTTTTTAAATGAAATGGAGCACCTGCCATAAAATTGAAATTAATTGACGCTAGCAGAAAGTGCATGGGGAAAACACATTTAAAATCTTGAAGGATATCTTGAAGATAAGCAATTGCCGAGTTAAAACATGAGAATGGTTTCATTCTTCCACTGGAAACATTCCTCTGTTTAATCTAAATTGTTTTGTAAACCAAAAGACTTTTTGCTAATATTCTACCTAATGCATATTTTGCCTTTTTTTGAGGCATCTGGAGCAGAAAACAGATCTGTTTGCTGTCTTTAAGTCCCATGCACACTGGGGATATGGTGTTGGCTCTAGCCAGCTGCTTGAAGGATCTTCTGGGTTGCCCCTTATCTTCAGTAGCCCTGGCAATCAGATGCATGGATGTAGTAATCAGCCACTGAATTGATAGACTTGGAGAGACTTGGAAAACCATCACAGAGTCTGGTATTTGGGGGAAGGGCTTTTACTCATCAAAGGAAAATGGAAGTTCCTTATTCCAGCCAGGAGATCTGGTAAAGTTATTTGTCTTATATGATGTAGCATTTTTAACCTGATGATGTCTCTTTAACCATTTTTGTTAAAAAAAAAAAAAAAAAGCTTGAAGTAAGGCAGTTATTTTTAACCTCTAAAGCCAGAAGAAAATCTTCCTGCTAAAATAAGAAACACACTGTACAATTCCTTAAAGCCTTTGCTAATTGTAAAGCTTTTAAATTTGTTTTAATATTTCCTTTTTTCTTTCATTTTGCTTTTGCAATTGGTTTTTATGCTAAAGAAGAAGAAACCTTGCAAAAATAGAAGGCAACTGCTGTTTTCTCTAAGCAGTTTTAATTCATTAGATTTCTTTATCCCTCACTCACCCCCTCCTTCCCCTATTACGACAGCTTCTATCTTATGCCACAAGCAAATATAATTTCTGTTGTTGCTTCTTCGCAAAATCCAATTTGTTATGATGTATTATGCATGCCAGTATAATTGCAGAGGAGGAGTTAAATTGAATGACAGTTTAAAGAGGTGCATTCCTTTGGCTGTGTCACTCACAAAGAGCAGCAAAAAGAAAAGTGGGACAAATTGATGCCCTGATGAAAGTATTAATCTGCTAAGATTTCAGATGAAACAATAGGACTGCCCTAATCAAGCCATATCCTCTAGAGAACAAAATGATGGCAGGGACTTCTGATACAGAGAAGATTACTGTGGCCTCAGCAGCAGTAGCAGTGAATTATCTACCGTATTCTTTGTGTATACATTACCAGCAATTAAAAAAGTGCTTGTCTGTACCAATCTTAGCATAAACCATTTTTTTCCAAGAAAAGTGAGAGTTTTATGAGATCCTGTATAATGAGTTAGTCTTTTGCCATTTATTTTCTTAGAAAGAATAGAATAAAATATGTAATAATAATAAATAAGAACAAAATAGCAAGATAGGTAAGTATTCCAAGTGAAATCTCTTTAAAGAAAATGCGTAAGGTTTTCACTGCAAATGAGAATAGAGGTTATAAATACAACAAATTACACCTTTGTAATTCTGATGCTGGGGAACATGATGTATCCATTAAAATAATGGTAAAGTGTTTTATACTTTTTATTTTCTTCAACAAATTGTGGTGGTAAAAAAAAAACCAGCTTTTAAAGTCAAGCTTTTTTTTTTTTTTTTACTCTTTACACCACTGAACTACAGTTCCTTTCTAACATTTTAGAGATAACTGTTCTGAATATGTTTCTGTCATTTATTTCTGCACTATTTCCTGAGTCTGTTCCAGACAGCCAGATCAGATCGTAACAGATGTGTGGGGCAGGAAGATTTAAGCACTAACTTTTGATACACTGGAAACTTCTTCATGCTTATAACTTTCAAAGTTACTCACGGCTGTTTACTCTGGGAAAGGGCCCTGCAATCCAGCGGGATTATTCTCCTCCTCTGGTTTGCCCCAGGTCTTCAAAAACATTTTGAGAGCTACTCATGGTCCTTGAGCAGAAGAATGAATTTATTGTTGGTCAAACCAGTTACATTGGTCTCTACAATACAAAGTTCTGCATGCAACAGGAAAATAAGATGGACCTTTCATAGTCTTTTATCTTGTAGAAATCAAATTTGATAAATTAGCTCTTGAAATGAGCAAACAAAATTTTAATGGTTGACTTGAGCTGGAATGAGTGGGGGAGTCAAACTGTCCAGTTGTAGTATCATATCATCTCTCTTCTTCAGGAGTGTTGCATTTCAGAAGAAAAAGTCCTGTCAATTTCTACTGAACATCATGAACTAGGCACTGGAAACTTGCCTGTTACTCCTGGAGCTTCTGCTCATTAAATATCTAAATATTTGTATGTGCAAATCTCCATTCAATCAATTTAAGCAATTATTTGTGGAAGCTTGGGCTTTCTGTAATTGCAAAAATCACACCCATGAACTTTTCACCATGTCTTTATATATAAATTCTACTCGCATATAAATTCTACAGGCCTTATTAAGGACAATATGAAATCTGAGAAAAGTAAGTATGCTAGGTCTTCCTTCCTTGATAAACTGCTTAGCTCTGAATATTACCAGACAATGAAACAGTCTAACCTTGTAGGTACAACTGTATGAGATCTCCCCAAGAATCCTGAAATAGAGGAAACAGTAACTTGCTGGGGTTTTTTTAATTTTTATTTTTTAATGGAAATGCCAATGTACTGCCATCACCTACCTCCAAGAAACTCTGAATTTTTCTCCTTAGATCTGGTTTCAGACAGAATCAAGTCCCTTCTTACTTCTGGACTGAACAGGATCCTATGATAACAGTTTTATCCCAGTGAAGATCAATTCAAAGAAAAAGACCTCATGCATAAAAGCCTTTTATGAGTGCTAGTTAGTAAGTCCATTATAAATAGAATCTGTTTATTATTTCTGCAGAGTTGTCTTATCAAATCCTCATAGAAATGAGATCTATCTAAAAGCTTCTTTAGAAATTGCAAACAGACATACAAATTGAAGCAAAGTGTTGCTTTTCATGAAAATAATCTTTTTACAGGATATTTTTGTACAAAGAGAAATATTATGTTTGGTAATTTCTTTTCAAAGAGACTCTTTAGGCTTCTGTAATAAATAGTACTGTTATCAACACACATGCACAAAAGTCAAGTGACTACAAATTCTTATAAAAGTGTCATGTACTTCAGTAATAAATATTTCTTAGTCACAGAGTTGCGTAGTCCTGAATAGGATGGAAGTACCCAGAAAACAAAACAAAACTCTTCCAGTTTTAAGCCTTTTTCTTTGTGTCAACTGCCACAGCTGCTGAAAAAGTAATATACCAGTATAAGTATTGCATATGTTTTCAGAGCTGATGACTTAACTTTTTAGAACAGTCATCTTTCCCACAGCCTTCAGTGGGTATTTGGGTGCTTGGAACAGTCAAGCCACTGGCTCAGGTGAGAGCAGTCTAGGGTTGGCTTAATTGTTCCTTTCCATTTCCTAGCAGATAAGATATTCTGCTTATAAAAATCAGCACTGACTTCTGACATGTGCATGCATTCATTGAGTAAAGAATGTAGCATACATAGGATACACCAAGTAATTGATTTAAGAAGTCAATAGTGAAGTTAAGAGAAATTAGGCAGTGGTCATTTAGTCCCTATTTAACCATAGTATTATCTCTGGGTATTTTTATTTTTCTGTTCTTTTGTTAGATTGTCTGTTTGGACAGTGTAGTAATTACACACTTCTCTATAAAGGTCACTCATTTGCCCTCACTGGATGAAACACTTTTGGTCAGACAGTTCATTATGCACAGATGCAAGCATATGTGGAAGAATTTTGGGAAACCATTAAGCAAGACATTGGCTCAGGCAAGCTTCTTTTACAGTAAAAAAACATCTTGTTGCTAAAAGTCCAATTCAGAAGACAAAGCACTACCATTTCATCATGACTTCCGCAACAACAGTCAAAATACCTTCAGTGCAATAGGGGCGGAAGGTGGGTCTAATTCCCCCAGCCCACGTTGGCTTAGACTCTTCACTTTGCTCTGAATGATCCCTGGTAACCAGTTGTTCAAAGAAGCCATACAAACTAGATGGGATCATGAGTTTATCAGTATAATGAACTTCAGTGTTCCTTAAGAAGATGGAAGGAAAGAAAAAAAAGATACAACAGCCTTGCAGTAGGTTATTCATATATTAATCCCTACAATTGAGTCAAGTCATTTCAAAGGTGATTTCTGCTACCTTGTAGGTATGGCATAATGAGTAGAGGCTCCACACATTATTATAGGAAAATGAATCATTCACTGTAAGGTGCCTTTCTCTTATTGCTCTACATGTTATAGCTCAAAGAACAAAAAGCACCTCTCTTTTAAAGGTATTGTATTTCACTTGGTATTTAGAGCAGGTCATCTGAAAATAGCTGCTGGCATTGTTTTTTCATCTGCTACTTGGATGGATAGGTCAGTTTGAAAAAGCTCCCTTCCCTGACTTTTAAATATAAGCTAGAAGTGTAATATCTACTCTCTTTTTGTAATCCTTTTATCCACATCACATCGTGATATATTTGTAAGTGAGCACAATTATAAATAGGGTCTTGAGATATATTATTCTCATCTTGAAAAAAAAAAATCAGTAGCAATAATTACAGAATTTAGTCTCGGATATTTAATATAGAAAACTCTTTTCTTGTTTTAGAAGCAGCTGGTAGAATTCTTTACATTTTTAAGTACTGGAACTTCCCAAGCAAGTTCAGTAAGTAAGCATCATCAGTAAGTTTGCAGATGACACCAAACTAGGTGGGAGCATTGATCTGCTTGAGGGTCGGAAGGCTTTACAGAGGGATCTGGACAGGTTGGATCAATGGGCCAAGGCCAATGGGATGAGGTTTAATAAGGCCAAGTGCCGGGTCCTGCATTTTGGTCACAACAACCCCGGGCGGCGCTNTTAATCCCTACAATTGAGTCAAGTCATTTCAAAGGTGATTTCTGCTACCTTGTAGGTATGGCATAATGAGTAGAGGCTCCACACATTATTATAGGAAAATGAATCATTCACTGTAAGGTGCCTTTCTCTTATTGCTCTACATGTTATAGCTCAAAGAACAAAAAGCACCTCTCTTTTAAAGGTATTGTATTTCACTTGGTATTTAGAGCAGGTCATCTGAAAATAGCTGCTGGCATTGTTTTTTCATCTGCTACTTGGATGGATAGGTCAGTTTGAAAAAGCTCCCTTCCCTGACTTTTAAATATAAGCTAGAAGTGTAATATCTACTCTCTTTTTGTAATCCTTTTATCCACATCACATCGTGATATATTTGTAAGTGAGCACAATTATAAATAGGGTCTTGAGATATATTATTCTCATCTTGAAAAAAAAAAATCAGTAGCAATAATTACAGAATTTAGTCTGGGATATTTAATATAGAAAACTCTTTTCTTGTTTTAGAAGCAGCTGGTAGAATTCTTTACATTTTTAAGTACTGGAACTTCCCAAGCAAGTTCAGTATTTATCACCTTGTACTATAAGTCTATGAAAATAGCAGGATCACAGTTATTAGAGAATAAAAGAGACTTCTTCAGTCATTAAGTCACCCCTCTCAACCAAAACTATTCTTTTCTGTAGAATATGTACTAATGCCTTATCATGGGAGACTTCAACATTAGGGCACTGCCCATTTCAGAAGAAAAACCAGGTAAAATCTGAAAATAAATTCTTGGCTTCTGCACTTTCCTCCTTAACCCTTGCATTATTCAGTTGCACAAGGGAATGATGCTGCATATATGGCAATATCTTCAGAAATGCCTTGCCTTGCTGTACAGTATATATTTCACTGGCAAGGTTTAAATCTGCACCTGATATGACATTAATGTGATTGCACAGAACAGCACTGGCAACAGTATGTTAAAGACTTTCAGAAGTCAAATGTGGGTTTCCTTGAATCACAGCTCCTTACCTAGCCTTTGACCTGGAATCACTCCATACAAAGTCAAGAGCAGCCAAGGACAGAGCAGTCCGATTTCTTTCACTTGCAGGTGTTCCATCCAACTGGTGCAACTAGGAGTAGCCTTGAATGTGCCGTGAATTTCATACAGGCCTTGCAGTCATCTTCTGGCCTCTGTAATCCTGAGCTAAGTGTGAGAGCTGAGGCTGGGCAATTCTGGATGGCTGGAAGCCTTAATGACTCACACTGACTTTGCTTATGCTTGTGGTCTCGGCCCAGTGTTAGTGCTCTGAGTAGTAAGCACCGTTAAGTGCCTAAGAACTCCTCTGAGGCAATGGTTCTGTAAGAAGATTAAACATGAATCCAACTGGAAGCTCTGCCATGTGTCATGCAGAATCGAGGCCTGATTCAAGACTGAAGACTTTTCTTCTATTTTCTGTGCCTTTATGATTCACCTGAGTTTATTTCTTTGTTCTGAAATTTGTTAAAAGAAAAAGTGCATATCAAAAGGGAAACAGGTTTCACAATGTTAGCTTTGAAGCTTGTAATCTCCCACAGAAACCCGACTGAAACTTCCAACATGGTTTGCCCCACAGAGAGCAGGTGAAAACATGATTTGGAACAGCGTGACAATGGCTCTCAGCTCCAAATGCATCAATTAAAAAGAAAATCCTTCTGCCCACAAATTCTGCCTGTGTTCAATTAGAATGAAAATGTAACAGAAAACTAGACGGATTAAACAGTACTTGTTTTTCTGTCTCTCCAGTAGCCTGAATTCAATATAATGCAACTTTGTTGTTTTGTTTGTGCAGATCTAGTTGCTTGCTTGGTCAGGCATTTCTGTCCCAGCCTTCTTCAGCTACTAAAGCTGCTAGTGCCACTTGCATTCTTTTCATATTGTGTATACAATGAATTTGTATTATCTATTGTTTGTTCTAAACTTCTGACTTTATTTTGCCAAGGCTATCTGTTTTAAAATTAGTAATTTTCACTCCCTCATGCAATTCTTCTAAATTACTTTTTGGAGTACTGGCTATTAATATTTTAGGTAGCTTTGATGTTTTACTTTATAGTCTTCAATTTTATTTCACATTTCACAGGTTTCTAGTTGCAAATAATCCTACAGGCAATTTTCTCACATTGCAACTATTCCTTGAAAGATATGCTAATGTAGCAAGGCACTTGCAATACTGGGGGTTAAGTTAATCACCCAAAATGAGCCGTATTACTGTCAGTGGTATATAAAGACATTCCATAGTGAATTACTAGACAGACTAGCATTAAAGCTCCTTTATAAAATACCAGAACCTGAAGGTGTACAGAAATAAGCATTCATTTCAGAATCTATTGAGCTAGAAATCTGTTTTTTGTTATTTCTGGACTTGAAGGTACCAAACAAAGACAATGTTTGTGCTTCCTTTAAAAAATCTGCAATATTGTTTGAAAAGCCATTGTGAATAAAAAAATTTAAAAAAAAAAAGAAAATAAAATAGTGATTACTGCCTTTATGTTAAATATTTCCACAGAAAAAGGAGTTGCCTGCTCTCCATTCAGGCTAAGCAGTATGACATTCAGAGCACCCAAATAATGAATTGGTAGATTAGATCACGTCATTTTGAATGAAAATTGGAAAAATTCTCATAGCCTTAGACTTATTTGTAAGTAGCCAGGAGACATGTTCAAGAGACATATATGTTTATTTATTCTTTACATAGTATAATTCACAATATGTGTTTAAACAGTTCTTCAAATAGAGACAACATTTTAGACTTCTACATAGTAAATGTCTGTCAGATATTTCTACGTGTCCCCTAGAATTCCAAATGAAGCAAACTTTGGCTGGGATCCATTGGGATGTGAATGATGAACCTTTTTATCCAGTAAAATTGACGAGTATGTTGGAAATGTACTCTCTGTACCTAGAACTAACCAGATGCTATCAAACAAGGTGTTCCTCTGTGCTAGCTGAGCACAAAGAAACATTGACATATGCAGGCTGATAAACGCAGTTAGGATCTTCTGCCAGGTCTGATTTTTGTTGGTTGCATCACATGCAATGCTACAGCGCTGTTTGGTACAGACAGTAGATTAAGGAGTTTTGGATAGTCTTAATGAGTTCTGTCAGAAGGGTACTTTCTCAGCAGACTACTTAGAGGGAGGCAGAGGTACAGGTCAGGATTGCATTTTAAAACAGCAGTACAACAATACATATAATGTCTAGATTTCTGTTTCTTGTCTGGGAAAAAAATTGAAATAAGATTTAGTTACATTGTAGTGATATGCATTTTTATGAGAATAAATACATTTCAAAGCAGAAAGGATAGGGAGCATGCAGGAAAGGTTTACGTGGAAGGGTATTTATTTGCCATGCATATTTGATATGTGTTCATTAAATACGCAATAGAAATGTCAACATAAAGTGCTGTTTAGATCCTTCTATAAAAACAAACTGCATTGGTATTAAAACTGGAATGCACTAATCTTTGGTTAAATACAAGCCTTATTTGCTATCCAGCATAGAAATGTTTGGTTGGGTGTTGTTAAGTAACCATATATTTAACGTAATTTAATTTGCCCTTCATTTATAAAGTCTGAGAGAGTGATACTGTGTCAATGTAACCAGCACTTTCACATACCATCATCTGACATTATATGAGTTTTTTTCCCACTCTCAGTCATTGACATCCAGTCACTAACAATTACCACTAGCCCATGCCTAATTCAAAAGTATTTTTGCAGTCTTGCTGGACTATGGCCAATCCTTCCTACAAGGAGGGGAAAGCATCCATCTCTTCAAGGAATAAATTTGTATAACATACAGGCATCTGACATACCCACAACAGATAACTCTGTTCACAGGTAAAGTAGCATTTGAGATAGACGACAGTACTTGCGAGTTGGAATTTAGACCTAAGTGCTAACTGTTCCTAAATCAGGTTATTTTAGTTTGGGTTGGGGTTTTATTTGCTGGTATATGCATGCTGACTTTGAAGTTATTGCTTTCAATAGATTGGGAACAGGCTTTTAAATAGTGTTTATAATGATGGCTAACATGGACTGAAAAGATTCTTCTACAACAATCACTGAAAAGGGACTTTTAATCAGGATATCCAATTAGTAATTTATATATAATTCACCATACAAGATTGTCATCCAAACATTACCTGGACCAGCAGTTTATAGGGAGCTTTAAACTGGGTTTTATGCACTGCAGCACAATGTTATCTCTTCCTTATAGCCTCTGCAATTATTTCGTTCTCTCTAAAGCAACCGTGAATGTTTCTACTGCCTATGTATCTAGTATTTTGGGAGGAGTCTTACTGCACTATAGTATTAACTTAATAATATTTTTAGAAGGAGTTCCACAGGTGTACAATTCATCTAAAAACTGTCTCTCTACGAGTCTTTCGGTGGGTTTGCCCAGCAATCATTCAAGTGCCTGCAGTGTAATGCAGAGAAACCTGAGCTAGATTTAAATTCAAACACCGGTAACAATCTAACCAAGGCAGCGGCAGAGCTCAGCACAGCCAATTTACTTTGCTGAGAAGCTGGGTAAATTAGCTCATGCTGAGCTCTGCGCTGCCGTCGCTGAGTGCTGGCAGTACCCCGGCTCACTAGTTTAAAGCCAGCGTGGGTATCTCTCTGGTGTACTGCAGTCATTGCTGATGTGCTCTCGCAGTACAGCATACGCATACACTTGAATCATTGCTTTTCTGTTTCAATGGGTGGTGTTCCGCTGGGTATGTTCCATGTAAGACTTTCCTAATTTTCTTCCTCTATTGTTGCCGTTTTAAATTTTTTTTTTTATTATTGCTATGATTTCTATCCCCTTTTATGTCTCTTTTTCAAAAAAAATAACAGCAGCTTGGTTTTTAATTGTTTGTGCCTTTGGCCTCTTTCCAGTCCTGCCACATGTTTCAAGTTGGAGTGACCAGAGTAAGAAGTACGTTACCACCTTCCACATGCTTCACGCTGCTGTCTGTATCTGCCACATGTGATCGTCTTCTGTTGAATATAAATATCAATGTGGTGCCACTAGAGCCTTTGATGAGATGTAGTTAGCATAATGCCATTATGATTGGTTCCTGTCCCCAGTGTGTCTGGGCCCAGTGTCCTGAAAAATGTACATCATAGGATTATTGCAGCCCAGTACCCTGAAGGATGTACATACCACATATATTCCAGAACTAGAAAGGTGTTATAGTGTGCATCAGATAGTTTGGCAAAAGTTAAATTGATGAGGGTAATCAGATCTAAATTTTGAAAAAATGAAAATTATTGAGAATAACTGATGTTCAATAATTTTTATATTCCTTCTCCAAATGTTGGTATGCTTTTTTTATTTTCCTCTTCCTGTTTCCATTTCTTTGTCATTTTCTACTCCACCTACTGTGAGTCCGGCTCTTTAGAAATATGCTTTGGTTGATACAGCATCCTCTCAGCTCATTAAAAGCACAGAAAGGTTATAAGCTGCTCATATAACTTGCGTGAATGTTTGAATAACACAGCATACCTTGGTACATGAGAAATACAAAGGAAAAGTAACACAAAATTTGTCACATTCAACAGTTTGTTTTTGTTTTTTTCAAAGAGCTGGTGAAAGAGTTACTACTAAAAAGGGAAGCAGGCAGGTAGACAGACGTTCAAGTAGGTCTCGGTACTTTATCATTTTGGAGATTTGATTGAACATTACCATGTTTGGCAAAAAAAAAAAAAAACCAAACCCACAACTTTATGAGAGGAGAAGGCCACAGAGAAAAAGCTGTACTGTATTTATGCATTTCATTACATACTTCATTAAAGATCAGAATGAAAAAACAGGATTTTAATAATGAGGTATAATTCAAAATAGTTAGACAATTAGAATAAATACCTCATTAAAATAATGAGATTTGTGTGCTATATAATGATGCTTGTTTTTTCCTCGTTCCAAAAGATGGAAGTTTTGGTCAATACGTTGAACTCCCAGAACTGTCATTCTACCAAGGGTGTCTTTTGTCATAGCCCTGAGGGAGGACTAACTTGAACTGTATGGTGCTGGTGAGAACTGCGAGCTCTTGCCACTCAGAGGGACACAGCACATCCTTCAGAGCAGATTGTCAGGGACCATACCCCTCAGCTGTCCTGAATGATTTTTGGAAGCAATGATGTGATTTTTGTCACTTTAAAAATGATCTTTTGGGGGAAATAGCTAACAGTTAAATGGATGTTAGAATGACAGGAACATCCTGCCCTCCAGGCTTTTTCAGGAAAGAAAAGTATTTCATTGCCATTTGAAACCATCAAAGACAGATATTTGTTTGCATTCTCCAATCACAAACACCTAATCAAAATGGTACGAAGAGACAGGGAAAGCCATTACCAAGCTGAGCCCAAATATGCCAGGTTTCAGCCTGAGAGAAATTTGTAGCCTGAAGTTATAAGCCACTGAAAATAGGTGTTTATAATGGAAGTGCCATCTTAACCTTATCTGTAGTGGCACTATGCTTTGCTATAATATCTCCTCTCCTAGCATCTGTGAAATTGTAATCTGTCCTATGACTGGTAACTGAGGAGATGATGAAACCCCGGGATATGCTCTGAACTACCTTAATTTATCTGTACGAGGATTTTACTGACACATAAAAAGAGATGGTGAGCAGGCGGCGAGGGGCTGATGTCAGACAGCTGAGTGCCTCAGATGTGCTTGGGAGAAAGGGAAACAGGGCACCAGATGACTGTCTGCATCAGTCACCAGATTATCTTTTTATACCTCAATATTATTTTCTTTCACTGCAGCAAGCATGAAAGAAAATTGTTTCTGATGTTTGAAAGTTTCATCTGTAATATTTGTTTTTCAGTCTAGTGGACCTACAAGCAAGCTAGTGCAGGACATCATAGTCCTGCTAATGAAGATGCTCTCTCTGGAAGCTTTCTGCATTACTCAGCATTAATGCCATCCAGCTGCCAAACAGTGGTATGTGCTACACCAGTTCTTTGTAATTCAAATAGTTCTTCCATTACTGCCTCTGTCATGTAGGCATGATGAGAGAGACCCGTAATGCCATCTTTAAAAAAAAGACATGGTAGATATTTTTGTTGTATAACCACTTTGGTTTTGCCTCCTAAATCACTTGTTACCTTACCTGACTTCTTTGTAAATTTTCCAATTTTATCTTTACTCACACAAATTACCTTTAATGGTCCAACAAATTAACTTATTTTTGAGATGGTTATATTTCTACCCATTGGCTCACAGGATTCAAGGATACTGGATTTGAGTCCTTAGATATTTTCTTGCAAAATCAACCATTTTCCATTTGAAAAAGAATATTTAAATACTGCAGGTAGAACTGATGTGAGCCTTGAAAGTAGTCAGGATTTTAACCTTTTGCAGAGAAAGATTTGCTTATAACTGAAGTAAGTGTGGACCATTGTCTATACCTCAGGTCAGAACCAAACAAGATAGAACTTCAGCCCTGCTATCAGTCTGCAGGACTGTTCAGACAAATGTGGTGAAGATTTGGATTTGATTCTCTACAGGAGAAAGGAGCTGGCAGAAATTCCTGCTATCCAAAATCACCAAGTTTGAACTACTTCGCTTAGCATATCTCTCTGTAGCCAGTTTTCATTTACTTCATATGCATAACAGAACTGCTAGAATAAAAGGCCAGAGGGGGTCTCTATGGGGCGCTGTGCAATGCAGCATGTACCTACCTCTCTGGCCTCATTCTCTCAGGAGTTACCCTTGTTAATACTCTGCTTTATCCTTACGTTACCTTCTGATGCTCTTACAGCTGTGCAAGAGCTCTTATTCCAGCTCACGCAGATTCACAACAATCATCAATGATTTCTCACCACTTCATGTTATTCAGGGCTCTGCTAATTCTGGGAACTATTTGACTATAAGGGACTAAATTTGCCTGAGGGTGTATATTTTGTTAGTGACGCTGGGGACATTCGGTGTAGGCAGAGTTGGAGAAGCCATTCGTGTGTGTGCATGCACACGTGTTCAAGCCCTGAAACATGGAACTCTCAGCCTATGTGAAAAGAGCAGTCATATTTCCCATACATAGATGACATTTATAATACTATTTTCAAGTACACTATTCCCAACTTTTTTTTTCTGAAATAAGAGTATAGAAGGTTGTGAAGCACAATATAAAACAGTAGGTATTTTGTAAAATAGGAAATCCTAAACCAGAGAAGGACATAGATATAAAAAGCCTTCACCTTTCGGCTAAATCTAGTTGTCAGGAACATTCTACATTAAGGTTACAATTCATTACTTTCTAAGAATGTGTACGGACTCTTTCCCATATTGAAACTTGTAACAGTGATTGTCTAATTATGAGAAGAATGTTTCAAACTGCTTTGATTCTCTTTTTAGTAGGGAAATTTATTTCTTTTTGAAATCAGCATTACAATTTCAGATGTCTTCCTGCAAAAAAATGTGATTGCCACATAAATAATGTTTAGATAAACAGGTTGTTTATCTGAAATATCAGTTTTTCTAATACTTGTTAGGACACTTTAGAGTAGTTCCATGCCAAAATATCCACAATTCTTGCCCCGTCCTATTTTCTACATATCCTGACACTCATGTTCTGTCCATTGTCCAGATGTCCTTCATTACCAAGGTAATTCTCTGAACAGCTGTCTGGCTGGCTGGCATGCGTTTGCATACCTAGTTTTGAAAGTAAGGTCACGCTTCCTAATAGGTAAGTATAGAACCTCAGTTGAACCGAAACATACTCCCAGGGAGCACTTTTAAACAAACCTTTAGGTATATCGGACTTTTGAGGCATACATAATAAATTTTATCAGTACCAGGTATAAGACAGAAATGGAGACTTTAATAGTGCTAATTATGTGCAGACAAACTGACAAAATATCCTGATAAATGAACGAGTAGGTGTCCACCTCGGTGACTGAGAATTTAATTATCTTCATCACAGATGGGGTAATTGCACACATCTATTTGTGTAGTATTATAAGAGCATGTTTCCCACATAATAACCGGGCCTAAGTATCTTCCCTGTTTGTTTCCAGAGACCTTGACACAGACTGTATCAACATCCAGCAGCCCTGGGTTAAGTCCTCTAATTGTAGCCCATCTCTCACTTCCACATTAGAGTTTCTTTGCAAAAATTTTTGTTTGAAAGAATGTGGGTGACTATTGCTTGTCAGTCTGTCTCCAGTTATTAGCTAAGATGCCAGAGCTAGAGGGGCCTTCTATAGCAAAAATGTCACTTCAGTTGATTTCCATCTGAAACAAAGAAATAAACCCACCAGAGACTCAAGCAAGACCATCCTAAGAGCCTGCAAAGTAAAACTTTTTGTTCTGTCTAGGTAGACGCAAAAATGCCTGAGATATTGAGTCTTGGTTTCTGATTAAATTCTTCAGCATTGGGTAAAATAAATCTATCCTTTTAAAGTTAGAATATATATGTATACAAAATTATATGCAAATCAAACAGTTTTGCCTTAGTGAAGCTAGGTTAAAAACATTTTCTAGAAGCATAAACCACAGGAACAGAAGCTGAAAAAAGCATTCATTGAAATTCATGCCTCTGGAATTTATACATTTATATAACGAGTATGTTGCGCTCTTTCAAACTGGGGAGCTAAAGTCTTTACTTTGCAAACATGAGCCACTGCCTCCCTCCCCACTTAGAAACCTTAATTTCAAGTAAAAACCATCTGTCTCTCTAGTGGCTACATTTTAATTACCTTGAGTGCCCTAATTCTGTTGTTAAAAAAGTTTGAGGTTTCCAAGTCCAGTTGTATACTGAAAAAAGTTCCAATTTGTGAGCTGGAACTGAAGTCAGAGCTCAGGTATTGATCTCAGAAAAAATTACTGAGGATTGTGGGGATTTTGCTCTGACAAGAAAGAATGACTTTTAAGGCCTCCAAAGATGCAAAATTCTTTCAGTGACATGCATTAGTGATAATCAGTGTGCGTTGCTATGGTTCAGCAGAAGCCAGCACTGAACTTCACAAAAACTCTTTCAACCTTTCCTCTCTAACTGTATAAATGTGAAAGTAACAATAAATCTTGTTGACAATTACTTCCACATCTATTGGCAGTCAGTCAGCTGCAATGTGAACAGCATTGTGCACAATATGTGCAGCACAGCCAACACCCATTAACTATCTCCCTAGTTTCTCCTGTGACTTAGAGAACATGTTATTTTTCCCCAGTGAGCAGCCCTTTCAAATGTTGAATTAGTAATATTAGCACCAAATACTACTAATTTGTCAGCCAGGCTGTGTTTTTCCAAAGTGTTCACAATGGGGTCTGATAACTGCTTTGTCTTGCAGCACAGCATAGATGAAAAATCAAAAACTTTTGTAAATCATTTGTATAAGACTTAAAGAAGTGGTGTAAAATTCTTTTTTTTTACCATTAGTCAGTATGTATCTAAAAAAAAAAAAAAAGTGGAATTTCAACACTATTCAGCAATAGACATAAATGGATGCTAATAAGGAAGCATATAGATAAGTTCTTTGAAGTAACAGAGCTAGAAACATTTTTAAAAATATCAAATACTTGTTCAAAGACAGTATTGTCAGGACCTCTACATTTTCAGATTTTAGTGGCTAGCTTAATATTTATGAAGAAGAAAAATAATTTCTTTGCTATAAATAACAAACTTATATTGCATATCATGCATTCATTGCTTGCATACAGTTTTCATTGACATCAGTATGAAATCTGAGCAAATAATTGTTTAGCATATGAAACTGAAAAGCTCAAATGGATCAGGGCTGATAGTCTTATTTTTCTAATGAGTTTTCCTTTGCAATTCCTACAGGTAAATGTGCCTACACATTTCTATGTGAAACCATACACATATAGATAGACAGACGTGTATCTAATTTTCATAAATACATAGCTATCTACCATCAGTAAAAACATGACATTCAATAGTCAATAGAGATTTACTGTGGACATCTGAAAAATTAATTCAGCTTCTTTCTTTTCATAAAATTGATTATTTTCAATTCGTGCTTAGTCAAATACAGCATATGAATGATATATAAGTAGGGGTTGTTACAGCTAAAGCTGTCCATAGTTTTCCCCATTGCAATATTAATAACAGGTCAGCATTAAGCTGACTGATTTAGTACAAGGGAACCACCTTGGTGGCCAGGGAAGATGTACAGGAAGACTATTCTATTTGCCAGAATAGTTTAAAAGTTGGAAGAAAGCTTTTGAATTATGTGTGATTATCCAAGGAGCTTTGTCCATATCCATATAACACTATTTTTTAAAGGGAGAGGATGCAATCCAAGTGAAGACTGGCATTACAGGAATACTGACTGCAGAGAGGGCATGTTACCAAGTAGCTTTTTTTACCATGCACTCCCTGGAAGGTTCCTCACTTGCAGGACTAGAGAGCTGGCTGACACACACTGGGAAAGGTCACAGCATGAGAGGCTGGATGCTGTCTTCTGTGACTGCCAGTCATTTCTCAACTAATGAATCAGTTCCAATTTTTAAAGGAGTCAGAGAACTCCACAGAGTATCTCTCGTCTAGAAACTTGAATGTCCTTCCTAGGTTTTCAGCTGAATCATCTGTGCTACAATTTTAGGGTGACTATCAGTGTTGCTTTTCTGTGCTCTGAAAGTTGTTTCATAACAAAGCTTACAGTGCAGGATAAAATGTATTTCATTCCTGGTTTATCAACGTTGAATTAAAAAAAAAAAAAAAAAAACCAACAAACTCAATCCCAAAAAACTAAAACAAAACCCAACCAAAAATTAAAAAACCACCATGAGTGAAGACGGCGAGGTAGGTTCTGTTCTCGGAGTTATAGGCCTATCACTGGCAAACAGTTGCAGTGCTATATAAACTTGATATGTAAATCCATTTTAGAAAACTGACCTGATAAACACTCACAGTTCTCCCCAAAATTGTGTCTCAGGCAGTTCCTTACAGGTTAGATAATTTGGAGAGAAGAACGTTACACGAGGATTCTGTAAATAAATAAATACAAAATCATTAGTCTCTAAAATGTGTTCTAAGGTGCTTAATATCTAGTCCCCAGTTTTGTTATTAACCTTCCTGGACTCATTGTGTACATAGTGTAACTAACACAATTTTGACTTCTTGTTTTTTGGCATGAGTAGCCAATATTTTTAAAACACTGTAAGATCTTTCCATGGAAATTTCTACATAACAAAAATGTACTGCCCTTGCAGATTATAGTAGATACCAACTCTTTTATTTTACTTCAGTTTGGATAAAAAGAGTTAATGGAATTATCCAGCACTAGCAGAGCTGAAGCAATGATATTGGTTGTAAAAACTGGCCCTGTGCAAGAATGTTATTTTTTTTTATTGAAGTAAGTCTTCTGTTTTATTCTCAGCAACTGTCCTGTGTTTTAATTCCCTCATAAGGATAACAAAAAAAGCAAAAAAAAGGAAAATATAAGAGAATATCCTATAAATGTTATGTTCACATATTTTTTCCCCACAAAGAAAGGGAAACTGCTAGAAATGTTGATTTGTTTTAAACCTTTCAACAATCCGAGATTATTGAAATACTAAATTACTGGCACACAAGAGAACTAGATGATTGTTCCTGCACATTTGCAACACAAACCAAATGATGGCTTGGAAAAAAACAACAGCAGCAAATATTTTGAGTCTTAATTATCAAGCTGAAAAGGATGATGAACAAAAGAGAAGGGGGGAATGTGTGGAATAGTGAATGGAAGGACAAACACGTTAAAAAAATTTAAAGCCTTTGTCAGACTCAAAAAGAGAAACAGACTTAATTATTATTTTCTCTTCATTCCAGTTTAGGAGCTTTATCTGAATCTATAACTTACAAAGAGCAATTATAAACAAATGGCACCCAGCATGAATACTTCTCTGAGGTTTGATCGTCTTATCCTTGGCTCTTACATCAGCACAATGATGTGTTGCCCATTGGAAACCAGCATGACTAGGAGTGCAGAAGAGAAGCCATGCAGTGATTTAAACCTATAGCTTCATTTATCTACTCCATATGGAATTGCAACTTGGACAACAGTATCAATCCATTAAAATGAAGGGCTTATTCCAATGGAACCTGGCTAGATTAGTTAAAGTATTCTGCAATTCATGGAGAACAGCAGAGAAATACGGAAATAATTTCCTAGAATAATCCAGAGAATTACTTTATGCTTCTGATATAGATCGCTGGGGAAATAATTTAAAAGCATTTTTAAATATCTTCCATTTTCTATTATGAGCTTTTGGATTTCCACAGTTTGAGAGAAGTAAGACATTGTGGCTTAGAAAACTAATTACAAAACATAAAAATGCTCAAGTCTAATGGAACAAATCAGACAGAAAAAAGATTTCCATGCAAAAAGATCAATGTTGGAATGGAAGCTACAGCTTTTACGTAAGTGTCTTCCTCCCAACATCTTTGTTATACATTCTCTTTGTTCCTGTTAGCTTACTAATTAGCTGTGATTTTTTTTAATGCCCCTTACACTGGGTTAATTTTGTCTAACTCAACAGCAGGGGTTTGTGTAATAATAATTCACATAGCAATGTCAATGATTAAAATCCTTTCATTAACATGGTACCTTAAAGATAATGAATGTGAAGCTTTCAGCTAGCCCAATCTCTAGTCTCAGAAAGGCAGTTTTTGCAGAAAAATAATAAAAAAAAATCCTTGTACAGATTAGCTTTTGCCAGCTGAACAAATGAGATCTTTGTTTGGGTGTATTACAAACACAAAGTCATACAAATCAAAGAGCATTTATTATGAATACAATGATGTAGCATGCTTCTTTTGACAAAAGAATTCTAATAATGCACTTGAAGAATGCAAAACAGGCATTCAGAAGTGCTAATTTTCTGGTATTTTTTGTAGACAGCACTGTCAAGGCACAGATAATCAACTGAGGGGTCAGAGTGCCTTGAGCTGAATGTTGTCAGAGATGTGGTGGAAGGTGCTTTGGGCTGGATACGTCATTTCTCTTCAGCCTCTTCAAGAATTTTAAACAGGTTTATCTGTCAGGATACAAGAAGCGTGGTTCAGTAATTAGGGACACAAGATGAAATACCATTTTGGAAAGTTTTAATAAGTATGAGAACAACCGTTCTACTGAACTTGCTGTCTTTTCTAAAAAATACCTTTCCACCTACATTCTAATGGTTCTTACATTTCATTTTTACTAAGTGCAAAAGATGTGTGCTGGATGAATTCATCGACATACAAATAGTATAACTAATAAAAAAAGATGCCTTAGCAACAGCAGCAGGGTAACAACATTGAGAAGACCAGTAACTTTCCTTCAAATCAGTCACAGAATTCTCCCCTTAATATACTGTGTTTTCACTTCTGTTAGTCAAATCTCATTTTTAAAAACTAATGTATATTGTATCTGTATTTTCTACCATCCCATTGTATTCTATCTCTGAATATGTTTTTAATGTCAAATAACATTTGTACCATAATCAACTAATTTACATGAGTAAATTCTGGCTTTAAAATTTTTATTTAAAAACTAGGAAAAAATTGCTCTCAACACATCTTTTCTAATTAAGATTGTAGGATTTTTTGTACATTTTAAACAATTTTTCTCCAGTGCCTTGGAATCTTCTAAATCTCAAGTTAAGGGATACTGCAGAGACTCAAGCAAATCTGTGCCTTTATTTATGTAGATGCTGTTATTGAAGTCAGCTGTGTGCTTGCTGTATTAAGGGTTTTAGCAATTGATCAACACGAACAGAATTCCTCAACAAATGAGCTCAGCTGATATTTTCAGTGGGGTGATAGCCAAATGGGTCTTTCAGATTGTCTCTCTGCTGTGTCATTCGCTCAAGGAAGTAATTCAAGAAGGAGGTCAGTGAATGGGTAGTTAGTAGAAACACTTACTGCAGCTGTAGCTTCTCTGTAATCTTCCTGTGGATAATTTCATATATTTTTGTCTTTAGTGGATTGCTGTTCCCATTGCTCTCATAAACCCAAATAATTGCTTCCATTTTTTAAAGGCAAGAAAACAGAAGATAGCCCCCTAGAAAGCTGAGTCACTAAGCTGGCTACTAAAATTAATATAAATATGACTAAGTAAAAGTTTGATCTGATAAAGGCATTAATATGAAAGCTGAAATAAATGCTTTTGTGTAAGAGACTCCCAAGACAAAGCTCCAGGGTTTGATTTGCCCAGCAAGATAAAGTATCTGCAAAAACTCTTAATCTCATAAATGTAAACTGAAATGGACTATATCTTGTTATTTTTCCTCATAGTTTGGCTTACAGTCAATAGTAGCCTGGTAAATTTGGTTCAGATGAACAGAGTTGAACGCACTATATAACTTGCCTTATAGCTCTTCTCTTAAAAAAACCCTGCACTAATTTGTATGGATTCTTATTTCCCAGAATGCCTCATAGCCTGAAAAAGCGAGAAGAAAAATCTTGTTCTCCAAATGAAACCATGCCGAAAATGCAGGGCAGCTGCAGTTCCTTTGAGCTCCACAGGTGAGGTCTGTTTCTAACTGGACACTTTCAGTGCTCTGCTACTTTCCAGGTCTATGACAAAATGGAGCCTGATGCTGGGACTTCCACAGTGATGTGGCATCATTTTGGGACCAGAGAAAAGCATTAGAAGGTACAAGAGAAATGTATAGGCATGTGGGGATTGAAGAAGGAACATGGTGCATAGAGCAGCCACAGTTTTAATGAAGCTACACCAGGTAGATCTGATAAATTGGAAAATATTCCTTTTTACCTACTTAAAATGTAGACAGCTCAAAGGTGACACAAGACTGGCTCTGCCTCTTGCCACATGGTTATACTCGCTCTTGGTACATCTCTCTACTCCACATCAGAACAGAGTCTATACCCTCTTACACAATCCAGTCAACAATTTTGTATAATTTTTTAGATTTTATTGGCTAAACTCCATGAGTTCTTCCTGAAGAAGTAACATATTGAGTTTATTATTATAAATATTTATTTTCTTATAGCAAATGTTTCCTAGACTCTTAATAACATCATTAAATACCACAAAAGAATTTATTGGACCTGATAGTCAAATCAGTATTTCTGTTTTGGCAGGAACAATGAAAAGACTAACCCAGGACCCCCAGAAATTCTCCTGAGAGTGTACTTTTAAAATGCCAAATTGTTTCTGTTTAGTATGCTTCAGGAGTTTTGGTTTTGTGTTTACTGTTTTTTGGTCTCTTGAGTACTCGTGGAAAAAGAAGTGCTTGACAGACTCCTTGCTCCTTTTTCAGGGAAGTCCTCTCAGCTCTGTATTTCACTAATTTCCTCTCCCTTTTTTTCCATTCTGACATAAAATGCTCCCCTTAACCTTCCCAAGAATAATAAACTGTTCCATTAACCTATTCCTAACACAAAGGACTCAAATGGATCAACACTCTGACCTCCACCTCTCTGTCCTGGATGAGCTGTGCTCAATTGAGACATACATAGTTACCTATCAGGAGATACCTGCTTCAGGGTCTCTTTTATATCATGCTATGCCAATCATACCTTATTGAATTGAAAAATGCATATTTTACAAGAGTTATCATTCTATTCTCAGCCTGCAGATAGTAAGAGTATCTTCAATAAAGACTACTAATAAAGGAACCAGATCTATTGTTCCTATATATATTTTGCCATATTCTGATAGACATTTCAACTTCTGTGGCAGGTGGAATGGCATATGTGATAAAAGAGAGAGGAAATAAAATGAAATTAAGGTATTTTCCACCATGAAAATATTTTGAAGCTGCTTATTCCTGTATGAATGGGGACCGTCCTTTAGTTACTAGAAAGGCATTGGAACAACTTGATTTTTTTCTTTTTTCTTTTTTTTTTTTTTTTTTTTTTCCNTTTTTTTTTTTTTTTGATACCTCACTGGTCTGACTGCAAAAAGATAGTGAAGTAAGTAAAAAAAAATAGCTTCAGGGGTTTTTTGGTTGTTTTTTGATTTGGGTTTTTTTCTGAAATGTCTGGCTTGGGGTGTTAGGACTTCTAAGCATATCAGGCTTTTGTGGGGTTTATAATATAAAGAAGCCTTATTGCAACTAGTGTAGCACTGTCAGTGTACTTATTGTCTGGGCTGGGATTTAATCTCGGTACATCACTTGCAACCAAGAAAACCTTGGCATTGCAGTTTGTCGCATTTTTATGAGTTCTGTATCCTTCTTACCAGCCTACAGCCATAGCCTACTAATCTGGAAGAAAACTCTAGCATGTAATGAAAAAAAAAAAGAGAAAATTAATGGCTAGCTTTGTAAAGACAATGACCTCAGCAAAGCTGAGTCAGTGTTCATGTTGTTATTCCTGCCTGCAGCTGTGCAAGATTTCATACTTCTATAAATTTGGTCCAGGGGAAACATATTTACGCAGCCAAAAGCCAATAGATGTGTAGGTCAGGATTTGGTCTCATAGATCTAAAGAATAACAGTATATTCTTAGGCTGTATGTGATATAAGTAGGTGTTCTGCCAACTACAGTTTATATCTTGTTCTAGTGGTAGACCCAGCCCCCAGTGAATCTTGTTGACCTCTTTCACCTGTGGTATGGTGGTTGTGGTTCAGTTCTTGATCTAGGTGTACTATAAGTCCAAACAGAGATTCTTGCCCCATTTTGACAGTCTTTGGAACAGCTAAAGGTAAATGCTGAGAGATTTATAATACAGGAAGAAGAGAGATTTACATGAGGAACACATGAGGAAGAGAGATTTATAATACAGAGACTGGTACATTTGGAGTCAAAGTTTTCTTAATTCACTAACCAAAATGTTGTGAGGTTTCCTTTTTTGTGGAACAGAAACACAGGACAGACTATAATTCTTTAGAGCAACCATTCTGACATGCGACTCCTTCTGAAATGTAGCTCTGAAATGATTCTTTGCTGTCTCCAGTAGAGACAATGGTTGCATATAACTATAACGGAAAGGTCAGATTCCAAGATGGAAATCCACCATGCTCCAAGTAAGAAAATATTTTGGAAGGATTGTTTGATTTCTGAGGATTTACCTTTAAGAGAAAATATCAAATGTATGGAATTCCTATTATGAAAGAGTTTCTATTGCATATACTGTCACTTCAATGATTACGTGAAAATGGCATTGTCTGACTAGTTTTGACAGTTCAGATTTTGTGTTTGCAACCTGTCTGTACTGTAGGTGTTGTTTAATTGTCCGTTGTTCAGAAAAATTCTGTGTGGTGAAGGAATTGGAAGCAGAGATGACTGGCAAAGGTTAATAAACAGTCAATACAGCCTTGTGCTGCAACCTCTACTGCTTTCTGCACTATTCCTGAAATAATGAGATACTTAAGGTGTATCTGAGTACTACGGTATGCTTTAAATCATAAAAACATGCTCCTCTGATCGTCAGGTGATGATTTTATGTCTTCGTCTTGGACTGGAAACTAAACAGGAGTCCATAATTAACTGATCATTGCAGAATTAGATGGCATTAAACTGAATTTATTTTAATAAGCTGTACTGCTTGCCCAAATGAAAGGCTCAGTGCTCTGAAGGACCTCCTGAAAAGAACAGGGAATAAGCTCTGTACAACCAATATCCTTACTGTTAATGTAAGTTACAGATATAATTATCTATGGTTAAAGAATGAGAGGAATGTAGCTGAGCCAAGTGTGTCTTTAAAATCATATAATAATGGTAATTGCTGCATATCCTTATATCACATTAGGAAAAAAGAGAAGGAAAGTTGGAAATATGCTATAGGAAAGAACTTCTATTATAAGAAAAAAGAAGCACGCTTCTTAGAATTTCTTAGGTTCAAAAGCTTATTTCAAAGTGAAATTCACTATTGACCATTAAAAACACTAGAAATGCACGTTAATACTGGACAGCCTTGCTAGCAGATCGGCAAGCAAGGATTTTAGCCTGCAGTGTGTTGAATTCACTGCTACACCCATTCTCATCTCCTCTCCTGTGCCCCCCAAATTTATGTCTGTCTTGATTTCACATGAGTAGAAAAAATCTTGGAGTTCATTTACACTGCTTTTGATTTGGCTAGATGGGTCATCACCTAGTGACGTGAATGATATGTTTCTGCCTTTTTCGATATTTCCAGCTCTCTGTGGTCCCATATCATGATGAGTCCTAGCTTAGCCTAAGTCTCTCCCACAGAACATTGCAGAAAACTAATCCACCGTAACTCAGAAATCTCTTTAAGAAAAAGAAAAAAATCTGAGGCAGTAAGTTACGCTACTTGAACTCAGAATTATATAGATTACTCATACTGACACTCACGAGTACAAAATGGGCACATACATTTGTGCAAGTGAGATGGAATAAAGCATAGGAAGGATATAAATAGGATTTGATCTGCTTTTAGCATACATCCTGCTAGTAACTGTTGTTGTGGTTCTACTCCTCTCGGTAATTTTCAACATCAGTAGGTCAAATGCAGTAGCAATGTTTCAATTACATGCTGGTAAATGATCCTGTGATAAATCTTAGGGTCTCCTCTGGAAGAAAGTTAAAAATTGTATCAACTAAGAACTCTTTCTAAATGTATTTAGACACATCTCTGAATTTGATGTTATCTGTGTTCATGTCAAAAGAGATTGCAGTAGATGATTTTATTGCAGAATGTGTTACTCTGAAACAAAATTATCTCATATTCACTGGGTGGTATCAGAGTGGTCTTCACTCTGCTTTGCTGCAATTAGATGGTGGCGATGGGGTGATGACGGACATAACACAGCAACAGAAAAAAGGGACACGTAAGTCATCCTGAGTGTAATAAATGCTTAAGAATTCGACAATAACAATTTGAAAGTCAACAGGGAAGCTTGGCACGATGAAGTGCGGTGAATCAGAATGATCAAATGATTTTATTAGTTTGCTTTTATTAGTCAGATCTATTTCCATTTTATAATATGACCAGGGAAAAAAGAAGTAATTGTAATCACTTTATCAAATACAACCCTGGCACAGAGTATGCCACTGGTAACTTGATTTTGTTTTAACAGAACACTCTATGTTTTGACTAATCTTCAGCATCCAACATCACTCCTCTTAAAATGTCAGGAAGATGAGTCAGGGTAATAGTTTATTTGTTTTGTTTTGGTGTTTTATTTAAAATAATCTCAAAATATGTTTCAGAGCTGGCTTTGCTGTTTCCGGCACACATAGGATAGATGAAGCTTAAAAAACTGAAAAACATCTCAATTTATCTTCAGACCACAGACTGAGATCCTACCATGGGCAGTCACAGTACAAGCTTTGCCAGTGCTTCTGCCCTCTCCCCTTTCACGTGAACTTCACCCAAAATAATCATGTACTCAGTGGGAGAGAAGGGATTCTGTAACTGTGATAGCTAATGCTCAAGGCTCCTCTAAGCAATGATGAACAATTATTATAAACTATTCCAAATTATAGACAGTAGGCACTGTGATGGAGACTTTTGTAGACTGGACTGAGACAATTACCAAATGAAGGAAAATATTATTATTTTAGGACATATAACATTTTAATACATTGTGAAAAATGATGAGGGAATAATAAATGGAGGGCATAAAAAGAGCTAATAATAAAAAGGAGCTTGGTGAGAAATCCCGCTGTCATATTTGCATTTACCCTGAAACTAATGCCGTGCACATTTTTGAATGCAAATAATTCACAAGAGGAAGCAAAATGAGGATGTTAATAATCATTTTTCCCTTAATGAGAAGCTGTACTTTGATTGAAAGGAGCTTTAAGGTGGCCTAAACTAGGCCTAACAAAGGAGTTTTGGGTTTTTTTGAGACTTTAAAGGAATGAGTTAGAATAATATTCTGTCACTTAAAATCCCCAGCATTAACATTGTTATCACAAATCTTATTTCAAATTAAAAAAGACGTGTTAGGAAAATTATTCATTCCATATGGGATTTTCTTTTTCACTTTGGCTATTAACTTAAAATGCTTTTTCTTTTGGGAACAGCTCAAGTTTTTAGGTTTCTTTTCTTTTTTTTTAAATCTCATTCACAAAATAGATTGTTGTATCAGCTCCTTATCTCAGGACTTCCACATCAAGGTTCTAAGTTGCCTTTCTCATTCTTTTAGCTTGTGAAGCCTTGTTGGACCCAGTTGGCTTAAATGGAAAGTAGCTTCCTGAAATGACAGGAGAGTCCATCTTCTTACTGCTGCTTAGAAACACTCATTTAATATGAAATACTTTAATTTATTAAAACTAGGCTAATTCAGGTTTGAAAATATAATTTCCAAACATTAAGAATATGGAAATCACATTGGATTAGACTGGAGACACCTTCCCAGTGTTGGCCAGCACTTTTATATGCTCTCAAAGCAAATTCTAAGTGGATATAATTCTATTAAATTAAAACACCTTCTATTAAAAGGAAGTGAACCAGACTGATTTTTCCCTGTATGGCCTGAATTCTACCCCTGTTCCCAACAAAGGAGTATGTTATAATTCTCTGTGAATCATCATCAACACACTGAATCAAACATCCTTCACTGTCATCCCATGTATGCTGAAAGACAGTGGTCATGTTTTCAGTGAGGAATTCCAGAAAATGGGTTTGGTTTCTTTTTGTGTATTTGTTTTCACAAGGTATTTTGAAAACAGCTTGTGGCTTAGGTACACTCTGCACAGCGTGTGGTGTGTGGCTGATCACTGACGTGTTAAGTGAAAGATGCACTTTCTCTTTGACTGCACCTGTTTTAACCAGGACAACGTGAAGTGAGTAAGATGAAGCAAATAATAAATAGGAATAGTGTAAGAACTCCAGTCTTTGAAATGAGAGGTGAGCCATGCCCCGCCCTCTGCAAGCAGTCACATGGGCTGCCTTTCCCGGAAGCCCCACCCCTTTTCCAGTCATCTGGTATCAGGACCCAGAAGTCCATCTCCACTACAGACATGGGGGCAAGCTATTCTATTTCGGCCACCATTTTGTGGTAGGGAGCTTTATGCTCAGTTGTCAAACATACTCATTTTCAAGTGTAAAATTCCTCACCCAATTTCGTGAAGTAAAACGATTAATTTGAATGTTTAGATGGATGCTAACAGGGCAAATACAATTTCACTGAAGTGTGGTTCACAAATCTGAATAAGTTGCCACTATTTTTTTTTCTGCAGTGACCATTGAGGTGTCGTGTACATTCACACGGCATAATTTGTACGGCTTGTCATGAAGGTGCACCATCTTTCTTATATTACCCTTAATTACTTTCATTTGATGCTCCTCATTACTCATCAGCTGTTAATGGCATGGCAGGATGGGGGCATTTTTAAAAGCAAATGGTGACTTAGGGATTGTTGTTAGTGTTTTATAGAATTCATTTCTTTGTAAACTGAGCTAGGCAATTGTCTTGGCCCCTGCAGCACTGAAACTAAGCAGGAACAAAGTTCAGCAAATAAGATTAATTTTGTTCTGTATGTCAACCATACACACTTAAAGTAATTTTCTCTTTCGTGTTTATAGGTTTTTAAGACATTATGATACCTCCAGTATTGGCTTGGTTAATTCTCCTAAACAATGCATGATAATAATAAGTAAAGATTTTAACATTTTTTAATTAAAGAAACATTTCTTTGATTCTTTCCCTTGAGGTTTTTTCAGGTTAATCATTAATGTTGCAGCATGATTATACCTTCAGGTTGATCAACCAAAAATTGTCATCTCTAATGGTGCAATGCTGACATTTTTCTCATGTTGTGTAGCATTAAATTCACAAGTAATCAAATTCAAATGCACTCAGTTGGATTACTCAATTAAATCTTAGCCAACATTGAGGATGGCTGAGTACCAACCTCAGGAACAGCTTCCCAATCATCTGAGCAAGCACTTATTTAGGATCTTATCCTGTAACAGCTAATCTGTCTTGTACTACATGTGTGAGATTTATCCAGGAGGTTGTTTGTGTGCATAAACACATGCATAAATCTCTGCTTGATGAAGGTCTTGCACAGTGTAACTAATTAATTGGTTTGTCCTCTTTTAGGGTCATGGATATTTATTTGTCTTAACAAGTATGTGTTATTTTATGGGCTAGTTTCTGATTATGTGTTAGACTTAGAAAAATATTATTTCATGTGGTTATAAAACTGTGCTCAGTAACTCTTCTCAGTTTTATTTTCTTAATAGTGGTATAAGAGTTTCTGCATTTGTGGAATGGCTTCCCCAGCATTTGACTACTTTTAGCTCAAGTTTAATAGGTTATAGGTTTGATAGTTTAATTAAATTTTCTAATGTGTGTTCACAGTGCTGCTTTTATATACTAAGTTATTCATGCAAAACAATGAAAACAATCATTGTACACAATACAGGATATTCTTTAAGTATATATATAGATCAATTCAGAAACTATTCTGCCAGAAAAGACAATCAAAGGCAATTCCTAGATTTCATTTTGAGGAAAGAATGCCTATAGACAATATTTTCCTTTTCTGAACATAATTAATTGTAGCAGATACACTTGAGTAATTACAATAATAGAATTTTATACATATCTTTTTTTCATATTGTATATGTTGCATTATCTAATTGAAATAATTATGTTGTAAAATGTATCACAGCATTCTATATTGGCTAATGATTTTTAAGGCAGTTTTTTAAAAGAGGCCAAAATAACCCTTGGATTCCTACTACAAAAAGATTGACCCTCAAAAAAATGCAGTCAAAAGAAGCAGAAGGTCTTTGGCATGTACTATGTGTGTATGTGTTCACCAATTTCTAATGGTGACCATTCACTGCCTTGTGGCATCAGTGTTTACTCTCACACTGATATTTTGGCTTGTCTGTTTCTATGCATACCTGTCTGCACTTATTTTCAAAATTTTTTATCAGTGATAATTTCAGTGGAAATAAGCCTGGAAAACTATCATACGTGGTACTTGTGTTTGGATTCTACTATATGCCCTTTTCCACAACTTGTGACCTTTCATCCAGGCTATTTTTCTCTCTCACACCCCCTGAGCTTTGTCCCCATAAGACTTTTGAAGTTTTATACCTTCAGATCTCTAGCAAAGAATAACAGGGGAGACAGAAACAATTCTTGGATAAAATGTCACGGATGTAATCTAGTTCCATACAAGAACTTTGATTTGTGTTTACTTACTCTCTAGTTTTCAAGTATGTATGACTGTTTACATCTCTTCCTTTACCTTTGGCAAAGGCTAAATTGACCTATATCACATTTTCTAATTGCAAATGTTTTTGCAGGTTCTGCCATCTGATAACTGATGGAAACTTTATTATATTCTGAGCCAAAAGGCAAAGCACATTACATCCACGGATGTATATGCATTTGCTATAAACTAGTATTTACAGTTACCTTCTGTTGTTCCTCTGACATTGACTGAAGAGCAGCTATCCTTTATTCTCTAAGAATACTATATTTATTTATGTAATTGTAGAACATGGGAGTATTTTTCCCTAGAAATTATGATTTGCAAGTACTGAGGGCAATAGAGAGATTAATGGATCATTCTTTCAACTGTGTTTTTTATCTTT
Source organism: Nycticryphes semicollaris (assembly GCA_013400055.1). Taxonomy (NCBI): domain Eukaryota; kingdom Metazoa; phylum Chordata; class Aves; order Charadriiformes; family Rostratulidae; genus Nycticryphes; species Nycticryphes semicollaris. The sequence goes on along the minus strand of VXBJ01001163.1, from coordinate 389,458 downwards.
ATACACACACACACACACACAAAATCTGGTTTCTGTTCAAGTAATGTATAGCCATATTTTAACTAATGTTAAGGTCTAAAATTCTTTCAGGCTAAAAATACCAAGAATATATTAAAAAAAGTAAACTTAATCACAAAATGTTCCCAAGGTAGCCTTCTGTCTCACAATAATTGTTTTTATGTCTGTAAAAGCCAACAAAAACTATTTTCACATCCCTAAGATTAAAGTTTTTGTCAAAGAAGGCAAACTTTTGATGTATTAAAAAGGCTAATATATTTTATTGTGTTACATAAAGTTGTAACATTTTAGCATATACTCTACACTGCATTTTCATTCTTGGAATAGGATTTCCCACCTAGAGAATCTTTTATCGGATTCTATTAGGATTTTTGTTTTCCCCTTGACAGCTCTCATTAGTAGAGGAGTCAGTGGGGTCATCAACAAGGTGACAAGAGATCATATAGCTACAGTTTTACTCGAAAACATGAAACAGAATTACATGCATTGACTGTATTGGAATATTTTTCTTCTAGCATTGGAGGTTGGAAACTAAATTTAGGTAGGTACTGATGTAGCTTCTAGATCTTGATTTCTCCCTGTGAGACACCATGCTGAATACTTTGCACTGGATCCCTATTGGGAGTGGTAGAAATCATACCTTTCATGCTACTTATGGTAGCTGCAAGATAGGGACTCAGGAAGAGACGCTGATATGGTTTGGGGAGCTTTGGTGATTTTCTTATTGTTCTTTGCACAGCAGGCATTAGGGCAAATGTTTATCAGGAAAAAAAACCTGAGGGTTAAACAGAGAAATTCAAGCATGTTTAAACAGTTTTCTCCCAGGCATTGTTCCAGGTTTTGATTTGCATACCTCTACCAAAATTAAATGGTGTTTTAAATTTAGCAGTCTTTTCTATCCCGTATTTAATCCTTAACTCCTGACTTGAGAATTATTAATAACATTAAATATTAGTCTTTCAGTGTTAGCTGACGAGTAAACGGAAAAGATGTCTAAAAAGTCTTATTATTACCCTTACTAGAATCATTTCAGATTCTTAAAAGGTATAAAAGACATGCTAATATTAGAATCCTGCTAGTGGAGCTACCCAATGAAGAATAAGACTATTCAATATAATACCAATTAAAATGAGATGTAAAAAGGGATCTAATACTAATTGGTTTTATCTCTAAATTACTAAATAGTTATAGTCTAGAGAAATAAGAATCCTATTATTCCTAATTTATTCTGTAACAGATAACTGCAATGGTTTGAAGATAGAAAGAGAAATTCAGTTCTAGGATTGGTAAATCCTTGCTGGCACTTTGGATTAGCTAACTGGTTATTTAATGCAGAAATGCAAGTGACTCGACCTACCAGAATTAAAGGAGTTTAACTTAAATAATGGAAATATCAGTGCTTTTGCTTGTTAGTCCTCTCCATAAAGAATGGTTTTTGTAAAAGAAGAATTTATATCGGACATGTCAAATTAGAAATAAATTCAGTTTCTTTGTACATGAAAGTTTATATTCTTTCCAGACTACACAATAGACAGTGCACTATGCATGTGGAGGGATTTATTACTACTTTAAGTTCTGGTGTCATTCTTAAAATCGTATTTGCCAATTATAAATTTGATTAAATGTAATCTCTTGACAGATCTTTTGCCAATAGTATCTTACCAATGATGCGGAAATGAAATTGCAGAAACAAAGGTTGTTTTTTCATGGCACTATAATGCACCTTTCTTTTTATCTTTAGCAGTTTACTAGGAGTAAGGTGAAAGTCTATAAATATGGAATTAGCACCTCAGTTCAGAGAGAGATATATATACTTGTAGATTTCCTTGATCTCTTCTTTTCTTTCCTTGCACTGTGAAGGAAAGGATGTTTTTCAGGGATTCAGGAAATCATTCCTTCATGAATGTGACATGGTGTGTTGATAGCATCTCATTTTCTGAACATGCGCATGTGCGTGTCTGTTAGCATATGTGCAACGGTGCTGTATTTCTTCAGACCCAGAATGTTTGGGCTTTATTGATAGATTTATCTGAGTCTTATTATTTAATTAAGTGTATGAGGTAAAGCTTTTGTTCAATCTGTTTCAAATTAATCGATGAAGACTAATGTCTTTGCCCGAGTCTCTGTATGTAAATGAATATCAGTCACCAGGTTGTCTCTTAAGTTTTCCTAAAGTTTATTCTTAACTTTCTGGGTTTGTAAAGGAAACTGCAAAACCAGCCCTCTAGTTACCTAATAATATTAATATCTTTTATTCAAAGAAATTCATGTACCAGTAACCAGTTACATAATGGTCATTAGATGCTCTGCTCATGGAAAGAATATTGGACTATTTTTATAATAATACATAATGTTGGAGAAGAATTGAGAACATTTTCAAGAAGCGGCTAATCCACTAAAATTAAGGATTCCCGGTCTGCCAGGAGGACTCTCTACTGTGAGACATGATCTCTCAGTGCTCTAGTGCAGACATAAACCACAAGGACCGACACTTTTTCCCTTAGATGCTTAAAAATGTGCTAGTCAGTCCGCTCTTTTAATGAAATGACAAGTAGTCCAGGATAAGTTAACTATATTTTGTACAGGTTTGTGTTTTCTAGTTGTTTGACTCTCATGTTTGCAGAAATACAAGATTGAGGTGAAGTATTGCTCACTGATGAGCTTTCATAAGGCTCTCTTCCATCTGGTGTCATTTATGGCCATGCTGTAACATTTATAAATGCTCCTTTACTACTTGGCCTGGCCGTTTTCATAAAGTTTGAGGGCAGATAATGATCTTTAACAACTCTATCCTTCTGTCAAATTTGGGTACAAGATTCAAAAACTTTTGGTGGACCCATGTAGATACAGACAGCAGTTATGTGCACATTTATTTGCATAAGAAATACTTGAGGTGAAAAAAGGCTTCACTGACTATTCTTGTCCAAATAACTGGCACTCCATCCTCATTTTCCCCTTTTCCCTTCATCGAGGGAAGGAAGTCTTTTCTCTTGAGGAGAAAAGGCTGAGGGGGAAGCCTTCTTTTTAATTATGCACTAATTGCAATTTATTGCCCTGTATCTTTTACTGTTCTGGGTTTCTCCAGAGCAGAAAAAACATGAAAAAACACAGTTTACAAATGTGTAACTTCAGCCTTACCACTCGGGGGGCCATACATTCCAGCTGGCAACACATTAGCTTCTGATTTGAAAGCCATGAGCTTTGTTCCGTCTCAGTTATTAATTAACTGCATGTCCTGAGGTTAGTTGTCTCAAATTTCATTCATATCTTCTAATGCAATGGAATGACATTTCTGATATCACCAAATTTTGGGCCTTACAGTTCTATTCCTGAACTCTACCTGAATTTAAAGTAGGATTTTTTTTTTTTAATGAGAATGATATTTATATAAAGTAGGATTTTCATTTTTTGATCTTCATATGAAGAATCTTCTAAGTGCTAAGGGTATATGATAACTAATTAAGAGACTGGAAAAGTGCCATTTCTTTTGTGAATTGGAATGCCAGCTGCTCCTGGGTTTAGTACAATAGATATGTTTGATGCTTGTGTCCTCACTGAAGAAGCCAAGGATTAAGCTTGTGGAGGTCCATTGACAGGAATTCAGCAGGAGTCTTAGATGTGTCCTTCTGTACCTGGCTGGCCTAAAATAATTCTATTAGTCTGTCACACATGTAAGCAATTCATTCACAGCTCCACAAAACCCTGTTAATATTTTAAATAAATATATAGTTATACCTGGTATTTTTAAAGATTTCCAAATGAAAACATTTAGGAAATATTATCCCAGAAATGTACCAAGAAAAAAGCAGCCTTGCATTTTCTACTGTGTAAGGAGCTGACTGTGTGAATTAGATCTTGCCACAGTGTTCAAATTGGCACCACTCTCATCTGAGATATTTTTTCAATTTAAAATTAGAAATTACTTTTTGTACTTTTTGAGACTTTTATAGTGTCATGATTTTCCCTTGAATTACTCAAAATCAGAATTTTTCCTTTAAAAATTTAATCTTCTGGAATTTATCTTGGAAGTTTTCCATGAATATTTTTAACAGCTATAATTGGTTTAAGATCAAATCATTTCTTATTTTGCACCTTGGAGGTTATTATGAACTTCTGCATTTCCATTAAATGATCCTGTATTTTCTTCAGTAAATGCTATTTAACTATTCCAGTAATTAATAAAACCAAAGAATGGTTCCTACTGTGAGTCTTACCTACATGTTTTTAAGTTGTGTATCATAGGTGAGGACATGCTTGTAAAGTCTGACATTTAATTAAGTTGTTTTGATCTTTTGTTCTCCTTTTTACACATATTAATTATTACACCTATGAAGCCTAATCCAATTGTTTGATACGTGTTGATGTTTTCATAATATAACAAGGCTTTGTTTCTTGTGTACTAGAGTTATTGTGTAACTGTGATCACAAGATTCCCGGAGCTTTGTAACATACAAGAAAAATATGCTCGTGACCCAAGTTTACAATACTGATTATTTTCCTTGGAGAGTAAATGTCAGTGATTTGAATATGTGGATTGATTTCCCTTTTAATGATTTCCCTTTTAACGATTAATGGGACTAAGTTTGAAGCAAGAAAGGGATGAGTTCTGCTTTTTACTGCATATGATTTTTAACAATGAGTTTGCTCAGTTCTTTTCATCAGGATTTGCTGAAGTTCATATATGAATACAGTCATTTGAAAGAAATTTCCGTATTCTTCTGTAAATAAATCTGCATGTGAAACCTCTTTCCTACAAAGAAAGTTCATGCACTGAGTGCAATTGTAATTTGACTCTCCTGGTAGGTCTTGAATATTTTTTTCCACTTCCCTATGCTAGGCCTGATCCCTCCCTGCCAGCTGTTAGTAAATCTGTTTGGAATGAATGACAGCAAACAGTATAAAGATCTTATTCTGACAGATGTCTTTGAAAGGGACTACAGAAAGGAAGTGTCTTATGAAATAGGAATTTTTTATCCAAAATGCTGGAAGGAAAATGCTGTTGCATTCAGCAGTGATTCTACTGAATTTAAAAATGGATTCACACTTCACTGAGCTAAACACTATGCAAAAGTGCTGGGTGTTTTTTCTGAATACTTTGTAAGATGGAACCTTATTTTTATTTACTTTTGTTGGCCTTTAACAGGCTGTACAATGGACTAACCAGGAAAGTATGGCAACAGGTCATAATTCATCCTGTGGGAGATAAATTAATATAAACAGAGTAAATGACTTGGGATTTTTCTTATATTTCGAGCTTTATTCACTTGTTTATACCTTGCAGGTTCACAATTTTTTGTATAATATGTTTTCTCATTTGCACATGCACAGTTCTGACCTTATTTCCCAAAGCTGAAGGGAAGGACACAACTCATCTGAAATGCCTATAAACCTCAAGTCCAAAGTTTGAAGCTCTATCTAGCCTTCATGGAGTTTGTTCTCTTTCTTTCACAATGTTTTGCCTATAAAACCAATGGATTTGGTTTTATCTTCATCCACTCTGCAGTTAGCCACTTGCATCACTCAGTATGAAAATATATCCTTTTAACTTTGCTTTACGTGTGTTACTTAGTGATGCACTGAGAATGAAAGTTATCATATAAATATGTACTATTATTATTTTAGATGGGATTGTTGGTTAAATTCTTCCTGATCTGAATGTATGTGAGGTGTACTTCAAAGTGACTAAGAGAGTGTATTTGAATTTTTTTCAAAAATGTAGTACGTCTTAGACAACAGGAGACTTAAAAGTTTAGGACGTTTATTTACATAATCTGAATATTGAATGATTTTGTTGAGTTAAAATTTTGTTTTTTCAGTTCATTTGCTTTGATGTTTAAAAACTTTTAGTCTGCAAAGGAGTCAGTTACACTGCTGGAATTTGGTAGTTGTTCCAGTAAATTCCCCAGTTATTCTAGTAAATTCCCTGGTTATTCTAGTGAGCTAGCCTAAGCTTCTTCCAAGTTTTAGAAGGAATATGTTTTCCAGAAAAATACTTTTTAAAGCCATCCTTGTGAACTCTTTACATGCTTTAAGATGTTAAAGATTATAAACTCAGTTAGAGTTGTTTTACTTAAAGACAAAGGAACGGTTCACAATACCCAAAAGATCTCCAGAGCTTCATAGGTATCCTGACAGATTCTCCGAGATAAAAATTCTCTGAGTGGAAATCTCCATGTCTTTTAACAATATCTTCTGTGTATATGTAGTGGTGCTGCTGATTCCATTATGAGCATGGTGTCCTTCAGGCTTCAGAGAAGTGCCATCGCATGAAAAGGGGTTATTTTTCCATTTAGGTAAAAATTAGTGCTACTGAGGATTATTATCTTGCTGACTTCATTAGAGCTTTAGATGATAGTTTGCTAACTAACTTAACTTACCCTTTTTTGTGGATATTATTATGCAGGCTTCCCTTGAATCAAAACTCCTCTGGAAGTGTCTTCCAGTGCCTTTATATGTTATGTCTTGTTTGTTTGTAGGTATATAGGTAGCAAACACACTGTGAAAGCTCAATGAAAATCCTTCGTGGGAGGCAGTAATGGCAAATACAGTTCTATGGAGGAAGATGTCCATTCCTAGTACATTCATATATGCCTCAAATGTAGGAAGTGTAAGGATAAAAAGACTTATATATTAGAAATACATTTGCCTTTGTTGTTTTTTTTTTTCTATTACTAAGATTTTATATCGGTTGCCTGGCAAACATTTATGACCCTGAGAGTATTGAGAAAGTAAGTAATCATCTCAACAACTGATAATTGTTATTCTTATCTGAAAAAAAAGAAGTGTAAGAATAGCAAAAGGCCTGTCACCAAAAATGCAGTCATGAGGTAATTTTTCAATATTTTCAAGTATGATCTAATCCAAGTCACAAAAGCTAAATTCCAATGCAACAAGCAATGATTAAATTGGCAGGTTTTCCTAATGGAGTAGCAAATTGTTAAAAACAAAGAAAGGAATGACCTGCAAATTGATCCCGTGTGCATGAATCAATCAAGTAAATGTTAAAAAACTCAGAACCTTGATTATAAGGAAATAAGGATAAGCTATTCAGCTACATAAAACTAAACTGGAATCCATCTTGGGATATGGAAAACTACACAGTGATGCTTCATTAATATTTAAAATCACTGTGGACAATGTTCAGATCTTGATATCATCTCTTAAAACCATGTCTCACCTATCTAGAGAGTCCTTGTTAACACAGTCCAGTGGATTTTCATGCCACTAAGGCTGCTTAATTTTTAGTTCTGTAATTCCACTTACTATGATATACTTAGTACACAGTATTACTACTTACATCATACCCCTCTTCATACAATAGCTATGGGAGAATTTTTTTTAATTAAAGAAAATTGTTGCAAAGTTTAAAAATTAACATGAACAAATTTGATAATTTAATGAATTGTGTAACAATCTTCAATAAATAAAAACAGTCTCCTGTTATATAAACACACAGGTTTTCTGGAATTTCTCCAGGAGATATTTCTCCACCTCTCATCTACCTGCACAAGGGGCCATGGCACACTCTCCCACATCTTATGAACTGCTTGTGATTGCCTGCGTAGCTCTTCTTTTCCCACCCATTTCGATCAGAAATCTGCTCCAGAGTATGAGCCAACCATCGTGTTTCTATGCAATCTGCAGCAGCTCTATCTGACACCCATCACCGTGCTTCTGTAGCTGAGCTCTGTGGTGCATCTGACAAATCTGTTTCCCTCGGATTGGCTTTAGCCGCTCTGTTCAGTGTGCCTGCAGACTCTTTTCATTATAAACAGTAGGGCTGTGAGGAGGAAGAGAATAAAGAAGAAACAAGTAGATTGATATGAATGATTTGAGGAGGGAGAAAAAAATCTGCACAGCAGAGCATTTTTAAGCTTATGTTATTGCAAATTTGTGTTCCCTCTTTGTCAAGAGGGAAGCATCAAGTTTTAATAACATCACATGACAGGCTTAAGGAAAGGGAAGACAGGATTTTCTTGCCTTCTCCTCAGCAGGTGTAAGCAGCTATTTGTCTGTACTGGCCAGTCAGTACCTGAGCAAAGGTTGGGTTGGAGGTGAAATGACATACATGTGACTGATAGTAAATGTATGGAATTAATTGAAGATCTGAATGCAACTCAGCCTATTAAAATAAGTGATACCTGTCAAGACCATCATCAGAACTTCCTAATAACACAAAGAGCTGCATACAGTGATGTCTTAGGAAAAAAACCTCAACAAATGTTGACTCTGTTCTTTCTGGACAAAGCATAGAGAAGGTAATTGTGAATTAAATCCAGCTGCACAGAGAAGGTAAATGAGAATCAACTTCAGCTGTGCCTGATTTCCCTAAGTATCTGGGATTGCAGTTTAGGCTACAGGCCTAGATATAGCACACTTTACTGGATGCTTCTTATTACCCTTGACACACACATGCAAGCAGAAAAAAAGCTTCATTTATGCTGATATCACTTCAATGATATGTTATTGGCATGCTTACATAGTGTGACAGAGCTTAAGCTAATCATATGCAAAATATTAAGATAGATGGTGAACAAATGCGTTTGCCTCCCAAAATGTAATGGCTGTATGATGTTTTAAGTGGGTCTGATTGTGTTGCTATTAAGGTTGCTTTACATTTTCCACTGGAGTACTGTGTTCTATTGTCATATCCATGCCAAACTATAACCCTTTCATCGATTAAGACAAGCACAGTCATAAGTTACATAGTCCAACCAACTAAGTAACATTATATCATTTCCACCATAAGGGTATGTATATGTGCATAGTTCAGCACTGTCATAAGCATTCCAGCAGTGTCTTTATGTATTTGCAATTTTAACTCTCCCTACTATATTGTCATTTCCATATCCCCTCCTACTCATTAATGGTATTTATGTATTCAATTAATGCATTTCTTCTAAGTAAAAGACTATTTTATGACTAAAGCTGTGAGGAGCAAAAAATCCAACCTATAAGTAGAACAAAATGAGACCTTTTGTGAGTAAAGGGTCTTGGAATGCCAGAGGATCCCGAATGCAAATGCCTATTGTCTGGGGAAGAGAGTGATTTATAATATATGCTGAATGAATTCAGGGTTTGAAAATGAGCAAAAGGATGAGGTTGATTGTTCCAGAACTGCTTTTATTGAGAAATCTGGCATTGTGCTATACGTAAGGTCCACATTTAAATAGTCCCTATTTGTCATATAACTGGCATAGTCCCACAATGCCAGAGTGTTTTGATGAAATAGTGGCAGCTGAGGAGTAACAGACAGATAGCTGTTATCTAGATCAACTGTTCCATCACACAGTTTTATTAACATTTAACCAGACATGGAAAAGATACTTTTTCCTGGTGGAATTAGGTGAATAAACTAGTATAATGTAAAAATAACACTTTTTATTTCAAATTTTAATTTTAATTGTTATTTTGTTTCAAAATAACAATTTCTGTTTCAAATGGATTTCTAATGAAAAAAACAAATTTTGCATTTACTCCAACATTTCAGCTGAAACCATTTGTTTCTTGAAGAGAGAAAAATCTAGGTTCTAATAGGGAAGTTAATTACAAACCATTACCATCCGGAAGTGATTTTGCTCAGGAACTAAGTTTTAGGTGTCTCTGGATATCTAATCTCTTCTGTGTCACCTGACTAGAACATTATGGAACATTAGGAATTATAACCTAAGAAACATTATCTAAAGACCTGTGTTAGATGCATGTGAAGCTGTATGGTAACATAATGTTTTGAGAAATCAGCTCTAAATTCTTCTTCTTTCTAGAGCTAAGTTGCTTGCTCTAGGGTTTTATGGTTGAACTCTGCCTGCTTGGTATCTGCAGTCCCAAATCTCCCCAGGTTGTATGTCTAGAACTGTTCTGTGAAAACCAGAACATTAGCAGTTTTCTTTTCAAACACACCTGTGGAGAAGAAACTTCATGGTTAAGTGTGGGGCTTTTTTTGCTGCGAGATAGACATGTAAACCCTCTCAAAATGATGACGGAATTTTACACATTTCCTATTTGTAGTGAGTGCTCTCCCTCGTAGGCTATTATGCCATCCTTTTCTTGCATTCATTCTGAAAGAATATTCAGCGGTACTTTCATTGAGAGTAAATTCTGTTTGTACATTAGGTATATTTTCCACTCCCTCTCCCCCAGATTGCACCCTTCAGGATTTAAGGAATCCTCTGCATAATTTTTGGATTCCTATCAGGCTTAAGACAAACCAAATGAGCTGCTAAAACTGGAATGGTTATGAACATGCTCTGAAACAGACTCCTAGGTCCTAGAGGAATTAGACCAAGTCAAACAAAGAAATGCCTGTGTGGTTAGATAGTAGTGAGGCTGGAGCTTTTTCAGTCACAATTTGAGACTTCCCCTCAACTGCATTTGAATTGAGGGTGAAGAGGTATATTTTTAAATAAAAAATATCCCTAACCATTAGTGTTTTTTCACAGCAGCACCCAAAAAGTTGAGACATAATGTGCAACTTGGTAGAAAGACACAATTCTTGACTGTGAAGATATTGGTGTTAGAAAAGATGCATCAAGAACCTGAGACATATTTATCCAGAAAGGAAATAAAAAACAGCTTGCATTCTTTCTTTTGAAGGCTATCTCCCCTTTCTCCCCACCCCTGAAAAATAACCAATTTTAGCTGTTTCTCTTCTCCTATTTATTTCAAATCTATTAGAGGGAGAAAGGCAGAATACATCTTTTGTCAAGGAAATTACAGATAACAGTTTCAGTCTTGGAGTAATCTTTTAAAATCATCCATGACCAAATTCAACAACGCAGCCCAGCCCAGGCAAGTACTTTGGTATGCACATTATTTTGTTCACTTACTTGAATCCCCCCTACTTCAAGAGGATTTAAGCAGTGCTTAAGTGCTTCACTGCAACAGTGCCTTAAATTGGTAGATGGCAAATTTCAGAGAAAGGAAGGCCACAGTTTTTGCAGTTTCTGCTATGAGGTTCCTAAAAAATTGGTTTGATTTTTTTCAGATGATCCTGTAATTCCTACTGCCTCCAGTTTTCTTTTATTCTTTTGGTGCTTTTTCTTAGAGCTNTTTTTTTTTTTTTTTCCTGAGATCCTCAACTATACACCACTCTCAGCCGCATTCCAAACCTAAAAGAAGAAATGTTCTGACCTGGCTTGAGTAAGCAATGTTACAGCAATTGCAGATGACAGAGATAATTTCAAGGCAAATCAGGCATATCCTGAATCAAAATGGATGGATTTTCCGACACTTAACAAGGTAAATAGGGGCAATCTCTAATGGGTTATTTTCAAAAAAGGAGTTAGGTGCTAACCCTAGTGAAAGCAAGTTATGACTTTGCAAATGTCACCTTTTACATTTTCTTTTTGTTTGTTTTAGTTTAAATAGATATTATCTTCTTAATGGGATGGCTGATCTTTAATATGATCAATTGTCATTCCACTTCCTTCACTGGCAAAATGATTGCAAAGTGTTAAGATGATTAGTGTGTCAGGTGAAATATTCATAAATTTAGCTGACCTACCTCACATACAAAGAGATAATATATATCAGGGTTTATGTGCCTCTATTGCTTTGCAAAACACAGCCTCTGTCTTAAGTAAATGCATGCTAAGTTATAAAAATGAAGAGAAGGGAAAAGAGTAAAAAGCATTTTTTTTTTTTACTTTTTTTTTTCAAATCAATATTTAGAACAGACCTTTTCACTGTATCTTTACACATAATGTAGTCCTCACTCTGATTTGAAATTTTGGACTACACAGAAGTTATTAATTTAAAAGTTAAAACCAGTTTCTGTGAAAAGACAATCCATGGGTCAAAAGAGAAGGAGAGGTGATACTGCGGTGTCCTGTGAGCAAACCTAAGCTTTGTGATGTTGCTTTTTTCCCCACTGAGCAGAACAGACTTTCAGCACAAAATCTGGGTCTGTTGCTCTGGTAAGAGGTGGAGCGTATGTATCAGGCAGTTGATGTGGATTCACTGCTGGCCAAACTCTGGCTGCTGCAACCTGTCCTCAGCAGTGTCTTTGGGGAAAAATCACTCTCATGGCTTAAACAAGTGGAGAACTCCCTAGGTGTATCAAGAAAATAAACAGTAGCTTTCATCAGGGCTTTTTTTCTTTTCCCAAAATATTTTCCCCCAAAATATTTGTTCAAGTAAGTTAGGAGCATAAACAGAAAAAAAACCTCCTTAGGTACGGTGTCATGTGGCGTACATGCACTCAGTCTTGCCCTAAACACTGTGACTTGGGCCTGTACAATGTAGCATCTGCCATATTCTCAATCCTCTTTCAGAAGCTGTAACGTTTAAGTATGATAGATAAAGTGATAATTTTTGTTCTGAATGTTTTTTTGTTTTTCTTCTTTCCCCCCCCAAAATGCTGACTTTACTCACCTAGTCATTGCAGCTGATTAGGGACCAGAAGAATTGAGTAACTCTGCATTTCATACAATTTTAATTGGTTTAGGTAGCCTGCTACATGGAAGTGTAAAATTTTAAATAATTTATCCAGGGAACACTTTGGAAACATTTTTTTTCTTTTCTGCTTCTTTGGATGTTATTAATAGTGTGCAACATCTCTAAGCACTTGCTTGAGTGCTGTGCTACAGCTTTTTGTTTCCAGTATGAACTGATGGAGATCAACACTTTTTTGACACTCCTAGTACCAAGTGCTTATAAAGTGTTTATATCTGTAATTGTGTCAAATTATGTTAATTAAGCGCTGAAAGACACTAGTAAGTTGAAGTGCTCAAAAAGTGCATTACTCTGAGTGTCACCCAGGGGCTCTTCACATCAGCCACTTGGGGGACAATTTTTTTCCTTCCAAGCACCTTTAGAGCACTATGTCTTTCTGGCATTAATTAAATTAAAAAAGCAAGTGCCAGTTAAGTGCACATGATTTACTCTAATCTTTTGAAATGCAAATGTATTTTAGACTAAAATGCCCTTCCCTTTTTACAATTCACTTTCCTCCTCAATTGTTCCCCACACCTTTTCTTTTTGAGTATTCAACTGCTAAGAACAACCATGGGAAAGGCTGGGAATTAACTCTGTTATGAACGATTAAGCAAAAAGTAGACATACCCAAAGGATCCAATACTCATATTAGGGTATCTAATAGATAGATAGTTCTAATAGTAGATCTGGGCCGGTCTAAGTTTGCCTGCCCCTACCCCTCCAGTCACTCATGGAATTTATGCTGCAGGTTTCTAGAGTAGCAGCAGCAGACAAGAGTTACAGTTTTCTTCCAGTGAACTTAAATAATTTGTTAGTCATTACCCATGTAATGGTCATTACCCATATGTTAGAGTCAGGAACATGGGCTCCCAAAGACTAATGGGTTTGGCCAAGATGATCTAGTTTAATGAAAACTTTTGGAAAGTTCCCCAAATGTTGTCCCACATTAGATGACTGATCTTCACTGCTATTATAAGATGGGCGAGATTCATGTGGCAGTATAGGTACTTAGTATGAGGACAGAAGCAAAAAGAAAAAAAAATACAGTTTCTGAAGGAGAACACTTTGAAGATATAGAGAGCAGCACAAAACCACCAAAATTTAATACGTTTCCCTGAGTGGAAAAAAAAAAAAAAACCACAAAAAAAACAACTACATGCTGAAGTCTGATCAAAAATAAACAGGCACTTTTAGGAATGTTATTATTGAATATCCTACTTCAAGGGCTATTCTGTTTAATGACAGAATATTCTTCTTTTAGGTGTGAGGGTAACAATTCTTACATTACCTAATTCTCAATAGAAGTCTATTAAAATTATTTCTTTTCACTTTTCTGAGAAACTGTATTTAATCCCTATGTCAATGTGCTGAGAAAGATAGTAAAGATATATCTGAACTTTAAACATCTTTAATCTTTCTCTTTAGCTTTCATTCTTGTTGCACAGCCCCAACAATCAGATTTCAACACTCCATTCCTCAGAAAGACTTACAGATTTAGAAACCATAGTGAGATAAGATTCTCCTTTGACACAAAGCTACATTCTGCTATGTCTTTGGAAGGTCTTTTAAGTAGTGATGTCTATTGAAATTTTTTAAATAGATAGAATTTTATTTGGTAATGACTAGAAAATATCAGACAGGTGGCGAAAATCCACAGGAATGTAGAAGTGAGTTGTGTACTCCATGTAAAGAGACATCCCAGTCACTCCTCGCTAGAAGCGTTTTCTGAAAGGTCCTTTTTAGCCTAGAGTTTGCAAACTGAATTGTTCTTAGCTTCATTCTCTGGGGAGAGATATCCATTTCACAAGTGTCACTCTCAATGTAGCAGGAGTGAAGAAGCCAAGAACTGGGTAAACATTGAGCTTGTTTTACCAGTTCAAGGTAAAATATATTGTCAGGGCTTCTAAAGCCTTTCTCAACAATTGCTTACGCTGTGTATGTATTGGAGCAGCTTTCACTGCTGTATAAAGAAGGGCTTTATGCTCTACAGATCCAGTTTTTACCTGCAGGTTGATCCAGTTATCGGTGAAGTCAACTCCCAAGGGGCTGATTTAGAGTGAGCTGAATAAAGTCTCCAGAGTATCAATTAAATGTAGAAAAGAAAATTTGAATCATGATTAGTTTGAACTGTTATTGTCTGCTGTTTGGAAGGAAAGGAATCAGTGCTCTGATTGTCTTCTGTAAGGTTAGCTGTTATAACCGTATCCCTCTTTTCTGTCCTTCTAGCTACTTGATTGCCTATTTATTTGCAATAGTTTTTGGAGGTAATGAACAGATTAAATTTAGATAGAGGGCTCAGTTCCAGTGTTGGTACAGCTCTGCTGAAATAAGTGGAATTAGCCAGGAGAGTCAAAATAGCTTGTGTTCAGCAACCATAAGCTATCTGACCTGTTGATGACTTCTAAAATCCCTGCAGCGGATGCTAGTGTGTGGTTGTAGAGGGTAATTTTAAAGGGTAATATATACAGGTCTGAAAACCAGAAGACATTAAAATATAGGATGTATTATATTACCTAAATGAAATAATTGTCAGAATGAGTAAAACTAAGCATTTGGGGGAGGAACCCGTGAGAGAATTATTTTCTCTCTTGAGCAATGTTTAGTTTAGTTAGGTACCTATGGGGTTTTTCTTTACCTTGGGTAAAAGAAAGCTGGACTTGGATCCAGGTCTTTTTAATATGAGGTACATACCATCCACCAAATGTTATAAGTAGTTAGAAAAGTGGTATTGGTTACTGTTGCATAAATGACTTTGTAATCAACACATCAACCAACAGATAGCTTCCAGTATTGTTATTGCTGTACATGCTTCTAGTGTTCACTAATTCTAGGGGTCAACAGGTCTTCAAAATCTCAAATCATCTGGCAGACTTTAAGACATTTGCTGCTTGTCTGTCTAGGAAAAGAAAGACCAATGATCATACAAAACGTTAGGGTGCAGATTTAAAGCCACAGCCATGTAAAGAACAAGACAGAAAGGGTCACTAACACAATGATGTGGAAAAAAGAAGATTACAGGACATGGGACAGGAAAAAAGAAAATTCTGGGAGCTAGAAAAACGAGCAGTTAACTGAAAGAACATGCCATGCTATTACGGCAGGGCATACCACTTTTTTCCTGCTGGCCATGAGCATTCCTGGGGTATGGCTGTACACAGCTGTGGTGTACCTGAAGTGCCACTAAGCTTTTAGGCCTTCAACTCCTGAAGAGAGAAATGGTGAGTCTCTACTTTTTCCTTTCCCATTTGCATGAGGGAATTAAAATGTAGTCTTCAATAAAAATGTCTTCGTTGATGAATAGCTCATACTACAGAAATTTTTTAATAAAATGTTCATACATGACATACTTGGCAATTATTTTCCGTTGCTCTAAACTTGTATATATCTTCCTTATGCAGTCACTTAGTATATAACTCCAGTGATGTGTTTTTCCCTCTACACCTACAGTAAGTTAGTTTTCATAAGGATGAGAAAGTGCCTCCTGAGACAGCACATTGCTGAGAAGAATTAGAAGACCAAAGGTAATAGATCTTTTAATTTAAGGTAGAGTCACTTGCCATTTCTATTCCTTTAAAAAGTAGTCAATTCTAATTATAAAGATTTATCTTGGATTAAGGAAGAAAAATACTAAAGTAAGCACTGCTTTTTCTACTATAACTCTAGGGTTAAGGCTTTTCTAAATGGGAATTATGCTTAGTGAGGATAGTAAAATGAATGCCATCAAATTCTGAATTAACTCTTCATATGATGCAAATTTTGTTGTCATGGAAATATTTTGCTTTTAGATTTCAAAAGTGGGAAAAAATAGGCATCACTGGCCATTACAAAAGTTGAAGAAGAAAAAAAAAGGAGTGAGGGAGAGGCTTTTTGAAAAAAAAAGAAAAACATTTATAATACTACTTGTAAAGTAATATTCAATTTCATCCACAGAATATCAGCATTCCAATGGAAGAAACCACTTGTGATCCATCTTAATTCTAATATTTTTGGAGTTTAATGCAAATAATGAAGATTTCAATGATGATTGAAAAAGATTAACATGGAAAGAATCACTTTCATTGCAGTTTCAAAGAAAACTGTTGCATTTCCTCATCTTCCCCTTTTGGTTGATGTCCTAGAGATGTTTTTATTTTATCATGTCTTCCTTTTTTCTGACAGTGTTTGTTCTCCACATGGAAATTCTTTAGTACTCATCAAGATATCTGGTATCCTTCCCTGATATATCATTTATCATGGGACTGCTTATCACTTTCTTTATCTGGGCCACAGATGTGCTGGCCTATATTTGGAGACTTCGTTCTTTTCTGAGGTATCAAAAAAATCTTTGGAAAGGAATGGGACAACAAAAATCAAGCCATCTCCAACAAACAAGGATTAACAGTCTTTGGAACTTTAATAATATTCAGCTTTTCTTTTGTTCTTGTTACCCTCTTGTAGGAAATGTTCTCTGATGTTATTTAGTATGGTAAAAGATCACTTTTGTGCCAAACTTTCTGGTATTTCATTGTTAACCACATGGGGAGAGTGGTAGAAATCCTGTGTACTACCTCTCTCAGAAACCTTGGTATTGATATTGCACAGCCTGCAATATTTAGCCCTCAGTCTGTTTCTGAGGCAGAACTAAGGAATTGGTGTATGTTTTCAGTATATTTTATTATAGATATCTGTAATCTTACCCTGAAAACTACAAGCCGGTCTTAAAGCATATATTCATAAAATATGAAGCCAGAGAAGACATTTAACATCCTCTGGTATAAGTAACAGAACCCTATATATACTTCCAACATGAGTATTTTCTGTAAGCAGCTTTGGATTGACACATGGCCAATACAAGAATTAAATATCAAGAACTGGACTGTATCTATTTTATTAACTCTGTGTTCTCAAACTAATGTACTATTGGATGATTAGAAGTTTTGTACTTCCAACTGCATTATACTATTTTATTCATCGCCCTATTCTCATATTTCTTAATACAAATGTTGCTGGAGTTACATTTTCTTAAGAAAATAGCCACAAGATGAGAAGTCACTAAGGAGGAACTCTTGAAGAGTATCTACATGCAGAAAATGAAGTGATAAATATATATGAAAAATGAGAGTAAAATTATAAGAAATATATCCATAATTATCACAATGCAATCTAAATCAACTTTAAAGGAAATGTGGCTAAGTTTAATTGCGATGGTTATTGATGTAGTTTGCTGAGTATAGATGACAGCTGAAAATCTGTTCATATATTGATGAATGGGAAGAACAGAACAAACACAACAAATAACAAGCCCTGTGACAGTGCAAACATCCATTTGAATTTTGTCTGTTGGGCTTTTGGTATGTTATTTTTCTGAGTAATCAATGGGGAGCATATGCTCTGCTCCAACACGACAATGTTGCCAGAGGAGGCACTCAGGACATACACAAGATTTTAGAGCCTTTGCCTAATTACAGAAATGCATCTTCAGTAGACTGGACTGTACTATTCTGTTAAGCTTCCTCCAAAGCATAAGAACAGGGATGAAAACTGAGACTTGGCAGCATGGTGGGAGGCAGTGAGAAGTTTGCAGAAGACTTCAGGATCTAAATGAGGTGTCCTGAGACCTCCCTTTCTCCAGCACTAACAGACTGGATGAGCACCTGGACTTATTTTGCAGCTGCAGCAGGGACTGCATCTTTGTGGATGTCCCAGGAGATACCTATGCAGCACCACAAAAATCCCTCACAGTACCTATAGAAGTGCTGAGGCCAGGCTAGCCCAGCCCCATGCAGTGATGACATTTCAGCTAAAACCATCACCCAGCAGGAGAGCTGAGCAGGTAGTGCAGGTGACAAGGAATGCAGCAGTGCTCTCTCTTGTAGCCTGGAGGGAGCCTGTCCAAATATGTTTGCAGTACTATCAACAGTTAATTATTCTAGACACTGTTTGGGGGTATATTTTCCTTACTTTTTAACTGTTTTCACACTCTGTTGATGTGCTTTCCCAAACTAATGCTGTATTCCAGGTCCATTATATAAAACTGTTTTGTACAGAAACTTTTGGTTGCAAGTAAGAAAGTATTGTCCATATTTTTCTGGTCCCAGGAAAATATTTATTTCTCCTGTTTTGGAGGGGAGGAGGGTACTGAGCTGTTTTTAATGCCATCATTTAAGAACTTGAGTTCTGAACCTGACAGTTGCTGCTATTGAAAACTCCTGACAGAGCACTCAAAATACTGTATACGCTAGGAAAAAATATCTCTAGTAATAAAGTGGTAGTAACTCAATATCGCAGTCATTAGTAATCTAATTAGAAATAATTAGAAATCTAAAAGAATGTGTTTTTCAGCAAACCTAAAGAAGGCTTCCAGAGTTAATGAATGATTCAATCCATAACTGGCCTGAAAGAAGAGTATTGAATACATTTGTTTAAGATATGAGTACCACCAGGCTCTGGCTAAGAGGAATTTCTAATGGGTGTACCGCATTTAACTTTTCAGTGTCACTGAAAGAAGTCTATGTGGAGTATGAAGTTTCTGGCAACACTTGTGTGACCCCTCTTACAATTTAAAATTGAATGCTGTTTTTACATATGACTGAGCATTTCTGAATTTTGGGTTTGGGGGTTTTTTTTCAGAGTGTTTCCTTCGCAATATAATTAACTGGTTTAAGTTTCAGATTTGAAATTAACATACTTGATCAGAGACAGGTTATTAGTTGCTTCTTACAGAGTATAAATGAGAAACTTTCACAGGTCCAGTGTAAAAATGAAAACAAAACGTGGCCAGATCCATGGGTTTATCCAGCTATTAATATGAAACTTCAGTGGTGGTATATTTTCTGCTGGAACTGTGACATGCTTCTCTAAAAGAGCTCAGATTTTCTTTGCAAATGAAACAGCCCAAGGATCTCTAGCAAGCATCCAATATTCTGTTATTCATCTGTAGCAATGCCAAGAGTAAAAGGGGAGGAACTGTTATTTAAAAGTCTGTGGAGACAGTACTTGATTATTTTCTTTAACTCAGTGATGAATCTGCTTTTAATATATGTGGAGAACAAAGCAGTTAAGACCATTACACTTTCTAAACAGAATGTATGAAGACAGGCAATTCTTCATGCACTTGAGTAAGGTGTTTGTAGGCAATACTTGTCTAGCACTCCAGCTCTTCGACTTGCAATCCATGCATTGTAAATGGCTCCAAATATCTACCACACTGAAGGACTGTTTCCTCATCAGTGAGATGACAGGTTGTTCAGTTTATTTATTTTTAAATAAAATGCCTTTTTTGGATTAAGCAAGTAGCAAGTTAATCACAATGGAAAATATGTAGGATTAAAGAAGAGACACAAAGACTCCTCAATGTGCATAGTTGTCCCTTTTGCCAATTTAAAACCCTCATCCAGCTGTGCTTGAGTGGTGTGGTGTGCTGGAGTGACCCTGGGTGGTGCATGATTCCTCCTGCTCTGGCTGGGGCAGTTACATTTTGAAAAATGCTCATCACAAAATAAAAGGAGATGGTCCTTCTACAGCAAATTCAGCTGCAGTGTTTGATAGCATGTCTTTGACCTTGGCAGGTCAAAATGGTGCTAATCTGCAGGACCCATGGGTAATGTCTCTGTGCTGTGTGGCTGGATTCAGTAGTTCAGATATGACTTTAAAGCGTATTTATTGTATGATTGGCCTACAATGCTAAGCATTTTTTTCCTGTTTCTTCCCCCAGAGGGTCAAAGACATTAGGCAATCCCAGGCTGTCCTTCAGGCTGGGTTGCACCCATATAGCAAGTGCCTGATTTTATCTGATTATGCAGTGGTGCTGAGAGCCCATAGGGAATGTGAGACTCCTGGCTTCCATTTCAATCAGTGCTTGATGACTGAATTCACATCCCCTGGTGGCTTGGAGGTATTTAGGATGGAGATATTCCAAATATTAATTGGATGCAGAAACTGGAAGTCAGAATTCCTTTCTCCTAGGTGAATTCTGAATCAGGTTGGGTTTTGGAGTAATATTTCACAGAATCACAGAATTGTCAGACTTGGAAGGGACCTCTAGAGATCATCTAGTCCAACTCCCCTGCTAAAGCAAGATTGCCCAGAGCACATTACTCAGGACTGCATCTAGGCAGGTTCTGTGATTGTTCCTGCTTTCTGCCTTTTGTCTATCGCATCGTAGTTAGGATGTAACAGCAAATTATACATGTGTGATTTGTACAGTTATTTGAGCAAACAAACAGTTTTACTTGAGTGGAAAAAACTTTATGCTGATTTTCACCGAATCGAACAATGCTGGGGTTTTTATTGGGCTTTTCACCATCTACAATCATGTTACCGGCTTCCATCACAAGCCAAGAGTACTGCTGTGTTTCTCCTCTTTATGGTTTGACGGTGCACATTAAGAGAGAGGTCTTCTACCTTATGTTTGTTTTTTCCCTCTTACACAAAGTGCAGCCTGCAAAATACAGCTATCTTATGTCAGGAATATATTCAAAAGAGCTTATGTGAGTAGCTATAATAGCAAATTTTAAAATTGAACAAAAGCTATTTAAAGGGAATATTTCTTTTTGTTCTATTTTTTTCTATAACAAACAAATTCCTGCTTTTAGTTATTAGTTCCTAAATAAAAACTAAACATAAGCTTGTCTCTACCATTTTGGAATTCTCCAGTATTGCTCTATGCTTTGAATTCTTTTACCAGTTCAGTGTTAGACAAGCAATATTGCTGATCACATATATATATATATGTAAATATATTTTTTCCTTTTAGAGCTGGCAAATATACATATGGTGAATAAATTCTTTCAGAAATGTAGTGGTGTTTATTTTTGCAGAAGTAGGGGGTATGAGTAAGAAAAAAAAAAGGGTTATGTTATGGAATTGAAATTACAAGACAGAACTGTTTAGGCAGTTATACTGAAATTATTCAAGTTGTAATTTGATGTTAACATCTGTGCTGTGTTTTATGTTTATCTTCAACTTCTTACATGAATTTTGCCTTGACTAAATGCAGTATACAGTACAAATATAATCTCCACTACAACTATCAAAGTAAATAGGCATAATCCACAGACTCAGCATCTCAGGGATATTATATCATCTTTGTCTGTTAAACAGAGTTAACGTTCACCCCATGCATGCTCCCTCACATATAATAAGGAGCCATTCTCAGCACTTATGTGGCTTTATTGGTAGCATTTTAATGCCAAAATTCTGTATATTATTTCTGTTGCTGGAATAAAATGGATATGCTTCTTATTGCAAATTAGGACAATAGTTCCCAAGCACCCCAGCCTTATCAGTGTGTTGTTCTGTCCACTTCAGGAAAGCTCCCTCCAGTATATGATCATCACTGAAATCACAGGGCTTTGCAGGTAGATTTGAATGAACCCATTTCTATGAAGACATAAGGAAGAAATGATCAGAAGTTCAAAGGTCAGTGCTCTCTGTTTAATTATTTAATGATTTCCAATTCTTGCTGAGGTTCCCAATATCAACAATCTACTCAGTTATTTGCCCAGCAGTCATATTATCCATATTTGATACGGGATAATTAGCAACTGGCCTTGAGAAGTGCAGCCCTTTCTACCATCTGCACAATCAATGTTAGAAAGTGTTCCGCTTCCTAGGGATAGCCATGTATTTTCTGAACAGCTCTTGATTTATTAAAAGGGATGTAATGATCATGAAAAGTGTTAAACTTGCAGCCTTCTATTGACAGTGGTTGTGTTTTGCTTCATTAGATGTGATGCTAACATCTGTCCGGTGAGATGGAGGCCACCTGCTCATTTCATGTAAGTTCTAATCATCATCAACTGCTAAAGACCTATATATTCAGCACATTAAGCAGTGCCAATGATAAAATGAAAGTATCTGTAGTTCCTTATCAGCCATCCAATTTCAGATTTTATTGCAATTATTGTATTACAACTTTCTATAATCCTTTGAAAACAGGCAAGAGTAAAAGATCTTTGTCCTTTCAAGCTGGCAATTTAAGTCTCACTAAGATACCAGTCTGAGATGGCGGTGCTAGTTTCACTGGTTGGTGTGGTGATTAGAGAATGGTAAATTAAGGTAAATTCACTCAAGCTGTAAATGATCAGATTTGTAAATGGCTTGTAAACATCGGAGAAATGAGGATGTTCTCCAGCATGGCTTGCCAATAGTAACAGGTGACATTAACATGAATTTGTAATAAATATTTATAAAAATAGACCCATTTTTGCTGATCAGTGACATACAAAGTAATGCCTCATTCCTCCTTTCCTTTAAAAATAACCAAGAGAATCTAAACTTCTCTGCACACAGCAACTTATGTCATATTTTATTAGCCAGTAGAATAGTATATTTAAAAACAACAGCTATTTGTTTTTTTTCATGTCTGGTAACACCTTTTCCTTTCTCCTAAGGGAGTGTATACTATGGTGACGAAAAAGAAAGAGATAAATGATGTTAAACCTATGTCAACCACAGCTAAACAAGTACTTTTATCAAAAAGACAGACCACTCCTGAAATCTTAAGGGCAACTCTAGCCAAGTTCTATGAACCTCTCCTACTATTAAATTACTATGTCCATTCAGCATGCATGCATTCCAAATAGGAATTTATGCTGTGTTAGACAATAATGCACTTACACAATTTTTATCTTAATAGAAACAATGATCTTAATAAGCATATTAAATTGGAAGACACTCTCTGGTGATGTACATTTTATTTCACCACTAACAAACTGAATTACATGCTAAAGGTTTGCTGTCAAATTGAAACCTAGTCAGTCCATAAAAATGATTTAATAATGGGTTCCTGCAGTGCAGTATTCCTGCACCTCCCTTTAACTACTGTGGTTTTAAAATCCATTTTTTCTCATCTCATTTATGAACATTCTTCTGTTTCTTTTGAGCATTATGAAAAGTGAAAAGGGGTACAAGTGTGTAGGAGAGAAGGCAAAACCTGCCACATATTAGGACATAAAAGCTGGTTCTATTAAAGTCTGTAGGAAAACAACAGTGAGCTGGAATTCTCAGAGCCACAAACACTACTGAAAATAGCATTGTTACTACTGTGTATCTCCCCAACTGAATAAATTCAGTATTTTCAGACAGAAGTAAAAACTTTTTAAATAGATGGTTAATCTTTGATTATTTAAAGAAAATGCAGTTTATTATGAGTTAAGATTTGTTGAAGCTATGGAGAAACCTTTGAAAAAAATGTTGCTTTTTAACTTTTTTATTTCTAAGAGGATTCTCTATGGTTGTACTGAGTAATTTTTCCTTGTATTTAATCATTGTATTGTGTGATCCCTGCTCTACCTTTTCTACTCTAGGCAAAATACAGTCTTGGAACCCAGCTCCATAATTTCGATATGCATATAATTTTACGTAGTTGATGAATCCAGCATGCAATGGTAAACAGCAGGGAGGGGCTCAATGGAAACTCATTTGTTAGTTTTCCCACTTGGAGGCTGTTATTTTTATAAATTACTGGTATTGGACACTGTAGGAGTGCCCTTTTTCATATACACTGAAGTACTTCACTGGCCCCAGGAGTCACTAAGACTAGTGGATTTTAATAGTTATAGATCTTAAATGGAGGGTTAGAAATTGTTTCTTTTCATTACAATTACAACAAGGAATTAACCCCAAGGGTATCCACTTAATTTCATAATATATAGACTGGAACGCTAATAATGTGGCTCTTCTAAAATGTAATAAAGAAGCAACTGCCCCTTGGCTCCCTGGGGTAGATTTTTGTAAAATGTATTGCAAAAATTGTAACACAAAGAAGATTTTACGTTAACAAGCTTTGTAATGTCACTAGCTCCAGTGCTCAAAGTGCTCTGAAGCTCATAGACACCAAGTATTGGCACTGATTTTACAGCGGGAATTTAGTACCAGCACTTCCTCTCATATCGCTTCACTGGTACAAGGAAAACAGCAATTGAAGGAGTGGAGGGTAATTTACAATTAAGCACATAAAGAAGTGAAATAGCAGAGGGAGGAAGAAGGAGTACAGTAGTACAAAGTAATTGCTTCCTTCAAGGTCCACTTGGACCCATCCTCTAGCCAAGTTTCATGTGTTATTTTAATCTTCCATGCCCTATTGCAAAACAAACCTTGGCCTTACAATTGGCAGCAAGTGAACTCCAGTACATTTGCACTTGTGAGTAGCAAAGTAGCCTCTGACTTCTCAGTCACTATGGATGGTGACTGTGGAACAAATTCCTGGCCAAGATCTTAAATACTGGATCACGCTGTGGTTTTAAATCTAGGTTAAAGACATTGCTATTTGCTGATGATTTTAATGGGGACTGACCAGATACAGCATCCTGGGAAAACTTTGCAGTAAAGACAGCAAGAAAAGCAGTACACTAGCTGGGCCTATTCTATACTGAAAGCCTAAAAAATGCAGTCAGAAGAAAAATCCAATTTGTTTTGCTCTGATTTTTAATGGTAATTCTTCCAGGCATTTCTAACAGGGATTCTAAGACTGTTGCTTCTTAGGGAAAATTCATTAGGGAAGAAATCTTTTGCCAGTGTTATTTAATTATCCATGAAATGCCCAGAATTCTGTGCACCTACTTATGTTGCAAATACTTTGTATGTAGCAGCAAATTTAAATAACTTGTCTGACTCTTCACAGGTATGTACAAATTCTCAGTTCATATGTTTATACCCATCCCCTGAAATCAGGTTCCCCCAGAGTTAGTTGACTGAGAATTTTACCTGTAATTTCTGGTTTGTACACGTTTATTGAACTCCTACTTCCAAATGCTAGGAATCCAAAATAACTATCTCCGAACTAACTTTTCTAGATAAACTGGTAGTTCTCATTTAATTTATGTAAAATTTTCTATAAAGATGCAGAAGCACCTGTCTTTAACAAAAGTTTCTATTGCTAACTGTCAGAGATATGCCAAGGCAAGAGAGAATAGATGTCTAGAAGGCTGCCAAGAAAAAAGATGGAAATTGAATGAGTGAGATAGCACTTTATTCACTGAGAGAGTACATGGCAATGCTTTACAAGCAGGGGTGGGAGTGCTAAGCACCACGTATGCCTAGGGTTGGCACTGTATGGGTCGGGCAGGAGTAGGCTGGGAGATCAGATCATAATCACAGAATGGTTGAGATTGGAAAGGACCTCTGGAGGTCATCTTGTCCAACTCCCATGCTGAAGCAGGACTACCTAGCACCAGGTTCCCAGGACCATGTCGAGACAGCTTTTGAGTATCTCCAAGGAGAGTGACCCCACAACCTCCCTGGGCAAGCCGTGTTGTGCCCAGTCACTGTCACAGTAAAAAAGTGTCTCCTGATGTTCAGATGGTACAGCCCATGTTTCAGTTTGTGCCCATTGCCTCTTGTCCTGTCACTGGGCTCCTCTAAAAAGTTCCTGGCTCTGTCTTCTGTGTGCCGTCCCTTCAGGTATTTATACACATTGATGAGATTCCCCTTTTATTCTCCAAACTGAACAGTCCCAGCTCTCAGAGCCTTTCCTTGTAGAAGAGACGCTCTAGTTCCTTAATCATAGCTCTTCTCTCCAGTATGTCCATGGCTCAGTTATAATGGGATGCCCAGAACTGGACACAAGCTCCAAGCATGGCCTCAGCAGTGCTGAGTAGAAGGTAAGGATAACCCACCTTGGCCTGCTGACAATGCATTGCTGAATACAGCATTTTCAACTCACGGTGAAGTAGAGAGGGTTGCTTTCTTCTGAGGTGCATTTGTGCTTTCTTCTGAGGTGCATTTGTGCAGTTTCAAGCCTTCTCTCACAGAATCACAGAACGATAGGGTGTTGGAAGGGACCTCTGGGGATCATACAGCCTAACCCCCTTGCTGGAGTAGGTGCACATAAAGCAGGTTATCCAAGAATGTGTCCAGGTGTGTTTTGAATGTCTCCAGAGGTGGAGACTCCATCACTTTTTTTTTTTTTGGCTTTCCTGTTTTTTGTGGATCACAAAATAAACTGGGAGAAAAATCTAAATTCACAAGTCTTGCCAGCCAGTTTCAGTTAACTTTATTTTACTGGTATTAAAACTGTTGTTCTGAGCCTTTTTTTTTTTCTTTATTGGCATTAAATTAAAATGAGGGAAAATATTTACATAAGAGAATTTACATTTTAACAACTTTCATTGCCTTCTCCAGGTTGCAAAGTTAATGTTCTTGAATGTGTCCTGAAGCTAGTTTACTCAATAACAAGAAGAGTGAAAATGTCAAGGAAGAACAGGAGACACAGAATAAAAGTTGAGCATGTAACCAAGTTAGAAGCTGAAGGCTGAAAGAGACTCTGAAAAGTTTCAGGATTCAAGGAAATGCTTGCAGCCATTTCTCCTACACGTGAGTAATTACTCATATGCAATTGAGGAATAATTGCAATTGAAATCATATGAGTGATTTCAGCACTCAGCATTATGATCATGGTTCATAATCCGGGTTTTAAGCAAGGGCAAATTAAAAAATAAAATGCCATGGATCTCTTCAAGAACTATTTTTGTAAATGATAAGTCAGAGTTGTTTCACTAGGTCAAGATGAAATTGTATGTATGTTAGGAATTAAATTTGAGATGTTAGTGTAAGGGCATCCATATCCTTTCTTCAAATGAAAGCACCCATGCCAAGTTTCTTCCATTTGTTCCATCTATTCACAAGTGATACAAGAGCAAGTCATTTCAAGGGAAATCTGTGTTATAGCAAGATGCCAAATGTGATGTACTTAGAAACAGTATTATCTCTTTCAACCAGATACAAACATAGATACTATAGGTTAGGTGCCAATTTGTTTCACACAAATGACATGCTGTAAATCACTCCTGCTGTATTGCCCTGTATCTAGTCATATTGTACCCAGCCTCTGCGACCCTAGAATAGATTAATTTGTAATGTAAGATATGTGTGGTGAAACGTATACTACAAAAAAATAGAAGTACCCTACTAGAGAGCTGGAAGCGGAAATCTGAAGAACCAACTTTTCCTTTTTCACAGATATTGTAATTTTTGCCCTTTTTGTACTGCCCCCATCTAGGGATAGATAAGTGTGTGATTTGTTTTCCAGTAAGGGTGATTTCTGTGATAGGCACCAGATGTGCTGTAGCCTTTATTCTAAAACCTCCATTCTTTTTAAATAAAATAGGGAAGCATACCCTTTATTACCGCATGAAAATGTTACTTGTCTGATTGATAGTTTTTGAAAAGGCATTAAAAAAAGTCATCATAAGTACTAAGGTCATATTTACATAAATAACTGTTTTTGAGAAACTGGCTGTGAGATTTTTTTTATTTTTTGAAAAAATAATACCAACTGTGCACAGTCTAAATTTTACTGGATCTCTCTGTGTTATGGAGAGTATGAGACAGCTCTGGACTCCTGCCCGCAGAAAGACCAATACACAGAAGATGAAAAACAAAACTCATTTGGACTCTTAAGAAAGGCCAGGAAGGGAAGAATCTTTAGAATACTAGATCTGTGTTATGCTTTCCAACCAATTAATTCTTAAAAATGCCTCATCATAAACTCCCATAGGGAGCCCATGTCAAAGTAATAGGCTTTTTGATGGAGTGCTTATTGGTCTGACTGTATGTGGGACTAAAGTATCTATGCTACTGAGAGAGCACAGCAGCAAAATTACAGTCCCAAGTATTTACCTACCACGAACCAAACGAAAAACTGTGTGCAGCTCATACTGACTCCGGTCACAGGTATGAACAGTCAATACCTTGGAAAATGCAAACCCGCAATGTGCAAGCAAGGATGCCTATTTCTTAAGTAGTATTTTTGCAGCAGGTACAACTGAGAAAACTTGTATAGAAAAAGGAAGTTTGTTCTGCAATGATTAGCAGAAAAGAGAGTGCTCTTTTTCTAGCCATAAGTAATCAGTTTCAGTCACATAAATCATAATGTTCCATCTATTAGATGCCATGATGTTTACAGTCAACATGGGGGTAGCACTGAATGCATAGCTGGAGATGTGTTACACAGGCTGAAGGGATGGGGATATAAAAGGTTGTTTGGGATTCTGAAATTACCTTTCCCTTGACTGGAGAGCAGAGGCTAGACAAACTGATTGCAAATTGTAATTGAGCAGTGTTTCATTTATTTAAATTCTAGAACTTTCAAGATGCACAACTCCATGTGGTTTGAGGGGAAGGGGGGATGGTGTGTTTTTGTTGGGTTTTTTTTTTTTTTTTTTGCAAAATGTGAACAGTTCCAGCTGAAAACATAGAATCATAGAATGTGTTGGGTTGGAAGGGATCTTTAAAGCTCATCTCATCCACCCTCCACTGTGCAGTAAGCAGGAACATCTTTAAGTAGACCAGATTGCTTAGAGCCTCATCAAGCCTGACCTTGAATGTCTCCATGGTATCTCCATCTTTTGTGCATCTAGACAATCACTTTTAGTGGTCTGGAGGGGAAATGGTTTTCCATTTGTCATTGTAATAGAGTTGGAAGCAATTAAGTCCTAGCAAGTTTAATATTAGAAAACATGAGTGTGTTATTTCATAATAACTTGTGGCTGATATTTGCTGTAGGTAAAGGCTGAAAAGGTAAGCTTTCAGGGAGCACAGGAGAACAGGGATTCTGCCAATGGCCTTCATGTTCTCAGGAGAAGGAAAACCTTGGAATCATCTCAGCTGAGGCCTTTGAAAATATCTATTGTCCTGGATCAAAAGTACTGTAGATAAAAGAAGTTTAGAAGTGGATGGGATCCTAGAGGCAGGTTCTGGAAATTCTACCCTAGGTTTCTGTTAGTATGAGCTAAAGAGCGCTCCAGACTTGCCTTGGACTCAGTTAAAAGCCTGGAGTGTGAACATCAGGTATATGCCTGGTATGTTTATGGAAAAGTGTATATATAAATACATAGTACAGCCTTTCAATGTTAATGAATGAAGTCGTGTGACCTTCTGTGTAAACCATTTATTTACCTCCTTGCCCAGATCAAACTTGAAGCAGAATGCAACGTCACAAGTAATCAAAAAATAGCTCCCTTTTCAGCTTTGTTTTAATTATTAAAGGCAGTTTCTATCTAACTTGTTTTCAGTAATATAATCCATGACACTGTAGTTTAAAATTAATATTTGTTTGGTTAGGACTGAAAAATATGGCACAACATTTGAACATCACTGGAAATGACTGAATCCTTATGCAGTACCTCACCAGTTGAAACTACTGTTCAGAGGTGATGCTTCAACAATGATATTTTTATGCCTGAAAGCTCAGTAAAGTGTCATAGAGGGTAGTAAAGGCCAACCTTTTAATAGCCATTATCTCAAAGAAATGGCCAAAAGAATAATACACTTTTCTAGGAATAGTATTCTAGCTTTTACTCTAAAAATGGATGTATTAGCACAATGCCTGTCTCTCTTTGCCTTGTGCAGTAACAGATTTCACAGGATAAGACAAATATCTGAGCGTTAAATGAATTTCTAGATAGGATAAAATTCACAGAACCCTTGATTATTTGTCTAAAACCAGGAATGTCTCTTTATCAGCTGTTAGAATGGTGAAAGGGGTGCTCAAGCTGTCATCATCAGAAAACATAAACCATCTACTAGAAAATGCTTCAAAAACAATGGAAAGTAACTGGTGAACTAGCCAGACCTCAGAAGCATATCCAGTAAACAACTTTGTCAGAAGACCTTTTTTAGCCTCCAAGTAAGCTTCTGCCTGAACTGATGTCTAAGTCTGATCTGCTGTACAAGTCTGCCTGTATCCTATCAGTCTAGTAGAGGAAAAACATGTAAGGTTATGCATGAGGGAAATTCAGCAGTGCCTTTCACCATTTGGTGTTCAGGTAATGTTGGATAAAAAGCGGTATAGATTCAGTTCCTAAATGTCAAAGTCATTTCTGGATTTGTGAGTCAGTAGGAAGACCATAGTAACTGATTTAAGCGACTGGATCTAATCTCTGTGACTAGCAAATAACAAAAGTTGTTTAATTCTCTGCCCTTCTACATTAAGTGTATTTTTGTTGTAACCTGTGTTCTAAAACCCTTTCTGAAGGTGCTTCATTCCCACCTACTGCAAAGCATTATGTGTGTGAATACAGAGTGGCTGCTGCTTACTTGGAAGACTAGTCAAACAGTGAGGTATATGGTTTTACTCAGGAACAGAGGTCTAAAATAGTGGTTAGGAAGGATATTGCAAACTATGGGTCTTAAAATGCCTCCTAGCCTTACAAAACAAATGTTTGGAGACATAGTAGAGGAAAGAGAAGCTAGAAAGTTTGGACTAGCTAGGCTTTCTTTGCTGAACACTTGTGAGGATTGGCAGGAATTAAACTCCTATTCAGTTAAGGACAACTTTAAGCAAGCAAATAATTTGTTATCCTAGATGTAGAAGGTTTTATCCAGTGTATGGTTGAGTAGGGACTTAAATCAGAGTATCTGTTCTGGGAATTTGTATTTCACATGTGATAACATGTGTTCAACAAATCTGCTAAAATTTATATGGAAATAGTTGAAGTGGTCTTTTTGTAAATGATTTTTTTAAGTGGATTTGATTTATGAATCTGGAAAAATCTTCTGTTTCTCCTGGTTATAAATGTCAAGGAACCAAAAGAATGTAGTGCACCTTGTAACTAATAATTCAGTTGCACCAAGATATTAACGTGGAGGGACATGTGTTGAGAGCTTTTGAGGGAAGTGTTTCCTTTTTT
The DNA here is from genome assembly GCA_013400055.1 of Nycticryphes semicollaris. Taxonomy (NCBI): domain Eukaryota; kingdom Metazoa; phylum Chordata; class Aves; order Charadriiformes; family Rostratulidae; genus Nycticryphes; species Nycticryphes semicollaris. Next base: position 358,394 of record VXBJ01001163.1, on the reverse strand, counting down.
AAAACGGGGCATGCTACCTTGATCATCTTTGACTGTTTCAAATGCGTTATATTCTTCTATCAAATCTATTCTTCTATCAAATCATACTCCTTTTTATTAAGAAACTCTAAGTGGGTGCTGCTTGCTTACACAATACCTCTGGAATATATTAAAGTTCACTCCAGGAAAAAAAAAAATTATTCAGCTTTCATCCCAAAAATGTCTTTTTGAGAGTTGTAAATAGAGTACACTCTCATATTCAAACTCGCAAAACACGGTTTGTGCCACTGTTCTCAGTAAAAGGCACTGTGCAGTTGCACTAATGTCTTTGGAGAGAAATAAGTATCCAGTAGAACAAAGGTACACTGAGCTCTAGGATGTAAGCAGGTACAAAATTCATTCTGATTTAAGCAACTTAATTATGACTTGATTTTGGTGGAGGCAGTGAAGTTTGTTCAGATCATTCATTTTTATTATTAGGAGAGAAATGGTCTGATCACAACCAAGACATTTTTCATGGTCTTTCTTACTTGCCTTGAGCAAAGACTGATGAGCAGCAGAGACAGCTGTGCTTAGAGCCAGGCAGTGTGGTGCTCAGCCTCACTTTGTGGCTGCACAAAAGAACAGCTTACTGCTTGAAATTTCCAGCCAAGCTGCCTCTCTACACTATAAATGCTAGAAAGCATACTTTTTCTGCTCCAAATAAACCCTTTTACTTGAAGAAATTCGCCACAGGAAGTGGTAATGCCATGTCTATTTAAACTTGCATTTAATAATTTTCCATATGAGCATTAAGATACTAGCTAAGAGACTTGCAGAACGTCTGGTGTCCATATTGTTTCCTTTGTTGTTGTTCAAGACCCAAGAGAAACCATGAGTAGGTATAACTACACTTATGTCTGTAATGATCTTTGTGGTTACTTGCGAGCAGATAACGAATCAGGACACTTGAAAGCTGCACAACTGGTGTGAGTAGTATATGAATATATGAATCTATGAAACACGAAAAAGCAGTGGCATGATCCTGGTCAGCTGCAGTCTCTTACGTGCTGTACATGCTAACAATCTTACCAGTGTTTTACTGTTGGAGGAAGTATTGTTGATTAATGTTCCAAAATGTTCAAAATTATAAAAGCGTGTTTAAAATCATAAAGTCATGCATGAAGTTTCTTGTTTCATTGTTCTGAACTTACAAGCAGTAGAGAAATAGATTTTCTGGTGGAAAAATTAAATGTGTGCAGCATCCAACTGCTTTCCAGGCTGGAGAGCTGTTGAGTTAGGTAGGTGGACTGTAGTTTTACATGAAGGAGTCTGTGAGAGTTTAGCAGTCATGACTGTGCTGTCACAAATTTATAATCCAAGAGTTGTGCTAATGAACCTTTTCTGCTTCCAGTAACTAAACTACCAAATATGCTTTACTGCAACACATAATGTAGATGCACTTGAATTCTGGATATTTGCCTCTTACTAATTTCCCCCTAGAAAACTCTCTTTGAAGTTTAGACATTTAAATGCCTTAAATTACCTGACTATCAATTAATTGCAACCAGATATAACAGAAGAAGTTGCACAAGAGGCATGTTTATGGCAAACAAGTTAATATTTCCATTGTGTGTGAACAGGGGACCAACATCATAATATGTTGACTGTGACACTAAATGTGCTACCCAACCTCTTTATGTCTGTGTTCAGTAGTCCGCAAAATTATTATGATGATGCCTATTATATGCAACTGTTGAAAGAATTAATTCATTAATGTTTGCAAAGAACTTTGAGATCCTCTAGCAGAAGGTACTACACAATTGCTAAGTGTTAATTTATTATTCTTTATTATCAGATTCAATAGGACATATAGTATAAATCTTTTAAAAAGCAAACAAAAAGCTAATCAGGAGTCTTTTATTCACACTGTCAAAGCTGGTAATGACCAAATAGTCTTGTTTGTGGAAGTACAAAACAAAATAACCCATGCTACTTGGTATGTTGAAGCAGCAATTAGCACACATTGTAGGGAGAAGAAGTGGAGCTAGACCAGAAATGAGCCTTGATGAGCCTAATTGCCTTTAATTATCCCTAAACATTTTCTTGTTGTCTGTCTTATGAAGGCAGAAGAAACCCTGTAGCTCTAAAAGGAAATAAGGCTTGGTTTTGTTTTCGTCTTTTAAAGAGGGACATAATAGCCACCATGGAAACATGTTCTTAATCAACGACATTAAACTCCTGGCTGCTCTGCTTCTCTTGAAATTGCCTAGCTTCATTATTATCAGGGGGAAGGAGGAGGGGAAGGGGTTTAATCACTATTTAGCTTTTCTTAGCAAATTAAAATATTAATTACAATACACATTATTTTATCTTTGCTTAAGCTATTTGTAAGTATTGGTGAATGAGAGCTCACTTTATGTTGGAGTAATTTATTCTCAAACTATTCAGACTTACTTTTTCAATTCTTTTTAAAAAATCATTGGGGCATGTAATGCTGTCTTCAGAGAGCCAAGAAAAACTATCTTTTTTTTTTTTTTTGTCTTAAAGATAACTGTATAATTAAAGGTACGCTTTCTAAAAACTAAAATGTGATTACTTCAGCACAGTCAAATACTACGGGAAACTGAGCAATGGAAAGCAAGATACCTCCAGACTAATGGACGGGTGTTTCTCTTTTGTTCATATTTGCATGACACAGTGCAGTTCACAGAATAATAAAAGAGAGGAGGAGACTTTTTGTAAAAGCTATTATCATAAGAAAGTCATAGCCTCTGCAAATCTACCCCTCAGAAAGCTTAAGTAATATTAATGATGTTAGTTTGGTTGATGGGATTAGAAAAGTGACTTACAAAATGAGCATGATCAGCACTATTATGTGTCTTTTGTGAGCATTGTACATGTTTTCTTGGTGTGGCCATGCCAATTTTAGTTTTTCACTGTTACATTTCATATGAAGGAAAATTTGAGAAAGGGAACAAATTAAACAATGTGTCTCCATGAAACTGTAGCTCAGTAAACTTTTTTTAAATTAAATGTATACTGGTATAAACCAGTATAGTTATACTAACTGTAATGAAGCTATGTTGATTTATACCAACTGCAGATATAATTAATTTATCTATTGAAGTAGTTTGTGTAGAATTATATGGAAGGCTCTAAGAAACACATAGCAGTATGTCAAACAGATGTAGTCATACATGCATTACTGGCACTGCTGTATGTCACTGGACAACAGATAGAGAAAACCAAAACCATATTACTGTTTTTCACTAAACAGTGGTTTGTGACTTCTGCTTTCTTGATGGTTGTCTTGCAAGGTCTGTGGAAGTTGCTGGAAAAACTAGGGCTTGACTGTAAGNCTCTCTCCTCTCCTCTCTTTCCCTTTCCACAGTCAAGTTAGCAATTAAGAAGAAAATGTGAAGTGAAATTTGCCAGTGGCAGCTTCCCTTTCAGTTCAGTTCTAGACCCGACCTTTTTTACCATCATGATCTCTTCCTTTCACCTTCAAGAGCAAATAATTTAAAAGCTCAGGGTATATGTGCAGAGGGGGTCAACCAACCCAAACAATATTTTTAATTGTAGCTATGGGATATTCCTCTCAGAAGACATGCCATGGGGTCAAAGAATTTTCTTTTCTTAATTGCAAAAACCTCACACAGGCTTACTCCTAGACATTCTTGCTGACCTACGTTATTGATGTGGTCTGACTCACTGGTCCGTATTTATTTTATATGGCACCCCATTCTTCTGCCCCACTGCTGTATTTTCTGAGTCTTTTCTAGTTGTTCTCTTTATTGTTGCTATTACTCTTATGCTAAAAGTAACACTTGAGAAAACTACATTTTGAAGCCTAACTACAGCACCTCTGTAGCTGAAAGAAATATGACAATTTTCCATTCCTTCTCTCCTACCTAAGCACAGACAAAGACAGCATTTGATTAATCCTGCAGGCCTGTATATATGCTACCTCTCACCAAAAAAAAATTTCTTATCTTTGTATGTAGATGCTTTTGACCTGCACGTGACAGGAAGAATTTCTTCTAAGATGCAGACCACTGCAATGCCATCCTTTGCTTGAAACTTTACAGAAATTTGTGACCCAGGAGATGAAACTGGGTCTATAATCTGAGAAAGTGTTTATTTGGAGTAGTGAAATATTACCCACTTTGGAGGCTTTGAGGGTTTGTCCCATCCTGTAGGACCATTAAGGCACATTCTGGGTTACTTTCTCTTCCCATGTTCAAATGAGTTTTCTGTATTGCAAACAAATAAGAAATTTTCACAAGATTTTTACCCTGCCAAACTCTTCAGTTTAATTTTTATTTTCTATAGAGCATATCTGCTAAGAGTGCTATGATATTGGCAATACTATTCTCCGTACTTGGTTTATCACTCTGAAGGATTCATTTTATTGCAGCTACTCACAGTCCCCATGCTCCTTATCATAGTTGCTTTCTCCTAGCACCCAGTATGTATAGCTTTGTATGAAGATTTACAGAAGTGGTTTAAATACATACAATTTCTGCAATTGCCTTTATAATTACCTCCTTCCCTAGATTTCCTGGAGTAACTCATGTAAATTCCTAGATGAAGTGAGAAATTAAATCCTTAATAGTAAAATATCTATATTATCTGTTTGAGGATGATGAATTGGTGATTTTGTGTAGGATCATCTACATCTTGTGTGCAGATGTTTGACCTTTATTTTAGACATGTGTTACTTATGTATTTAGTGAGGAATGGAGCTGGCTTTCCAGCAAGATGTTGGATCAGGCCCTTTGAAGGCTTTGTTTATGCTTCTCTGTGGTAGAATCAATGCAAGAGAGCAAATGATTGCTGCTATTTGCCCCTTTACCTGTGTCAGCACAATTTCCTACAAGCTGAGAGGAATCCAGGAATTAGAAGGCTTTTGGGGAGTAGACGGGAGAGAAGTTAATAGGAACCATGTTACTACAGCTGTTAGAAGTGTAACATTTTATTTGCTCTGTGATCTTTGCTTGCTGTATACAAGGCAGCAGTTGAAGGGAGAGTTTAGTCCTGAAATCAGGTTTAGCAGCTGGACTGCCACAGAGTTCAGTTCGGATTGGAAGCCAGAAGCAGCTGTTTTTACAAAGGAAAAATCTTGCATCAGTCTTTCACTGGTCCTGTTGATTTCACAGCCTTTATAAAGCTCTTGGCTCCTCTTATTCTCAAAGGTACAACTTTATCTTCCCAAGGATCTTGACTTGAAGAGTAGGAGGGTTGTTGTCATCCCCAGGTCAGGGGAGACTTGGTTTCCCAGCTTCTGGTAAACTTAAAGAAAGCCTGAGCTAGGATCCGGTAGCCTGTTCTAGAAATGCATAAATGTGAAGAAAGCAGCAGCTTCTGCTGAGTTCCTGATGAACCTCTTGGTGTAGATTTCTTTTTTTTTTTTTCTTTTTTTTTTTTTTTTT
>VXBJ01001163.1:177359-352225 GCA_013400055.1 Nycticryphes semicollaris | reverse complement strand
TAATCTGAGAAAGTGTTTATTTGGAGTAGTGAAATATTACCCACTTTGGAGGCTTTGAGGGTTTGTCCCATCCTGTAGGACCATTAAGGCACATTCTGGGTTACTTTCTCTTCCCATGTTCAAATGAGTTTTCTGTATTGCAAACAAATAAGAAATTTTCACAAGATTTTTACCCTGCCAAACTCTTCAGTTTAATTTTTATTTTCTATAGAGCATATCTGCTAAGAGTGCTATGATATTGGCAATACTATTCTCCGTACTTGGTTTATCACTCTGAAGGATTCATTTTATTGCAGCTACTCACAGTCCCCATGCTCCTTATCATAGTTGCTTTCTCCTAGCACCCAGTATGTATAGCTTTGTATGAAGATTTACAGAAGTGGTTTAAATACATACAATTTCTGCAATTGCCTTTATAATTACCTCCTTCCCTAGATTTCCTGGAGTAACTCATGTAAATTCCTAGATGAAGTGAGAAATTAAATCCTTAATAGTAAAATATCTATATTATCTGTTTGAGGATGATGAATTGGTGATTTTGTGTAGGATCATCTACATCTTGTGTGCAGATGTTTGACCTTTATTTTAGACATGTGTTACTTATGTATTTAGTGAGGAATGGAGCTGGCTTTCCAGCAAGATGTTGGATCAGGCCCTTTGAAGGCTTTGTTTATGCTTCTCTGTGGTAGAATCAATGCAAGAGAGCAAATGATTGCTGCTATTTGCCCCTTTACCTGTGTCAGCACAATTTCCTACAAGCTGAGAGGAATCCAGGAATTAGAAGGCTTTTGGGGAGTAGACGGGAGAGAAGTTAATAGGAACCATGTTACTACAGCTGTTAGAAGTGTAACATTTTATTTGCTCTGTGATCTTTGCTTGCTGTATACAAGGCAGCAGTTGAAGGGAGAGTTTAGTCCTGAAATCAGGTTTAGCAGCTGGACTGCCACAGAGTTCAGTTCGGATTGGAAGCCAGAAGCAGCTGTTTTTACAAAGGAAAAATCTTGCATCAGTCTTTCACTGGTCCTGTTGATTTCACAGCCTTTATAAAGCTCTTGGCTCCTCTTATTCTCAAAGGTACAACTTTATCTTCCCAAGGATCTTGACTTGAAGAGTAGGAGGGTTGTTGTCATCCCCAGGTCAGGGGAGACTTGGTTTCCCAGCTTCTGGTAAACTTAAAGAAAGCCTGAGCTAGGATCCGGTAGCCTGTTCTAGAAATGCATAAATGTGAAGAAAGCAGCAGCTTCTGCTGAGTTCCTGATGAACCTCTTGGTNTTTTTGAAAATGACAATGAGGTCTATAGTCAAAAACTTTATGTTTGATATGAGTGCCTTAATTATGTGCAGCTTACTTTAAGCCTAGAAAATCTTGGAAAAGATGAAGAGATATTTTAGACCTAAGTAGTCATTTACACTGTCCACTGCGTGGTTCTTTGCCAGAAAGAGTACGCTGTGTTCCTTTTCAGATTTGATAAGCCCATCTAAGTACCCAGTGGTATGGCTTTACAGCTCCTAGCAATTAGCTATTTAATTCAGAGTTATTCATGGAAATGTAGTGTGTGACAAATACTTATCCTGGGAACATCCTCCTCATGAGGTACAGTTGTGTTAATCATCTTAGTAGCTTTAGAACCTGCAACAGCAGAAAACCTGTGATGGTGCTCCTTAAGAATAAGTATAGAGAATGGAAAATCTTCTAGGATGTAAAATGGTTAAATTGGAAGCATTCAAGTAAGCCTGATGCAAAACAAAGCTGTGGTATATGGGAGTGAATGTTTTCTACTAATACAATTTTTCAAAGTTTTAATTTATGTTTTCAGTGCTGCCAACCATGGAAGCTTCTGTTTCAGGCAGGATCAAATTGGAAACTGTAACGCTCAGCCAAACAGCAGCTCAGCAGTGAAAGTAGAAGCCTTCACTCTGGAGACTATTGAGCTGATAACTTAAAGTTTAAAGCTATATTTCTGAAGCTGCTAATAAACCACCACCCACGGTCTCCAAAGGGCAATTTTGTCTTGTATGTTATGCTATACTTTTGTTTGTATTAATTGGAATTGTCCTTGTTTCTGATCTCTGCTGTATTTCCTTTCTTCACCTCTTTCATTACTCAGCAGCAAGCTTGTATTTTATGTGCAGAACAAATGTTGGTCCTGTGTAAACAGCCTATATGTGGTTTACATACCACTGAATTTCACTTAATTGTATTGAACAGAAGGTGACTTAAACTGCCTACGCTTATATCAGCTATCAGCATGGGATGAACATCACCTCTTAGGCAAAGAGGTGTGGCCTATTATGGCTAAGAATTGCAGTGTACCACTGTTACCTAATGGATTCTCAGACCGTAGCATTTTCTGCCATGGCAGCTGCTGACAAGCTCATATCAACAAAGTTATTTGGAAACTCATGGGCTTTGGAATTGAAAGTTATCATTCGCTGTTGGAGATTTACTTTTTTCATAGAAAAAATGGTAAATCCAAAGGTGAGATATATACATTTGCATGTATATGTATATGTATATGTATATGTATATGTATATGTATATGTATAAACACAGTGGCATAGAAACCTCTGATAATGCAGCAGAATTCAGTAAAAGATAAACTGGATATGTTTTGATGTATTTTCTAAGTGTCATATGAAATACAGGCAACACAGTTCCTATCATAGAATGATTATAGCATGAATGGACACATTCCTCCATAGTGGAGCAGACCTATTGAAAAATCTGCCTGAAGACTTAAGTTCAGCCTCCTGTCTTCTCATTGGCGATGATTTTTTTAGCCTCTACCACCTGTAAAATTGAAGGATCAGCTTTTATCTGTCTGCATAGTTACCTGGAAAAAAGGAATCTTCAATTACAGCTGAAAGTAGATTTATTTCTAGCATTTGACAAAGGTTCAAGCAGTCCAGTGGCAATGCAATGTCGACTATAGCCCAACCCATTCTCTTAAAGTTGTATTTGACATTGCAGGATTTTATTCTATTTTTAATAACCTTAGTAACAATGCCTTCAAGATAGGTTTTCATCTTCCTCACCTATTTGACACTGTCAGCAATGAATGCCAAGTAATCAATAGTCCTGAGCTAGGATTTACTTTGCAGCTCAAAATTGGCTTTAAAATTTGTCAGGTCACATTTTCCCCAGCTTTTTTTCCCCCATACTGTAATGGATAAAATTGGTGGATAGAAGAGAAGGATAGAGATGAAAACAGTGACTTTCAAGGTATCAGCAGCGTTAAAGTGCATCTTTTCTTCCTAAATATAGTGAAAGGTGGCGATAGTACACCAGGCTAATCTTTCCCAAATGAACAAAAGAACCTAACCCCTTCATAATGAAGAACAAAGTCTGGGACCAACCCAGTACTTCCAGCTTGTTCTCTTGGCAACAGGAGAGGCAGTTCCTGTGCCATACTTTGCAGGTGACAGACAGCAGGCATGTAGCTTTTGCTATCATCTTTCAAATCCCTATTTTTGGAGCGGGTGGTTGGAATAGAATACCACACTCTCAAATGCTCACTTGTGATTGAGGAGGACACAGAAGACACAAGGAACTAGAGTCTATGTGGAAAAGCAGGCAAACTTAGGAAGATGCAATTTGCAAGAAGAGGAACAATGTCTGTTTTCCTCACTGGCTGCTCCTGAACTCCAGAAGTACAGCCAAGCACATTCATGGCGAATTATTTTTCATCCCTAAGCTGTGTAGATGAAAATGTTTATTAACCAGACTGGAATGATCTGGGTCTTTATTTTGAGCAGGTAAATGATAAAATTTTGAATCACTCTAAAATACTCATTTTCCATTTCTACTAGGACTTCGGAAAGTAATCGCTCCTTTTTCACCTCTTTTGCTCCTCCTTCACCCTTCTTTAAGTTGCCATTTCTGTCTTTTCTAGATGGCAGCAGCGGAGGATATGGAGATTAAAAGAGATGTTGATGTTTTGAGAATAAAGGCTGGGACTTTAAAGAGATGCGGGATGTGTATTTAGATGTTGTATTTAGTTTTGACATTGATCTGTAATATGCTTTTAACGATGGCACATCATTATTTTTTTTATTGTATGGCATTTGTATGGTAACTATTTTATGCCTTTAAGAATACATATGGGTTGAAACAAAGATGAAGATTCATGATTCACAATACTTCCAATTTAAACCACAGAATGAAATACAAATATAAAACGATTTTTATTATTAGCTTCTTGCTTGGTGGAATGATAATGTATTTGAATATAAAATAGCAAAGGTTGTAATCTCACATTTTTTTCTGCTAAACCTCTTCATAAGGTTGTGTATCTCTATCAGGAAAATGTTTGAGAGGCAAGAAGTTCTAAGATGAGGTTAAATGAATGAAAGTCTTGTGGATTTTTTTAAAATTATGAGCTTCACAAGCACTATCACAAATATTCCTAATGCCTTCAAATCAGCAGAAGTGTGAGTCCTTATCTTTGCGTATATTTTTGCTGTGATTAATATTGAATGTTGTGTGATATTTTAAGGATCATGACCTCAACTAATAAATATGGCAACATTGAAAACTTCTGTTTTCTGTTTAAAGGAATTAGACATGTAACAGCAATTGCTCTGTCTTTTAGAACAGTCCCCTAAAGTCCCATCTGGCATGCTCTCTGGGCAGATGTCTTCACTCAGTGTCTAAAGTGACACTAGATACCATTGTTTAAGCACAGAATTATTCTCATTGTTTATTGCTTGGCTGCTCCTTATGTCTTACAGGGGCAGAGAAATCTCAAATGTAATTAGCCGGCCCTGGAGATATGCCCTATGAGTGTAGATCTAAGTTGTGGCTTTTTCCCAGCTGTTCCTGAAGCTGAAGCTTGCAAAGGGCCTGCTGGAAAGCAGCTGTTTAAAAATCTTGTTTTAAAAGAAACCCACACCAAAGGACTCTTCTCTAGTTTGCTGTCAGTGCTTATGCTGGTCCACCCTCTTTGTGCAAAAGTACTTTGCCCACAGCTTTTAGTCTAGAACGTGTTGCAAGAGACTTGCTTGTCCTAGTATTTCTTCAAACAAATGGCTCCAAGGAACAGAAAAATGCAGAGTTAAACAAAATAAGCATAAGTAAAAATGTCCATCTCATAATTCTGGAAAAGTATTTAAAAAAACAAATCTTGAGGAAAGCTTTACTGGTACATGAGCATGGTGTTCCCCCAGATGTCCTAACTTCTAAGTTACACCAGCAAGTACACATTAAATTTATCTGTATTCTGTGGGTTAATGCAGCAGAGTAACTGTGATTATGAAGCTCCACATAAGTTTGAAGAACTATATGAGACAAGACTCTGGGTCATATCTCAATAAAGAGAGGTAAAAGAATTCAAAATTGGGTTCAGAAGTGAAAATGAAACTGCAGCTTATCTACATTATCATTTATTTATTTTGTATTGAAATTATCATTAATAAGCTCTACAAGGCTAATGTTAGTTACCCAGCTATCTTCCTAAATTTGAGCTAATTTATTATAATTTCTAATTTTTAGTGCCACAATGTTGTAGCATGACTGTAATAACGACTCAGGAAAGAATTTGGCCAACAGCTTTTCATTGCTCTAAATATTTTAAAGATATTTAGCTACCTAAAGGCAGCTTTTAAAATTTACCTCTTTCATTTTTGGCATTCTCCCAAAAACTCAGTCAGAGAGATGCCTTTTACAGCCTGTCAAAAGGTTCAGTTGATTTTAGAATAAAGAACAGTTTATAATAATATCAGCTTTGTATTATTCTTTATGTATAGAATGACAATGTTTCTAGGTATCCCCTTTTCAAAGCTGAACTAGAACTTGGATTCACAAAAGTAAACAAGAGCTTTTGCAATATTGACACTAATGGACTGTTTTTATTAGAAATTGGGTAGGATTGGTTTATTTTAAAATATACCAAATTAGCTACAATAAAGATTTTCACCGGCTCTTTGTTCTTTGCAACACAGAAGGAAGATCTGTTTCGGATCCCTCCTTCAGAGCTGGTATGTCTTCATGCTGAAATCTCTCACAGGACAAATACTTGTGCTTATTTTAGCATGTTATTAAAATTCTCATCCTCCTTAGTCATCACAGTCCAATTCTTTATTGATTTTGGCTTTAAAAAAAAATTTGTTTCTCTTTCTTCTTTTGCAGTTTTTGTTTCTCTGTTGTCATTTGTTTCCTTTTAGTAAATTTTTATTTTCCAGGGGCCTATGTTAATTTCAGTGTGTTCATTTGCCTTTCCTCATGTAACGTTGCAGCCACAGGGAATAACTTTAAAAGGCAAGCCTCTGAAAGTCCTGTCCTTTCCTCAGCTTCATTTTAAGCTATTCTGGGAAAAGAATGTTGTCTGTTGGTTTTACTTTTTGTTTTCTCTTGAGTGCAGATGACCCATTGTAAGAGAAAGCAATGAGCCATGCCCTGTTACTGATCACTGTAGAAGACAGTGTACGAAAAAGAACAAACCGATTCTCTGTCCTTCACTATGATTTGTACTATCCCACTCTTTATTGAATTAAATGTGTTAATAAAGGACTTATGTAGCTGCTAAGAAGGAGTTGTCTGTCATTTATCAATTAATTACCCATGAAAACTGATGTTACATGGTAGCAGTAATCATACCCATGGTGTTAGGCATATGCTACATAAAAATGCAGTCACCTTGAAATAATATGGGCAAATCAGTTTGTAACCTACAGAATACTATTAATAGTGTAGTCCTAAGTACTGCAGGACTGACAATTGTCTCCGAGTGGTCTAAGTCTGTGGAATATTATTTTTTATTCAAGTTTGGCTGATCATATTGGTTGAGCTACCTATAAGCCTAAAAATCAGGGATTTCTCTCGTCAGATCTTACATGCATGAAGGAAGTTTATATTTCTTTGGTGAGGGCAGGGGGTGGAGCGTTTATGGCAAACACATGGTTGAAAACCAAGTATAAGGCAAGTTATAGGTACATTGATAGAACTTGCATTGACTTCAGTGATTAATTTCTACAGCAGCAGAATGAAGGCCCTGATATGATACTGTCCTCATTGCTATTCTCTTTTGAAACCAGGCTAATACAAGGTCATCTGCAATACAATTTTATTGCTAGGAGAGAAAAGGGTATATGCAGCTGCATGGTTACAAGTGGCTATGTGCTTCAGGTCATTTGTGTTGCATTAGACACAGCTTCTGCAGGAGCTTAAAAAGAAAACAGTACAAACCAGCAGTACCTTTCTGCCTGGTAACACTTACCTGGCTTTGCTCCTGTCTCTGGAATGAATGAGAAAACCTAGAAAGAAAGTAGCTATGGTATACAAGTATGGCAATCTAGTGTAGAGATTGAATAAAATATGCTGATATGCCTGCCTTCTCCTCTTACAGTGCTGTTTACTGAAAGTATTCTTGAGCCCCACTATGCTAATGTCATCTAGCGTTCCTGCAGTGCTGTAAGACACCAGACCTTTGGCTCTTTTTGGCAGAGTCATTGGCTCAACTTTTTTTGCTATGAGAGCTGGAACAAACACTGAGATTGGTCATGCTTTGTTGCTGGAGTGTCAGACAATGAAAGTAAAAGCTAGCACATCATTGTTTGTATATTAGAATTTAGGCATGCAAATTAGTTTGGTAAATCTGTTGTCTTTTCTCTTCCTACAGAGAAAGATGGAGTTGTTTCCCAGAAAGCTTACAGTCAGTACTTGTAGATGAGGTATAATGAGTGAGTAGCAAATAAGAACACAAAAAGGTTGAAGGAGTAACAGCAATGTGATGACCTAAAGAATATTTAAATCAAAAGCAATATGCTCACTAACTGCAATTTTCTGTGGAGTCTAGAAAGATGATACAAAAACCAAACTGATGATACTTCACTTTTTTAGATATTAACTTATGTAATCTTTCAATAGGCTTTGGGCAGAAAATACAGGCAATGACTTGGGAAAGTGCTTGACTTTTGGTTTAGTTAGATTTCTATGTAGTTATTCATCATGGTGTCTGAAACACATAGGTAAAAATGTTTTCATTATCCTCCCCTACACACACCCCCGGTAAAAAAAAACCTTAATATGAATGTAATAGTATAAGCCACAATATATTTGTAGTTTAAAATGTTCCTCTCTTCAGCTTTAACCTTATGGCTTAACAAATGAAAAATAATATGCACCAAATTGCAAAAATTATGCATAGGCATTAATTTCAGAGTCAGAGCTATTTGGATGCAGCTATAAATGTACCAGTTGTGCCAATAACTAAACAATACATTTATTCTAGATTTATTGTTGGAACATTTTACACTTCAAGTATATTATATGCTTCTGATCATATGCTGTGCACTGTGTACTCTTTGCAATTACAGCAATCTGACTAGTTGCTAAGGTTGAAAAAAATAACTGCCACTAGAAATCTAGAAAAGTGAATTAATTAATACATTTCATTATGTAAGAGAGTACTGTCAAAGTTCCCATTTTATGTTGAGTTCAGAGACATGCTAAAATGCTGTCCTTTGAAAAAAAAATGTATTCTTATTCTTTTTAGGTACATTAGCAAAGATTCACTTCAGATTTTATTCCAAAGTCATATAGATGTCTCATGTCAAAATCTGGGCTGTAAACGGTGCTGCTTCTGTGCAGTAGAACAGAGGTTAGTAGCCTCTGCAAGCAAAAGACAATAAGGAGAAGTGAGGTCAGGGTATAGGTAAAGAGTATGTTGTCTGGAATGTGAAGTGACACTGTCATCCTTTTTTTGAATAAGCTGTAGCAGAAAAGTTCTCAGATAGGATCTATGTTACACAAAACTTCAAATTTGGGGCACTGACTAAAAGAAACAACTCTGTTTTGAAACTCATTCCCAAATGAGGTGGTCATTTCATGTCAGGGCCCAGGGCGGGGCGGAGACTGGTGATGGTGGTGGGTGTGTGTACTGGGCACCCAGCGTTGCTGTAATAGACTTATTCTTTCTCGACCAGAGGGATCCATTGTTAAATCCTTTTTAGCTGATTCAAAGCAGGGACTTCAACCCTGAGCTGCCAAAATAGTGGCTGCCTTAATTTTCATGTTGTATCACTATGTCTGTTAGAGACTTTCAGCTGGACTGTAGAAAGTGAACAACTGATTTTTTACTCTGGACACTGCCTTAAGAATACAGGTTTTAAGTCCCTACTGACAGTGAACATGGTTTATCTGTTTTTCAGACAGCCAGATGGAAGCATGAGCTCCACTAAAGACAAATGGTGTGTCAGTAGCCAATTGCAGAAAAGATAAAGGATTCCCAAAGCTGTGAATATTGCAGTCAACTATCCAGGGCTTATTCAATATCTTTTTATTCCAGCTTCTTTCATGACTTCAGTCTTTGCTAGTCAGAATATAAGTGGTTCAGTTGAATGCATTCCCAGAAGTATGATACAATAACTCCTGCCCTATTCCAATATAGAATGGATTACCTATATGTCTTACTTGCCATCCTACTCATCTTCTGTTCCTATGAAAGAACTCGCCCAGTCAGTATTTCCCATTTCCTGTTTTGATCAGCATCTTCTTGTCTCCTTTAAGCTACTGTGAACAGGAACTGAAGATGAATTATGTGTTTATAGGTAGCATTTTAAAACAGCTGCAATTTCAGTTGTGGACCAACCCTCTAATTAGCGGAAAATAGTGGAAAAGCTGTAATGTATACTCTATAGTAAGTATCAGAGCAAAGACGGAAAAGCCATCCTATAGAGGCAAGAAATAGCCAGGAAGTAAAAGAAATTGTGTCAAAAAGCAAAAACAAAACAAAAAAAAAATCAAGAGCAGAGCAGAAGTTCAAGGGTGACAAAGAAAAGGATCACAGCCCTTTTGGTGAGTAAATACTTTTAGACAGGTATTGATCTAGTGGGGGAAAAAACAGCGTACACTCTCTATTGTGAAATAGCACTTATTGGGGGCGATGCACGCAGGTACAAGGTTACAAGTACTGAAGAGAAACAAAGCATTTTTCCATGGTTGGAATCTATTTTGAAAAACTGAGGTGTTTTTTTGTCTTTATTTTTAACGTCCTGTTCCCATCTCTAAGTATCAAAAAACTGAAATAGATCCTCTGAAATTAAGATCCTCTTAATGATTCAGAAGAGAAATCATAGTCTCACTGAAGTCAACAAAACTTTTGTTATTGATGTAACTAGGGCAGAGCTTCACTACAGGCTTTGCTGTTATGAACAGTAACCTGGTGCTGATGGCAGAACAAAACATGGCAACAAGAAATATGTTGCAAAAGCTCCTGTCTTCTGTTCTCTTCACTTTTCCTCCTGTTGAAGAGGTTACTGTGGGCCAGTGCTGGGCATTGAGTATGTGGTACCTATTTTCTACCAGCTGACCTAGTTGACCTGGACTCCTTTACTCGCAAGGTCATTTGGCTAATGGAAGAAGTTGGATATAAACATAAATAGGTGAGTTGTCTTGTTTCCTAATGGGAAATAATGCACTAAATCTTGTCATTCCCCACCCACCCCCAACTGTTCAATTATGTCTTACATGTTGAGAAAAAAGTGATTAAGTAGTGAGCATTAAATTTACCAGTGATGCTACAAGAAGGAAAGCATGCATGTGGAACAGCACTGGCTCTGTGATAAGGTAATAAAACAGAGGGGATGAGAAATAGAGAGAAATGGCAGAAGATAGATGGTACCAGACAGCAAACCTCACTCTGTTCCCATTAAATAGTGCAGGTCTGGGAAAATCCCACAGACCTCAGTCAAAATACACTAATTTCATATTGGCATAAATTGAGTCAAAACTTTTTAGGCAGATCTTGCATGCTCTGCTACTCTGTGTTGTAACAGAACACCTGCTCATGTGCTGCCTCATAGTGACAATGAAATGATTGTGATAGTCTTTCAGTATTTCAGGAAAAATATTCACAGGGAGCTGTATCAGGTGGCCAGAGTACTTTTCTGTAATTCTGTAATTAAAAGACGCCAAGCAGATATCTTCATGATCTCTCAAATAAAGGAGTCAGTATAAGTTCATTCCTTATACTGACTTTTTTCAGCTTGATACTTTCAGTAGGTCTTGCTGCCTCTAGCACCCCGGACTCACAAATGTCAGCGTAACGAGCAGCTTCACAGCTCTTAAGGCATTGCTTGGTTGGAGCTACCACTTTTTTTCTTGCTGAGAGTATAATGCATTCTACTTCATTCTGGGGCACACAGCAGAATGCTCCACCATTTCATATGGGGAGACTTTAGATCATACCTTTGTCCTGCTTTGGAGAATAGCCAAACATTAAATATTTGACATGCAGGAACCTCACCTGTTTAAGCACGATTACCACTCATTCAGGAGAAATGCAACTGCTTTGAAAGAGAGTGGTGCTGAGGACTTGAAGATTTGTAGCTTTGCTAGGCTGAAAGCAACTTTGTACCATCCAAGGAGTATATAAGTCAATGAAAAAAATGTCCTTTTCCTTTCAGTGCTTGCTGATGGACACCTTCTTGACTGGGTTCCCTGCTGGGGTTGCTGACTCTACATAAAGCATACTGGCTAGTATGCAGACCATTCCAAGAGCAGTCTGTCTTGCAGTGAACAGAGACCTTGAAAGCTATTGAAAGCTATTCTATTTTGGATATATTTTATCAGAAAAATGTGAAACACATGCAGTTTTCTAAATCATGGAATGAAAAAGGACTTAGTTTTTATTGGAAGGAAAAGTTTATCTAAATAATAAGTTAACAAACTTTTAGAACCTCACTAATTGCAACTTGTTGCTAGAAGACTGCCTTCAAATTACTGAAATTCGTAAATTGGTGTGTAAAGAGGCAAACCAAACAAGGCAAGTGGTTTTTGAACATTTTTCCAGATCCTAAGTCTTCTCTCCAAAGAAATATATTTCATGTTTCCTTTTCCTGACAAATGCAAATCAAATATTAACTGATTACATTTCAATGTAATCATCTTCTAGGGAAGGGTTGAGGAGCAGATAGAAAGAAGTTGTTTGCTTTTATCAGGGCAACCAAGAGATTTTCTGTGTGTATGTTTAATGAATGAAACAGCCTACTTTAGCACACAATTGCTTAGATCGATAATTATTCAAGAAACAATACTGCCTTGGGAAAATCTATAGTAATAAAAAAGAAATCTGGATGGGCTGAATAACCTTTTTCAGGCAGATATTTATCTCCAAATGAAGCTATTTTTTGTAAAGTTCCTGTTCCTTAGAAAATGCATTATTGGATGGTTAAAAAATAATCAGATTGTTAGTGTTTAGAGTCTGGAGTTCAGGGTGGCAGTGAAATAAATCATTAATGGATGGTATTCTCAGATGTACAGCCAGAAAGATTGTTAGGTTTTAAGTATAAAGTCAAAGTGGCAATATGAGCTGAATCTATGCATCTGTACTCTAGTGACAACTGTTACTATTACCAATATGAACAGATAGCAGGTTCTAATTAAAGTTACAAGCCAGAGGGAATAGGCATTAAGAAAGAAAAGAATAATTCCGTGAATAAATTGCACTTGATTTACTAGTTCACAAAAAAGGTCTAAAAATTAGTATCTAGAATTACTTTAAATACAGCATCTATCAAACCACAGAACAATAATCAAGTCGACCTAATTAGAACACTTATAACTATAAGCAGCATGTAGCATGTTCTTATCTTGACGTGGGGAGACCGAGTACTCCCCTAAGTGCCAGTTAATCTACAACAAACTTTTGCTGAGACCTAGAAGAAACCCCTGCAGCAGCTACCTGCTTACTTTAGATGTCAGACTATCCTACAAGTAGCTTCTTGTATTCCTGCATCTGCATGAAGAGCGACTTCTGTGTGCACACCATGAGTTGGATCATGAAAGGTTCTCAGCAGATTACACAGCACTTCGTAGGAGCACTTTTGCCCATAAATATAGATTCGCCTTCTGTATGTATAGGTGTCACTTTTACTAACACTTATGCTTACTTACGCAGTATTCATTCAGGCCAGCAATCCTTCAAATACAAGACAGACATTGTTTCTGCAGATATAAAGCTTTTAAGCTATACTTCTTAAGTGATGCTGAGGGGTATGATACTGTGTGTATTACCATCTCCTCTGGATAGGTAACACTGCATTTCTGGTACTGCTCTGTCTTGTTCTCAGGGAAGAGAATATTCATAGCTTTAGCAAATTGGGCTAGACAATTCATGGGAAGCTTCTGGTAAGGCAAATGCCTAGCCAATTTTCTTTTGCTAGGTGTATTGACTGTTTTCTTCATTTTCAGTGCTTTTGTGAGTGGTAGCTTTGGTCTGTGGAAACAAGTTGTTTTGGTTAAAATCAGTTTTGAAAGCGTGTTTTGAAAATTTCAAGAGATCCTTGGAAAGATAAATTCCTAGACCGCTTTCTGTAAGCATATTGTGATCTGGCAATGCTAGGTCGTAAACATGAATTAATAAGTTTGAAGAACAAAAATGCTTCAGTAAACTGAAGTGTTTTGTCAAATTACCCAGACGGATGGACACTAGTGAGATTTTTCTTTCTTGCCTTGAAGGGGCAGCAGCTAGTGGTGCTGGAGAGGAGAGAAATGAGAAAAGGCAAAATTAATTCTGTACCACATTTGATTCATATTATCCCTTTGTTTTCTTCTCCATCTGTCTGTATTCCCTTCCCTGCCCCAGCTTTTGAAAAAAAGTCCGGGCTCTGGCTCTTCCAGCAGCCTCTAATGTGCTTGGAAACCTTCATTGTTTCATATAAACTTGCATGTGTTTGTGCTTTGTCATGGAGACAACCCTGTCACCAGCCATTTCAGC
The DNA here is from genome assembly GCA_013400055.1 of Nycticryphes semicollaris. Lineage (NCBI taxonomy): Eukaryota > Metazoa > Chordata > Aves > Charadriiformes > Rostratulidae > Nycticryphes > Nycticryphes semicollaris. The sequence continues at coordinate 338,511 of VXBJ01001163.1, read as the reverse complement.
TGCAGTTGACGCTCTCTCCAGGAAGGTTTTTAGCAGTAGAATCACATTAAGCTACTCCTGCCTGAGAGAAACAGAGAGCTGAGTGCCCAGGTCAACATTTGCAGCAATAGCACTAGTGTAACTCAGCACAGATACTGAAAAAAGTAGGCTGCTGTTAGCAGGTCTTCGTTGGCACACGAGGGGCAAACTACTCTGGCCAGCCCTGTTTTGACTATCTGAGTTTCTTAGCTAGAAACGGTGTGTGGGAAATAGAATCACAGAATCATTTAGGTTGGAAAAGACCTTTAAGATCCTCAAGTCCAACCATTAACCCAGCACTGCCAAGTTACTACTAAACCATTTCCCTCAGCACCACATCTACACGTGTTTTAAATACCTCCAGGGATGGTGACTCAAACATTTTCCTGACAGCCTGTTCCAATGCTTGACAAACCTTTCAGGGTACTGGCGGGAAAGTGTCCTGGGTGCACCTTGGCATTGTGGTGCTCACCTCTGGCCAGAGAGCATCCACACGCTACTCTGCAGGCCACATGGCATGGCCAGTACTGCAAACATGGCGCTACACGGCCTTTCAGCAGCACCACACAGCCCCTCACAGCTGATGAACACTATGTCAAAACCCATGGAGGGTCAAAGGCAGGATCTGTGACCCTTTCACAACACAGTTATCCTGGTGTGATCAGCTCCTTCAGGTGTCATGTGGTGAAAACAGAGCTGGGAGTAATTTTACGGCTGGTTTTCCACAGCAAAGGGATACACACAGGCTCACAGGGATTTGGGAAGATTTGCAAATGCAGCTCTGGCTGCAATGAAGCAGCTGAAGCTTGGGCAGATCAGTGGTTGGTGCAGAGCTTTGATAGTGATGGCATTCACCCCACAAAGTTACACAGCCTTACAGGGTTTATCTCTTATCTCCAAACAAGTTGTAATTATTGTCAGGACAGTGGCTTCAGCAGGGAGAGGGAAGGAGCCCCTTTGTAACTGAACTTCTTGCTTGTGGCATTTGGAGGCTGCACTGGCACACAGCCTGCTGCTAGGGCCTGGCTTGCCTTGGCTCACCTCCGATGTAGCGACATGGCTGCACATGCACAGTAGTAGAACTTGTGATGACAAAATGTCTTTAGCGACAAATATATATTTGTCTACAACGTTGGAATGACTTCTCCCCCTGAAGTGAGGCCTGTTTTACCTGTGGGTGATGTACCTTGGGATTTCAGTGCCTTAACTACCACCCAAGTTTCCCTTTGAACAGTTAAGTGCTTTTTGGGTCTGACATCTACCAGCTCTGCATTTAAGTACATAGTGCAGAGGAAACATTGCTGGAAGAGATGTAAATGCTTGGAGCAAGAAAATTGTGCCTCGCTAACATACTAAAATTAAGCCATTTGTGCAGCTGCTGAGAGTAGGGAAATGGTTGATGGAATTTATTTGGATTTTAGAAAAGAAAAAAGAAATCCTTGTAAAAATGTCCCTACTAAGAAGCTGTTAGAGCAAACCTGTATTGAGGAAGTGAGAGCTAAAGTAGTTGTGAATTAGAAACTAAGAGGTAGAGCAGGATTAAATGGTCAATTTTTTCATCATGGCAAAAGGCTAATGGTATAGTGCCCCAACACTCTGTATTCACACTGGTGCTATCTCAAAGAGGGGATGAACATCCTATCTGAAAGGAGGCACTCTTTGCCGCCTTAACAGAGATTTCAGTTAATCAGTAAGTAGGAAAGATTGTGAATGACCTGGGTTAACAAAGCGAATAAATGGACAGTGTGATGCAGATGAAATGCGATGCTGACAAACACAAGGTTGGGCACACATTCAGGGGACTAATTGCAAGTATTTGTAGGTTTTGCAGGGTTCTAAATTAACCATAACTATTTAGGTCATTACTTGCTATGATCAGCTTAGTGGAAAAAATTGTGTTGTGATGGGATACTATGAAAACAAAAGATGATGTGAGACCATGTGGGTAGGAAAAAAAAACCAAACCCACAATAAACCAACCCAGAATAGAAAATACAATTTCATCCATAAATCAACGATAACAATTCACCCAAAATTTGAAAGCATACTGACAAAAAGTAATTCTGTGGACTGGAAACTAAATGATTAGAGAAATGGAAGTGGCTGAAAACAAGGATTTGTTTAAAAAGGAGTCAAGTAATAGGAGACGGAGGGGAAGTATTTAAAACAATAAGTGGTATGAAGAATACAAACTAAGAAGTTTCTATTTATTGTGCTAATGCAAAAAAGAAGCAAAATGGTATATTTAAAGTGAATGAAAATGAATTATTTTCATGAAAACCTCGTTAACCTTTGGGACTCATTCTCTTAAGCAATCACGGAGGCTGAAAGTTCAGCAGCATTATGCCATTTTAAAGCAATTCTTATGCTGCAAGAGGACTGGAACAGTTATTCCAGACAGCTATTCAATACTGCTTATTCAGAGATCCTGATTCTCTGTTAGAAAAGTCTGTATGGATACTAACCTGCTGCTTCCTACTTGTGAATCAGACCTTTTAATGTGCGTAGATGGTTTTGTGCTCAGCTTTGCTGTCTCTAAACTTTAAAATGGTTGGCAGTACAGAGTCTCCATTGTGTCTACGTTGGGTTCCTACTCCACCACACAGAAGGAGGTGTGCACCCAAGGGAGAAATGGTTAAGAATTTGCTGTAGAAGAATTTTCTTGATAATACTACCTACTGTGAATGTTATTTCTTCAACTGTGACTTCCCCTGTCTGGTATCCTGGACTGATGATTCCAGCAGCTGGTGCATTATATGGAAAGGTCCTTTAAAATCTCCTTGCTGCTGAGTTTAGTCTTGTATGATTTTCAGTAGCATTATAACCATTCAGGCTGCACCATGGTGTGATCCGTTTCACATGCCAGGAACTTTGATGGGGAGCGGTTGAGATTAATGATGACATAATACAGTAAGAAGAGATATTAATGCTCTTAGGCATGAATTAATGAAATACCATTGAGAATTTATCCTGCATGAATAAAAGGATTTGGAAGTTGTCGTTCTAAAAGCCACATGAAGGATTTTACTAAAAAAAAACCCCAAATGCTCTGTTGAAATAGACAGGGTCCTAATGAACCTTTATTCCAGATTTTTGTTGGAGCCTGATGATTGAGCTGGATCCTTTGATTAGAATTCCTACTGATTTGCAAGTGTTCATATAAATAAGAGGCACAGATCTCTTGCTTCCAGGGCTGTGTTGGAGCTAATTTTTACCCCCAAATTACCAATGCAAAGCTGGATTCCAACCTGTGGTGTAGTTGTGGACTACAGCCCAAACATACCAGTGGCACCCATAAATCCAGGGTCCTTAGCTCATAGTGCAGCCATACAGCAAGACCCTTGCTTACTGGAATGGTAGCACTGCTCTTCATAAATGTGGAGGGTGACTGTCACCATCTACTTACAAAAAATCTAATGTGTGCTTTTGCTGTGACCTCCCTGGTGTAAGGGTCTTTGTAGGGCTACAGGTGAGGTGGAACAGAAGAATTTCTGCTGTGTCCTATCACTTTTCATTCTCCATCGTCCCCTAGAATTAGTGAGTTAACACCCCAGTGAAGATGTTTGTGTATATATAATTGTTTACCTGTAGCTCATTTTGATTTAAAAAATAATTTTATTCAGGGATAAAACTTTACACTAGCATATGTTGTCATATAATCAATTCTCAAAGACAAGTTTGGATAGTTTTGAGGCAAAGTGGGATAGTAACAGTACACAGGGACTGTTTACTTTTTTGTTGTTCTCAATGTCTGAGTAATTCAGAAAGAAAATTCCTTAAAAATTAGGACATAAAATATGACACATATTTTATCCATAACTTATGTCAATTTGAAACACCTTTTATTGCCTACATAAGTGAATATATGTAAACTTTATTAGTAACTTCATTTCCAATTTAAAAGAAGCAAAGGTGTATTGTAGAATTCACAGATAAAGGTTAATTTTAACTATAAAGGTATTACCAGTGTTGCATTTCTTCATGTTATGGTTCACTTATGTAGAATTGAGATGTAGTTTATATTAAACAATGCATAGCACCATTATACAACAGTTCACTAAATGCACATCCCATTTAATCTTTTGTAGGAATTAATATAACTGGACTGAAGTTACAAGGAAGAATTGAACTGAGCCAGTAGGGTTAACACTGATACTAACAGGAGATTACTAGCCATAAGAAAATTACAGCTTTTCTGAAAGACAGTGCCTAAAATAGCAGCATATCCTTGGCACCGTCATAGGAACTGGTTAACTGATGACCCTGAAGAAACACTTGTTTCCATTAATTCTGCTGTCATTATTTCGCTATTCTCGAACTCTTCCTCTGAATTCTTCTGTCCTTCTGATCCCAAGACAAGATGGCAGGAACGTGAGAGAGAACATAAAGAAATTACAATAAGCTGTCGGCTATATAATTATATTGTAACCTACTACACTGAGAAGTTACACCAACAGAAATTTGGCAAGGTATCGCCTGCTAGCTGCTAGCTAAACACAGGACACTCACTACCATAACATTAAAAAAACCAGGCTCACTAAAAAGCAACATCTACGTTACAAAGAAGCTAACAAAAGAATTCCCTTATGATACTTAGGTTCAGCTGGTTCATCTTAGGTTCATCAGCTACATTTTCTTGCTTTATGAATACTTGTTACATTTGCAATTTAATATATATTTAAGATCACAATGCTACAAACCTTTATCCAGCATGTAGTTTTGCCACCTTTAGTTAGACACAAAGGAGCAAATGCTCGAACTAGGGTTGAAGATTCTGCTGAAAGTTGGTGATGTTATTAGGTCATGTGTACTGTAATTACTTGAGCACCACAATTTTTAAATCCCTAAGACATGATTTCCTAGGTAGAAGGCAGCAAGTATGCTTTTAAGTTGCCAGACAGACCAAGGGAATCATTTTTGCTCCGAAGAGTCTGCTGTGTACCCTGAATCAGAACAAATTCTTATTTCATAGAGACTTTAGATTCTTAAAGCATGTCTACTACAAAGAAGTAAACAGTTTCTGATTAAATTTTAAATGTTCCAGTGACTCTACTGTAAACATAGGAACTTCTAAGTGTTAAGGAACATACTGGCAAGAGTCAACAGTAGGGTCGATAGTGAAGATGCCTTTTTTCTTCAAGAACAATTGCTCCAGTGTCACAATTCTGATTAGAGGTATATTGAGGTTACCTGAACCCCACGTTTCCAGCTCAACATGGATTATTACTTTTTTAATGGATTTTGAATTGTCTCAACAACAAAAAGTCTTGCCCAAAATATTCTTCTGAAATCCAATTTTTTTTCAAAATGCATCGATTTATTTTCCAAAGAGACATTATATATTCCAATGCATTAGAAGGTAACAGAATTGATGCGGCTTTCAAATGAAGCTTTGCTGTTCTCATGCATACAGTCACAGTGGCCACACATGAAACTGTGGCCCCTGTGACGAGGGGGCATTAATTTTAGAGTTTTTCGGAAGAACTTGATTTTGGAGGTTGTGACAACTGAAGTCCTTGATGTTACCTTTAAGAAGCCCTGGTTGAGAGGGACAAAAGAGCCTTCGGAATCAAAACAACACAGATTTCAGACTTCTTAATTTTGCCACTGATTTGTAGATAACATCTTGGGCATCAGCTGCCTTGTGCCGTTCTCTAGTCTGATAAAAATGGGGACAGTCATGCTTATTTATCTAACTCAAAACAGTGCCGTGATGGATTAATTATTTGGACAGCACTCGGAGTGCTATCTAAATGTTGCTTATTCATGTTTTCCCCACTGCAACAATGTATCTTCATCACTAATAATTAACTGCTAATTACTGTTGCCGAGAATACGATAGTGGTGTTTACCACCTTATTTTTAATTTCAGTAGAGATGCCTACTTAAAAGTTATGTAAATATATGAAATTACAGTACATTTTCCTAATGACCCTGCTATGTCTGAGTTTGATCCTATTCAATTGTGACTAGAGTAATGAATAGTAAAGATGACCTTTTTTTCTGTAGAGCAATATAGACAGCTTCTATTGTATTCATGAAATGTAAAGAAGCCATTCTAAGCAGGATACAGCTGGGTCGAAGGACTGCTGATGCCAATTATGCTTCGTACATAATAATGCACATTTTACCTATTTGCAAAAAAATTCACATTTATTTACTGTCAAACAGGTGTTAAACTTTACACTGGATATTAGTGATGGGCTCATTATTAACAGGTTTACACAAAGGGATGAAAAAAGCAGAATTTTGTTGAAACAATTTACATTTCATTAGCTTTTTATCATAAAATAAATTAATTACTAAATATAGGCAGAAGGAATATGGAAGAGTAATAGTTATGTTTTATTTATTTTTTTAAAGGACAGGCACCTTTTATTCACGAGAAAGCTTGTGAGAAGTGTCCAGTGTCCCCTTTACCCCTTACCACCCAGCCCTGATTAAAGAATGAACAGGGAATTGAGTTACAATCTTTGTTAGCTATGTCAAATTTGTGCAAGGCTTGGCATAATTGGCTTCTAAAACAACTTTCTCCCCAAATGATGGTTTTTGGCAATAAAAATTCAAAACGTAAGAATAAAAACTAACTTGTCAAAGCAGAACACTGCTTACAGTGAAAAATAAGTGAAAACGGGTAGAACTTGCATTTTAAACATACTACCGTACTATGAACAGAGTGTAGGAAAAACAGCTTATAACATATGTGCAACCAAGAGCTTTTCACAATATTTTCTTCAAACTCTTTAAAATTATTTTTTAATGACAATTATATTTCAGTTGGACACAAATGTATTTATTTTACCCTAGCAATAGAACAAAATATAATTTCTTTAGCCATTTTTTCATGAGAACGGTTCATTGTACAGTTGAGGAAACATATGAAATAAGGCCTGTGGCTTGATTGCTAGTGGTTAGACAAGTATTCAATCTTTGCCCTAATGGAAAAGATTTGCAGTGAACTGCAAACTGATGCAGAATATCTCTCCTGCTTTTGCAAGTCTTGTCAGGAATAGTAAGGTACAGTAAATTTGTCCCACAGGATTTTAGAGCCTACGCCTTGTATATAATACAATGTAGGCCTAGGAAAAAAAAAAAAAACATGGTGCAGCCATATTTACAAATTTAGTTCACAAACTGCTGCAGTAAAATGGCTGGAAAGTGTTTATTTCTCTTTTTTTCACAATTTTCTTAAATTCAGCAGCAGAAGATATCTTAAAATACCTTGTTGGTATTTTTTTTCTTTGTAACAAATAATTCATTTTAGTATACTCTGTGTATATACAAAGTTTTTGTTTTATAAAAATTCACAGAACTGCGAGGTCCAGTCATCCCCGTTACTGGAGAACCACAGGGTCAACAGAATTGTCTCTTCAAGCAGATATGGGGGAGCCTGCTTGGGGCCAATTAAGTCTCTTTAATACTTGTACGTGGCCTTTAATATTTCTTTGCTACACTATTAAAGGCTTGTCACTAGTTGCATTTGTCCTTCTCTAACGTCCCCTTCTGGAATACATCCTTCCTTGTTAATGGGAATTATATAGCCATCGCTATTACCCCTGCTGATTTGATAGTACATCTGAAGCTGATGGCCAGCTCCTAGGTTTGGCATGCTCTTGTAGTAAATGTCCTCATTTTCACTCCTCCTGGAGGGAGAAAGATCTTCTTCAACATCAGGGCTGCTCTCTGGATACGGAGAGTCTCTGAGATTGGGCATGCTCGTGTAAAGAGAGTCTCTGTTGGGGGACTGGAGGTGGTCATCAGCCTCGGCTGTCAGCTGTGAGACGTAGCTGTCGGTTCCTTCGGTCTTCACTTTCTTCTGGGGCTGGTACAGAAGGGAGTGAGTCCGCTGAGGAATGAGTGGGGCCTCAAGCTCTTTGTGGTGGAGCTCCAGACCAGGGGTGTCACTGTGCATCAAAGATGAGGCATCTGCCACGATGGCATCATCTTCGCTACTGCTCCCGCCGATCACAGCTTTGGCTGGTAGCGTGCGCTCCAGGTTGTGGTTCTTGCTGCTGCCCCGCAGGTTGTTGTGCACTAATTCTGAAATGATCATTTTCTCAAAAGCAGTATCATTCAGGCTTAGTCCACAGTCTACAACTTGCACACTGTCGTTATAGTCTCCATTGCGCAATGAGTAGCTGTTGTTGAAATTACCATTTAGCGGTAGAGTATCCATGGCACTTGTATCCCTGGCATTGTTCAGTGAATGTCCTGAAAGGCAAAAGGACAGCTCTGGTTATTGCCTGATGTGCTTTTTATCACTTTGTTCTTTTTTTTTAACAAAATTCTTTAATGTAGTTCAGGACAAAGTTGTACTTGGAAGTAAGACTTGAGAAAAGTTAGGTTATTGAACATTCCCAAATGTAAACAGTTGCACACCTTATAGGAAAGATGCATTTTAAAAATAGTAACGTGTATATCCTGTGGGGAATAGTGGCATTTTAATTTCTTAATTTAGTGTGTGACTTTTCCACAAGGAACTGTTCACTCCATGCCCTTGCATATGTAATGCAAAGCAATTCATTTGGAAACAGCTATGTTTTGAAGTACACCACCATGATTTAGAAAAACAAACTTAACAGAATTTGTCCTAAACGACACTAAATTAAAAAGGAATTAGATCACAGACATAACTGAAGGTAAATGTACAACATAAACCCACATAACTGGCAAGCAACTACTTTAACAACATTTCTAACATTTTTTCCTTTTTTTTTTTTTTGAGATGAAGTAAAGAAAAGAATGAAAAAAATGGATAAATACAAAGAATTTATGTTAAACAAGGACAGCCATCTTTCACACTACAGGGACCAGGGCCCACAAGCACCATCCAACAACACGATAGACAGCAGGTGGAATGACTCACTTTGGACAACTCACATCATGTCTGTCTGCTCAGGCTATCTGGCCTAAGAGTAGCTGATATATAAAAGAAAGTAAAATGATTTATTGTAACATGATGAAGAATTACTGAGCTTCTCAGCAACTTAGTCAGAGCAAGGGTTCAGCAAATTAGATTACTAAGCAATAACAGCTTTTCTTTTCCCACTTAATGTAATTTTTTTGCACTAATATTCTGTCTGCCAACAACGGCCCCAGGCTTCTAAAGGTCAAAGTTTGCCTGCAGTCTGCATCAGTCACAGTGACAGCGCTGAATGAACCAGAATAGTTAATTAAGAGTTAGGCCCACAGTTACCATGGGCATGGAAGTCAAATGCAGAAATGTTAGGAATTTCTGTAAGTATGGGTCACAGAAATTAAACCAAAGAATAAATATTAGTTGTGGAATGGGAAGAGGAAATCAGCCATGGCTGATACCTCATAGCTGCTGGAGGAATGACAGATTGGGTAAGTCTGCTGGAAACATGAAAAGAAGTTTAAGTGGGGGGGAGGGGGGGAATGAAGTCTTATGATGATTAAGGAGGTCTTTATGTTTTTGGCTTTGGCTTTTTTTTTTTTTTCTTGGTAACACAATAAAGAAAAGGTTTTCCTATAGACACAAAGACATGTAAACTATGACAGCACAGTGCTTCCCAAGCAAAGAAAAAAGAAAAAAAAAAAAAGAAAAAAAAGAACTTTGAAAGAAATTAAACAGTCTGAATCATGGAAAGTCAGATGGTTAGAGCATTCCTAGAAAATCACTTTATCTACAGATATGTCTGGAAGTAAAGAAAGAATGGAGTGACTTTACTGAAATGAGACTGACCACTGTGAGGCTGCTGCATCATATGCAAGGCTTGGAGGAGTATAAGTAAAAAGTTGTTTTGGAAAAGATTATACATTTTCTCATTTGTTTTTTTTTCATAATTAAAGCTGCAGCTTATCCTAGAAAATTCAATCTTCTCTGGAAAATATTGTTTTCAATTAAAAAGTAATTGCATTTTCTCCTGAAAAGATTTTTGTCTTCAACTTTAAAAAATAGAGTAATAATTCCAAATAAATTCTGAGTAATTTGCAAATCATTTTGTATTTCCGTTATTGTTAACTCCTCTCCATGTGTACTAATTTAAACAGCAATGAGGGTTGTTTGAAAGGTCTCTTTAAGCTTTGATTAAACAACTTTGTAGTTTTGCAATTTCATATGTGTTCCAAGATTTTTCTTGCAATGGATTTAGCTGCACAGAACATATGGCATTTATAAAAGTAGACAACACATGGACCACATGCTGGGATTCATTTCCCTCATGAAAGTGATTTAATTCTATAATTTTAATTCTCTTTTCTTCTGCTAAAGAGATACCAAAATATATCTGATAATCCAAAATGAGTTTTCTATGATATACTGCAGAGTTAAGAATGCTAGAATATATTCAAATTGGTTTGATGAGGCAAATTTTGTTGCCCATGATCAGGTAATTCATTTGAAATCTTTCCATAGCCTGTAGCAAGATTACTGTGGGAATGTAAAAATATAAGTAAATTGTTGAGCATTTCTGCTTGACACTGCTTTGGTTTTAAACAGCAAATTATTTCAGCATTACATAACTTCTGTTACCAATCGGGTTTGCTACAGACCTCATGTTGTTTCCCAAAAAGCAGTATGCAAGTATTTTTTGAATGTGGAAACATTTCATTTGCAAATTGTGAACCACTTGCCCGCTGAGTCTACTTCATGACCGCTAGTTATGTTTTAATTGTGCCCATTAAAAATCATGCTGAAAAAATTTACATTTGATAGGCAAAGTTAAGTTTTACTCCCATACTTGTCTCTCTGTAGGTTGCTAGAGGAAAGCATAAGGAAAGTAAGAAAACAAGAGAATGAAAATAGAAACTACAGTTCAGTTAAAAAGGAAACTTGAAATAAAAACCGGAAACAAGGTTTTATGAGCTCTTTATCAAAGATTTATCATTCCAGTTATACTAAAGTGATCTTATGACTCATCAAACAGTAACTGCTAGGTATTTACTGATGAATTGTTAAAAAAAGCAACTAGATAATGTAACAACAAATTGTTAGGTAAGTGATGACACCCTTTATTCCTACAGAACCAACTGTTCTAACTGTTGAGCTCAAGATTTTCCTACAGGAAAATGATCTACCATAAAGCTGCACTATACTATAGTTTAGATCTATTTGACGATGGATACGATTTTCTACACCAGGGTATCCAAAGGTGTCAAGATGCCTTGCATTGCTTTAGTATCTAATCTGTTCCCTAAGCAGTTTTTTCTCAGCAAGCTTTAGAGTCAACCTTATATTGCATAGACATGATACCTCTAAGTGATATATATCTTGAAGATGGGCTCTCGGACCATGTGGTGTCAGTCCTGTAATAGTATATTAAGATTTATGCCACCTGTGTTAAAAACATGGATAATTATTGGTAAATACTGTTATGGCAAAGGCATTACTATAATATAGTGCAGTTTTACAAGCTGACATTGGCAATACTGTATTTCTCGAACTGACAGAAATTCAGAATGTATGGCTAGGGTATTGCAACTTGAGTTTCTATCTAGGGAAAAGAAGGCATTTGGAGCGAGCCAAGAAAAGCGGTTTTATTCAGGAAGTATAAGCACACCTGGTGAGTTAAACACAGGAGCTGAAGGGGCATTACATACAACTGTTTCAGCGAGCAATGTGTTATAGGGGTTGTTAGTGCCGTGTGGTCGAAGAAGAGGGTTTGTTAGTAGGTAATTGCCAGTCATTCCTAAAGCAAAAGAAACAGAAAAAAATGTCAGTTCTTTAATTTTAGGCTGACAGTTTCAATAAAGAATATTTTTTATTCATCATGAATCATGTAGGACTTGTCAAATGTAATTCATCTGAAAATTTCTGAATGTATTTGAGCTATGTATTTGAAATGGGAGTAGGAAAATATGGTTAGATTCCAGTAATTCACAGGTGCTGTACAAATCCCCAAAGTAAACATCTGGTGAGAGTGACATTTACTAATGTATACAAAATCACCGGTACACAAGAATAGCAATTAAATGTGTAGAGATCAAGGTACTACGTAAAGCTATTATAACTTTAAAAATGATCGTATGGAACACTTCTGTCTGGAATTGAGAGAACTGAATTTCTCAGATTGAAAGGTATTGAAAAATCTCTTATGACAGGATCAGAGGTGTTATTCACTTTATTAAAAACACATGGATAATGGAAGGGAATTGCTGTTTTCAAACAGACAGTGGATGACAAACTGTAAGAAGCATATCTTAGTATATGCAAAAGTATGCATGCTGAGGGGAAAGCAAAATATTTGCTCTAAGAAATCAGAGCATTCACGTTTTCTCCCAGGACATTCATGCTGTGAATTTCTCTGCCAGGTTTTAAAAAAGAACTCCTTGAATAACAAATTTTCTTTAAACAATCAGTTTACAAACAATGTAAGATGAAGCAAAATACTACATGAAAAGATTTTTTTAAACCCTTTTTACATGTTAATGCAACACCATTTAAACAACTCTCAGAATCATTACGAAAAAAAAATCAGCATATTTTGAGAAATTATTAAAAAGTCAATTAATCTCCGATTTCTACTGGAAGAAAAATGGGTTGGAGTAATGATTAAAAAAAACCACATACAAAATGCTGTGATTTAAAACTAACTTTAAACATTTCATTAAGGTAAAATTCCACTTTCTTTTCTATTGCACTGCACAGCAGTATTTGAGGATCAGCGTGTTACAGACTCAAGGACAACTAAAAAGCCAGCTACATTTTCAATGTACAGGTATTTTTATTTGGTAAGGAAAAGACAATAAATATTCCAAATATTAATGTTTTTGTACTACCATAGATAATTGGTAAAATGAGAAGAGAATTTTAAGATTCAGAGAATTATTGCCTGATTATGCTGATCTTATTGGAAAGTTGGTATCAGTGAACAACTAAAAAGATTTTACCATAGTTTTTTTCAGTTGTAATGTGCATATTACTAGAAATACTAACTGAAATATATTTTGCTTGGGGTTTTTTTTGTGTGTGTGTACTACGTGTACTTGGTTAGAATTATTACCTGTAATCTATTTTTTCAATCCAAAATTTTTCACCACCTTCAAAAGCTTGATTTTTATTTTAAAGGAAAAATGACACTTGCCATTAATTATCAAACTACCCAGATACGTATGTATCACTGAGAAGTGACAGTATTATAATGGAATAAGGATGATATAAATTTTTCTAATCATGCCAGAACATCTCCAGTGAATTGATACTAGAGCTGAAAATAGGGAGAAGCTTCCAACTCCAAATTAACCGAGGGTGCAGCGTGGTTAGAGCAAACCTCAGGAGTCAGAGACATCAAATTAGGGTAAAATCCAAGACTTTTATCTATAGTGTATTTACAAGATCTTAAGAAGACACTGGAAGGGAACGTACTTTCTTGAGCATGAAAAATACATTTTCTACTTAGGAGAAGTTACTTAATCTTGGTTTTGCCAGAGGAACATTCAAGATTCAGATGGGGGGAGCACTGAGACACACAGGTCTTATCTAGAATCATCGTTTCTGAAATGTTTTCTTCTGCAAAACACCACACTTTTCTACTTCTAAAATAATTGTGAGTTAAGTAGATGTGCCTACTACCAAATCTTGACAAAAACAAGAAAGGAAAATTTGTTAGTTATGGTTGATAAGGGCTTTACAGCAGCCCTGACAGTGGCATATTTTCTGTTTGAAACTTTCCGAGATGAGCAAGAACTGGTCCCAATTTGATCAGGGTTATGTGTTCTTCTAGGGACGTGGACAGAAGAACAGCCTTTGAACTTGTCTTGGACTGAGAAGTCTTACCTACATTGCTAGCTCACACTGCCTTAAAAAAACACAAAGGGAAAGGGAGAAAGAGAAATTCTGTCTCGGTTAATACACCTGCCTTCTAACTGGACGTGAGAATGAGGTTCCAGATTTCAAGGTCTATTTGAGCTGAGAAATTTGGAGTTTTGGCTTCTCTGTGCCTGAAAATCTGGATTCTATCCCATGTGACAGATACGATGCTCTTTGAAATAGAAAAGATAAATGCTTTACAGACATCTTTTGCATAGAAATGATATCAATTAGATTTCACTGGGAAAATTTCTGCACCTAAAAATCATAGTCAAATATGCATTAAAACGTTACTGCACTCATATTTCTGTTTCAGATTTAACCTATAAAGGTTAGGAAAGATTTAAAATTATGATCTTGCTTTTAAATTAAATTATTGATGAAACTTATTTAAATACATTCCCACGAATGGAGGAATTCAGCTTTTATAGCAGGGGGCCAGTTGAGGGAACATGGTTTTAAAAAGTGCTGGTGGATGACTTTAAAACTCTACTTTTAGAGAATATTTGTTCCAGAATTTTTTTTTTCAAACATTCTTTTCAATTCTTCTGTGTTAAATGATATAAAATCTGTATAAAATTTAAGGCTTCCTAAACGGAAATGTTCCCAGTGACTGACCTTGATTAAGTGTTGAAGTGCTGTTGATGTCACCTGAGATAAAAGACGATTCTGACTGTTTTCTCACAGTGTCATTCCACATCCTCCTTATACGACTCTGTTAACATAAAACAGTGAGACACAAGTAAGTTACAAAGACTTTTTCCTACTTATGTGCTATTATGTAGAATATTTGTGTTTATTTTGGCCTGAAGTAAGCCATTCGTCAAACACAGAGTGAAACTCCTTCTTTTCTTATTAAAACCCTAATTTTTTAAATTTCATTGAGATGAAACATGGTGGTACAAACCTTCCTATAAACCAGCCCGTATTTACAAGAAAAATAAGGTGCTTGCATTAGATGAAAGTAAAAGGAAATGTTCTAAAAAAAAATCTATTATGCAGAAGAATGTATTTGCCATCTAAATGAAACAACTGAGAAGACAATTAGTGCTTCTGATAGGAACACATCTCAGTAGGCTTTTTATAAATAAGGTTAATTAACAGATGCTGTCAAAATCTTTGTTACCTGAGTGCCAGAGGAATAGCGAGCACTAGTTCTTGTTGTTGATGCCTTCACTGAACTGTGGGGACTCTCAGTTGGTAGTCCACCACAGCAGTAGGAATGTCGGAAGCATTTGCCATATTCCTTACGAACCTATGGGGGAAAAAAATGTACTTAACACAAGAAAAAGTGTCAACTATCTCTGCTAGCAAAAATACATGAATTTTGTATTGAAACTACTCACACACTTTTCAAGCAAATAGATAATTCTTGTCTATTGAATTGTTGGCCATTAGCAAAATCAGATATTTTTCCCTACTTAGTGGTAGCTTTCAGGATTTTTGAACAAATTATTTCCAAGGTATACACACATTTCATTTAGATGTGACAGAATAGTCATTACTGAGTTATTTATGAGATCATTTTTATTTCATCTTTATATGGTATACAAATGTAGTTAAGTTTGTCTGAACTGAATGCTGGCTGAAAACAGTCCTTTTTATAGGAGTTTTTGGTGCAGAAACCATACAAAGTCTATCTTCCCATCTGAGCACACAAGAAGGGCTGAGGTAACTAGTCTTTGCACTGCTGGGTACTGCCCATTAAGTTATCCCTCCCAAGAACGTGTGTACAACCTGCAATGACTATAAAGGCATTTTCATACAAAGTCACATCTGCTTGGGATTGTACAAAGCTCAAAACCACCCCTGCCCTGCTCCAGGCAGAGCGCCAGCTATGCTGGTGGAGGCACCATCAGTGTTTCAAAGTTAAATTTTGAGCCATGAAGGCTGGGAAATGAAGCATTTTTCACATTTAAGACCAAAAAATAAAGTCCTCATTACTTCCTTTGCTGAACCTAGAAATCTGAACACACCTATGCGTATGACATTTTTGTCTGACACAGCAACAGAACAAACTAATGATTCCAGTATCTGGCCTGCACTTACTCACCTTCTGTCTCCAGTAACCTACTGGAAACTTCAGTTGTGTAAGATATGTGTGTTCACATTTGTCATGAAAGTAATCAGGATTAGTTTACAGGGCAGTTAATTATCTCGTTTTTGGTGACTGCTACACTGACTACTATCAGCGAACAGAAGCGTGCATACACATCTCGGCAACATGACAGCAGTGAAAGGACACAGTGGGTACAATTTTTAAAGATTCCTAAGTCTAAATTCCTAAATCTTCCACCATATACTTGGGAATCTAAGCATTGCTTCTACATTAACGAGACTCCTAAATTTCTGGGAAAAGTGTGATTTCAGTTAATCTGGAAATTCTGCTTGACCTATGAATATACAGGACAGAAAGTAAGTTATGGGTGTGTAAAAAGGAGAGAGGGGGAAATGCAGAAAGTTAATACTGTTGATTTGCATATAATGTGCTGTTTTCAGCACCACAAGCATTTTACTCATTGAATACATACTGTGATGTTTCTATAAATTCTAAGGCTAAAGAAAATTTGAATAGATGGTGCCTTAACTTCAAGCTATGGACAATAACTCATCTTTTATAGAAGTATATGGTACATATTGTAAGTGATTCCCTATCTGTATCAGCACAAAAGACACATAAAAAAATGAAAACAGAAACACACAGACATAGAATTATAATCTTTAACTCTGTAGTCTGAAAAACATAAGTCTACATATATCATCACTAGATGCTATAACACCTAAGAAAATACATTCCTCAACACTAATGGATACTAAATGCTCCAAACCACTACAGAGTAGAGACAATAGCAATCAAAACTGTATTTTTACCCAAATACCACCCTCCAGGGCTGGTTTTGCCTAATGCCTATATTGCAGTGAATGTACATTATCTGTCAGTATTGCGCATTCCATTGTCATTATTTCTAAATTATAGCTTGTTGGAAACTGATGGAAGCAACAGCACGATCTTCCTGTCAGAACTGGAAACATAATAGTTTTCACTTTCACAATTCTATTTCTCTGGTCAATTTAGTGACCAACTAGTAATAAGAGAATAAAAGGACTACATTAGCTATGCAGACAAAGGATGGGATGATATCCAGTCAAAGCCACTGAAACTTAAAAATCTTAAATGGCAGCTTTAACATTCTTTCAGGTATAAATCTTATTGCTCTAGGTTATACTTCTTCACACTTGACTGGTATTTTAATACTGCTTTTTGCTGACTCCACTTAATATAAAAACAATGCACAGCTGTGAAAAGAAATAAAAGAGGGATCTGGTTTTGATTTTCAAGTCCAATAAAAGTGGCAGAAAGGACAACATTATATGAAACCCTAATCTAGAAATTATTTGCATTTTGAGAATGTTTGCATTTTCTTCCCTGTCTTCTTAGGCTCAATCTCCTCTCTAAGTGTGCTTTTATTCTCTCAAAATGAGGAGTGCCCTGTTCATCTGGATAAAATTCTTTCTGTCTACCAGATCTTTTTCTAAAACATGGCTGAATGCCATGGTCTACACCAAATTTAGAGACGCTAATACTGTAAGAGCTGGTACAGTTGAGAACACATAAGAAGGTGTATTTTGTACTTACACAGCAACTCTTTATCCAATGGTCTCAAACCCTTTTGTAAATATCAGTTAATTATGCCTCTGGTGAGCTAATTATAATGGGAGTTAACAATTGCTAGATCTCCAGCCTGAAACTGGTAAAAATATTTACAAACTAAATATTGCAAAATTTGGTATTTGCAAATGCAGGATGTATTGCATTTTATGTTAAGGTTTTTTGGGTGAGATTTTTTGACACTTACCCTTCCTCTCAACTCTCATTGTCTTTCATTTGCTACATCTTCTAATACAGGCAATGAGCTTTTTCTTTTGTCCTTCACTAAAGCACCTCTAAGGTTATCCTTGGAAGCAACCTCCGCTCTCAGTCAAGAGAAGAGAAGGAATGCAGGGAACCCAAAGTGAATCCCACATGGCTGCGCCCTTCACTTCATTCCCTCCTCTTCACTCCTCTCTCCCATGCAAACCTTCTCTCTCCCCAGCAGATGTGCTCACTTTGGACCACATAGGAAATCCCATCTAAACATGAGGAGGAACTTCTTCACTTTGAGGGTGGTAGAGCACTGGAACAGTCTGCCAAGGTATACTCTCCGTCTTTGGAGACATTAAAAAACTGCCTGGACATGTTCCTGATCAACCTGCTCTGAGTGAACCTGCTCTGGCGGTGGGGTTGGACTAGACGATCTGCAGATGGCCCCTTCTAACCCCATATCATTCTGTGACCCCTGCTCCCATCTGGCGAAGGGGAGCACAACTAATTTGGCACATCCCACTCATGGTGCAGGCTCTTGCCAGGGGCTTCCACTTTTTCCAGTTAAGAGCAAGAAGCTGTTGGATTGCTAAGGGAGCCAAACACTTGAACGAAAGTTGTCATGCTGGCATCTTTGGAAAACTCCCCGTTAGCAGTTTTCTGGCATTAATGACTACTTTTTTCTAAGGTGTGACAAAGTTCATAATAAAATAAATTTTTAGATCTCACTTAATTTTGTAATGAACAAGCACTCATAGTACAATCCTTGCCTATCACCCGCAGCTTTATGTGGCAGCTTAATGGGATCTCAGGAGATGTCCTCTGCCTTGAGCTGAGAAAGAGAGTTTCCAGGCTGAGACGGGCTGATACTGTAAACGGTCCTCTCTTTGCAGCGCTGCAGCAGAGGCACAATTTGTTTCATGTGCACATAAAGGACTTTTGGCTGTAAGTCCAGACTAATACATACCACATTACCAATGTTAAACAGTACATTTGCTATAGTCATTTTCTTCCCAAAGCCTCAAAATTTTTCAAGCCCAGGTTGGAAATGCTGCATTCATTTTAAACCTGCCTGGGCCATAGAGCAGTTACATGACTCCCGCAGGCACACATACTTTTGAATCTTAGTCCTCTCCTTAAATGATTAAAAGTAGTCCAGTTCTTGACCTTGCTTTTTTTTTTTTCCTAAGAAATATATGTGGTATTTTTAAGGAGTTAGAGAATGTGTACCTGTGTTTTCAGTAACTTACTTTCTTTTGAAGGGCACAATGAAAGATGAAAATAAACATTCCTTGGAAAGCATTAAATACTGTGAAGAGATAGGTCATCACAACAGTCCCCTCATTGATAAACAGCAGTCCAAATGACCACGTTAGGCCAAGGAGACACAGGAGAGCAAATGCACCCAGGACCCAGGATCTGTAAAAGAACATTAATTTTAGTAACATCACTTATGAGAATGCATGTTGCCAAATCCAATATTAACATTTCAGTTCCTGCAGTTGACTTTTACTAGGTTCGTATTCAAATGTAAAAATTCCTTGGGTTTAACCTTTTATCTATTAAAGAAAGAACAATTCCATTTGGTACTCTTAGTCTCCAGTGAAAACAGCAAAAGTAGATATGACCTTTTTCTTTCTCAAGAACTGCATAGGATGTCAAAACTATTTTGAAATACAGAAGTATAGCGCAAGCCCCAGCTACTCCATTGCTTTATCTGCTTTTATAAAAGAGATTGGTAAATCTGGCTTAGCCACTAATCACGCCATAGATTTTAAACAGTGGTGCTGCCATATGACACCAAATAATGTAACACAAATGCACAAAGGTTAAACAGCAGATTAAAAGCCTAGAGCCCAAATCTTTAATGCTCCGATAAACTCAGCTAAACTGAAGCTAGATGATCTAACTTCTGCATGAAGAAACCTTGCTGAAATGTGACAAAAAAAAATGGATATTGCTCTACAGAATAATCTAAAAAAAATTCCGTCATGAATAGGTTAAGGAAAAGGAATTGCAGAGAACGGCACAGAATGAAAGGGAAAGGGAATTTAGTCAGTGAATTCCACATCTAACTAATGATCTTACTTGATAAATGGCTTATTATCTTCATAGCTAGAAAGCATTATAAGCAGAAAAGAGAAACAAAATTATTAGACAGAATTGAAACAGAAATTAATAAGAGCATTTTTAATTGTCTACAAAAATTAGTCAAAATTAGGAAATTCAAAATGCAGAGGCAAGCAATTTAAAATTATAAAGGCATATAATAGTTAAAAATTCTTTAGCAAATCAGGTATCTCAAAACTAGTTAATTAAAATTAAGGGAAATCCACAATATTGACCGAGTTTGTAAAGTTAAAAATCATGCCAGAAATTTGTTAATGTAGGGTTCTATCTTACCCAGGTAAGTCCGTATTATAGTAGCCATCACAAACACGGTAATTACTGGTGTGGATGAGAAGACAGAAAGAGGAAAAGGAAGAAAAGAGAGAGATGCTAAAGATTAGCTCTCTCTCTCATCATGCAACATGCAATGAAGCTGATACTGACCTATCTAGAACATCTAGTTCACAATGTTAGCCTTACTGAAAATCTCCCTTTGCCATTTTCAACATTCAAAGCAAATCTGTAACTCTTTCACATCCAACCCTCAGTGTTAGAAAGTTGCACCATCCCTTCAGTGTTGATAACAAAAACCTTCAATACAGCGTAAAGCTACACAGAATACAGTAAAAGACTATGGAAGAGCTGCCCAAGCCCTGTAAATTATGTAACACTTGTATTACTCTGCAAAAGGGATACTACAGTACAGCACCATGATAAAGTAAACATTTGTTAAATTAGCATGAAAACGGCAGATAATCTTCAAGTTAACAATAATAATAGAGTCAATTCTCTTGAGAGAACAGGATTACGAGTAGAAACTGCTCAGAATCCCTAAATCAAAAAGTCATTTAACAAAACAAACTTAATATAATCATATCAGCCATGCAAACAGGAACATCATTTTTGAACTGCATTTTAAATGCAAATGAAATTACTACAGTGCTGTGGCATTTCCGTGAAACAGTTTCTTGGCACTAGTTCCAGGCTGAAATTATCTAATTTTGACCTGCGTTTGTGACATTACAGCAACAATGTGACGAAAGCAGGATTGGCTCTGTTTGCTTCTAATTGACATCTGCAGTTGCTGGGAGACAATGGCATGTGCTCCTAATGGAGAGTAGCTTTCAATCAGTTCAGCAATCAGAAAATAATCATAGTTCTCATACTTGAACACAAAGCACTTACTTAATGTTTTCCAACCTGCTAGAGTCTGGTTTCAAAGTGTTTGAGTGCTTCACCATTTTGCACAATGTGATCACCAGGAAGATAAGATTCAGCTGTCAAAACAGATAAGAATGAAATTAAACTACTTCATGTAATAGGTTGAATAATGATGATGTTAGAGACTAAACACAAACCCTGTAGTTTATTTTCAAAGGTGTAGTGAAACTGGGTAACCATAACAGACAGTCTGTAAAAGGTGACTGCAAATAAGGATGGAAGGTGGTGGTGGGGAATGTGAGAAGTTTCACTTAATTTTCCAAATTCACTTTATCATCATGAAACCCCCATTTAACTCATGTCCAACACTTGTGATTGTCAGTCTAGTTCTATCTTCCAGCATGTTGTGCTTGGCGCCCGTTCACCTTCACCTGTCACCTCTGGCACGGCTCCCCATCTCACTGACTTCTTCTGAGGACTATCGTTACCCCTTTACTGTACTATAGTAGTTGTCTTTTTATCACCCTGCCCTGCTTCTGGAATGTTTTTTGCCTTTTCTGTTTCTCCCTTTCTTTGTTTTTATTCCCTTTTCTTCTCACAAATCCCACCAGGGTCCTGAAAACAGCATAAATGTAACTGAAGAAAAAGAAAGAGAAAAAAGAAAAAGAAACACAAAAGATGTAGCAAATTCATCAGACTTAACAGTGGTATAGACATGTCCACCCTCCCACTGCCCTCTTTCCCTTTGTAGTCTGGATTCTGCTGAAGCGAGACTGCATGCCACTTGAAGGAAAGGACTATGCTTTCTTATTCTTGTTGTGTCATTCATATAGATAGCACCGAGGAAGACACTGAAAGTAATTTTTTATAGTTTTCCTATTGTGAAACAGAATCACAGGTATCAAAGATACTAGGTGCCTTTCTCCTATCGATTTCAAAGCATGTGAAGAGCATAGCTAAGTCAAATACAAAGACACTTGTAGAATATGGGTTGAAAAGTGGTATACAGTTAATTTGAGGAATTACTGTGTACTGTCCTATATCATGCAGACAATTCAAATAAAATTGCATTTGAAAACAAAAGGAGCTATGTTCTTTCAGGGAGAAGGCATACATCCTTATCTACAGTATGATGGTCCACAAGAAATGGCTGAACTATTATCATAGTTAAGAGAAGATGGGAGAATGCTATATTATGATATAATGCTATATTATGATATAATGCTATATTAGATGGATTCTAATCCCATTTGTAAAATCTTCTGTATCTATCTGCAACTGGTTACTGACAGAGAATGATCAAGTCTAGTCCCTCATCCTGGGGAGCCTCTGCTTTGAGACAGCATCAAAATCCTCACAATTTTTATAACACTGGGGATATCAGTTCATATCAGATGTGTTCCTATAGTTCTGCCACAACGATCAGAAATGTCACTCAAATCCTAATACAGAGGAGGTCTTAACAATCTGGAAAAGAGGAGTATTTTAAAGGCTCTGATCAGTCTGTTAATAAAGATGTGTATTACAGAAATAATTCCAACTACTAAAGGCAATTAAGTTATCACTGCTCCTGCCGCTGTCTCAAAATCAGGATGGAGAGTAGGAACTATAATGCAGTTCTCAACACCAGAACAGTGCTTGGCAGCTTTTGACCTCATCAATCTTGATTCAAAGCAAAACATTTTTACAGCTGTATCCTGAGATTAATACAAAAAGTATATGTGATACAAATAACAAAAATAAGCTTTTATAATTTATTTCTGTATTTCAAGAACTGACAGAAAATACTTGACCCTTAAGTGGAGGTATGTACATGGTGTAGGTTAAGCATGATTTCCACTGCTGCAAAATATAATAAAGTGTCAATATCTCATGACCCTGCTGATTACCTTTTATGATTCTTATAGTTAATAACTAACCAGTTGAGAAACATTTCATTATATCATTGTGATCGCTTTGTTCCTCTCATCTAGGTTTCCACTGTACTGCCTAAGTTCCTTGAATGAGAACACAACTGCTTCTCTCCCTGGCCTTTGCACCAGACAGAGGACAGGGTCTCTGTGTGTGACCTGCCCCTCAGCTCCATGCCTCTGCAGGCAGACTTTTTTCTGCTCTACTTGAAAAAGCTTCTTGCACATTTTGGTAGCTGACATAACATGAACTTCTCCATCTGCTTAAAAAAATTTAACTTCAATTTACTTTTTGTGAAAACAAACAGATTAAGAACTAAGAGACATGCCTCATGCCAACCCTAACATGTAAATCGACTTTGGCTGCAACCTATGCAAGCGGGAGTGCACAATCCAGTTCAGAATAGTATTTACAGCACAGCTGGAAGCTAATTCTTGCCTAAGTAGCTACCCTGGAGTATCCTGTATTGTACTAGCAACATCATTCTTGGATCAAAACCTCACAGACGTGCCTTAGCCCATAAATGACTGCCTTATGAAATACGTTTTTATCCTCTGATTCTTTGTATGACTGAAGTGTTGGTTTGACATATGAAAAACAAAAGCCTGTATTTACATACAGAGGGTCCTTTGGTGACACACAAGCATGCACAGCCCTATCCCAAAGCCTGGGCAAAGCTCCAGCGAATCAACCAGGTTTTATGTAGATACCTATCTCTGTCTGTATATATGTCCTCGCTGGAGAAGAGAATTAACTGCACGAAGCAGTTTCTAAACAGACACGTCAATTCTAATTTAGGTACAGAACCCCAAAAGCAGCTCACAGAAAGAATAATGCTGTATCACAGTAGCTGGAAAAGTCCTTCCAAGAAAAAAAAGTAAAAAAAGCAAAATATTGTACTTTGAAGGCAAAGTAACTATGACAACAGAGCATATGATACTTGTTTCCCCATCACTGTGAAACATTACATAGTTTTTCGTTTCAGCAGTCAAAAGACCATGGTTTGCCACTTGTTCAAACACGCTGGCATCTCTATTGCACATTGTACTGTTATCAAAAGCCTATTTTGCCCACTTAAAAATCCTGTAACCAAACCTTTCTATAGACTCACTGTTGGCTCCCTCACTGCTCTTCATCTAGACATTGCTTGTTTTGGAGGAACTCATGAGTAAAGATTTTCAGGCATTCTGCCATTTTATTACACCAGACACTAAGCAGTGAGGGAAGGGAAAACGTGTTGGGGAATAATTGCTTTTAGAAGGAATGTCTGCATTATTTGTCTTGGTGAGAAATACGTGGGGGGAGAAGAAAACACATGTAGTGCTTTTGCATTAATTTGTAATAACTTAGTATAAGGAAAGCTTTTTCAGCCTGAAGAACCTCATCTGAGCTCAGAGCTGAGCCTGTTTTGGGCAGTCTTTTTAGCAGTTTTCTAATTCAACCTGTACAACTGAGGCTGGATTGGGACCAGAGATTTCCTGAAGTCCCTTCCAACCTCAATTGTTTCATGACTGTGTAAGGACTGAACTGTTTCTCTTCTAAGCAAATGAATCTGTAGATGTTTTCCAAACTTGACAGATGGTCAATTCCTAAGGTACATCAGTCTGCATAGGACACCTTTTTTAAGAAGAATGTTCACCAAAAATGTGCAGTACCCACATGAATGGCAAGATGGGATTTTGAAAGCAAATTTGTAAGGGAAAAATGGGCCTTTCATCACTTCATATAGCATAGAGGGCTAGAGACTGGCTGGACCTCATCCTGACAACTGACACCCCAGATGAACTAAAATCTGCACTTGAACAGCACTGCTCTCCTTCAGTGTTAATTAAAAAAATATTAGTACATTGTGTAAATACACACACAGCCATAGTATATACATTTTCAGTCACAGAATTATACCCTTGATAAAGTCAGTAAAATCTTCTTCATGCCATACTTCTGAAAATCAGAGCAATACTTTTTTGAAAGCTAAAAATAAGAATTTGGAAGTCTGGACAGGCATCTGGTTCGGATTTGAAGATTCTGCTGTGACACCAAGAGTGACAAGGCACACAGTTACAGTAGGTGGAGCTATAATGTGAGATCTCTTAAAACATTAGCTGGTAAGAATAAGCAAAAAAATGGATTTATAGTATTTAATTTAATATTAATTTAATTTAATTTATACTAGGTTTTTGCTGTAAGTTCTAAAATATATTATCCACTATAAGAGACCGGAGAACTAGCTTAATCTGTACTCTAGTTTCAGAAAAGTATGTAAAAGTGAAAAAAAAATATAATTAAAGCACTTTTAAAATACTAGATATTACTTATCTCTAAATATGACAAGTATAATTGGATAGAATGGAGTGATAGAAAGACAATTAGATATATATTAAAAAATGAAAAGTAACTACTTTAAAATATAACATTTGAAGAATTTTTATGGTAATAATCAAATGCAGCACCCTGGATGATCATGCTTCTTTCAGAGCCAACACACAGAGGCCCATTTTCTGGTTTGGCCATCAGAAGGTACTGGACATGAAAAATGGTGCGAGTAGGAATTTTGTCTTTCTGGCACCTGGAACCTATGTAATAACCTGCACAGAAGACTAATGGATTTGAATTAGTTGCAGGTACAAGGAATTAGTAGCCAAATAAAACTAGATTTTGTAATAATTATGATAAATTTCCCCCTGTGAATTTATCAAGTGTCTACTATAGGAAGATATACATGTATTATTTACATGCATAAACCTTACAAATACAGTTCATTTTTATATGCAGAGCTAGATTACATGTGCATCTGTACGAATACATCCACTGACCTTGGTGAACTAATTCCTCAACCTGAGTGAAAAAAGGAAACTCTCTTTCCTTTGTTAACAAAACAGGACATCCGAGGAATTTTGCTTAAACAACTTTCGGTAGCCTAACGTACGTCATCTACGGCTTCATCTATGAGGAACAAATTCTGGTGATTTTGGCTGAATTAAAATTAAACCAACATAACCCATTCTGTGGATATGAATGAATGTGGATCTACACAGAAGTCAAAATACTCAGGCTTTTCTGACCACAGATTATAGGAGTGCACTGTTTGTTTTATAGCCATCAACCTGCTCAATTGAATCACGTCTGCCTGAGCTTAGCAGCTTAAAATTCATTCCACACAGCCTGCAGTGCTGACATGGATATGATAAGACAGAAGAACAGAAACACCACTCTGAAGTAACCTAGCTGAACTGCACATGTTCTGACCCTTTTTGAACTCCCTGGAGCTTTTGTTACCTGGAAAATGCAGCTCTAAAACTGCTCTTGTATCTCCAGATCTTTGCTCTTAGCCATGCAGAAGCCTATTTCTCTCTGGGACTGGCAGCGAGAGAGGTGCTCTCAGAAGAAGGCTTCTAAATGAGTGTGCATGCTGAACTCTTACTGAACTGAATTAATTATTAAAGATGCAGATGGAGCTGTCCAAATGATAAGAACAGCTCCTGACGTATCATGATCCAAGCTTTCATTAAACCATTTCAGGCATACTAATGGTTTCCCACCGCTCATTACTTACATGCTCTTTTCTCATAGATATAATAACCCTTGTGCCCAAAGGCACGACAGGCTATGGAAATAGTGAAGTTGAAAGTTCCTCAGAAGACGTACTAAGGAACTTCATACTTCCACCCTGTAATTCCCATCCTCATTTTTGCAAACCTGTATACAGACACAAGTCCAAATGCTTATAAACTCAGAGAAAAAAATGTGAATTAAAGTAGTAAGTAACATTGTCAAAAAAGTTTATCTGTATTGACAGTACTATTAAAGTGAGAATCATAAAAATTATTTGATTAACACGTTAAAAAGCCTACCAAGGTGAAATTCTCACATGCTACTAAGTAAGCTACTCTGCAAATATGGCTCTTCTTCGGTTACAGTGCACATGACATATTATTTTTCAGCCATTACACTTCTCACACTTCTTCCTCCAGTCTCTCTTGCTTTCTCAGTTGGGACGATTAGAGGGCAAAGCAATTGCTAGAAAAGAATTACTCCCAGGAACTGTGCTGTGATTGCTACCTGCTGTTTCATATTTTTGAAGTTGGGAATACTACTCCCAAAGGCCTTTTGCGTCTCAGCCTAAATGATTTGCTGGAGGATAATAATGTCATGGCCAGTAAATAATAGTGAACTATGTCTGTACATGGTCAATATGATTAAATGTCCTTCACCTCTATTCTCACTCTGACCTGGTTATGAGGAAGTGAAAAAGCCGTGAGCAATGCCCAAAGCTCCCCATGTGAAATGTTATTTTAAAGCAAGGGAGAGAAATAGAGGTGACTTAGCAAAATACTCCCAGTAACAATAA
Source organism: Nycticryphes semicollaris (assembly GCA_013400055.1). Classification (NCBI taxonomy): domain Eukaryota; kingdom Metazoa; phylum Chordata; class Aves; order Charadriiformes; family Rostratulidae; genus Nycticryphes; species Nycticryphes semicollaris. The sequence continues at coordinate 311,331 of VXBJ01001163.1, read as the reverse complement.
AATAAAAAGCTAGACACAAAAAGCGAAATTATCGCTATCACAATCAGACCTGAGGTAACTGAACTATTGTGGCATGGAACTTAGAACAATTTTCTAGTGATGATTACAGCAACTGCAAGAAACAACTTTCTGCTGAAAAATATTGTCTACCATATTGAAAATGTTAAATGTATCTTTCAATTGTAATTGTAGGCTTAATAAAAAAAGAATCCTTATCATACTGTGACTTGATTTAATTTAAATGTATTTAAAATAAACACAGTACAATTATTATGGTTTATACCTAAATCTTATAAATGCCGTAATTTTTCTAATTCAACCTACACACACATGAGTTTTGGCATCTGCATCTATTTCTTTGAAAATATGCCAATGAACCCAAACAACTTCTACGTTGTGCAACTATCTTTTCTTAAGTGACTGCTCCATGATTAAAATAGTTTTTGATAAGCAGAGAGTAAAACCAATGTAAATATACTTAAGCTTATATTAATATTGAAGATACCAGGAAGGAATAAAGTGCCTACAATAGACTGGGAAAGTACATTTTTTAGAGAGGGTTCCATAAAGTATCAGAAGTTTGTTTTTATATATAGAAGTAATGTAAACTATAAGCTACAAAAAGTGTAAAAAGGGTATGTCTGGCATACAGATCTAGAGAAATTTCAAAATTATGCTTGATGCACGTGCTTCAGGCTGAAAAAATAATAATGACAAAATACAATTAGTGAATTTGGAAATGTTAACTTCTGTTAACATTTCACATCTCTACTACTGTATTAAGGCAGAAGAACAGGTAACTGTTTACAGTTATATCTATATTCAACAGCATGAAAAGAAATTAATTTGTCCTTCCAAACTATGAGGAGTTATGGGAAAAGCTCTCTATGTACATAGGCTATTGTGAGAAACTGGATGTTAGAATGAACAGACCGGGACTTTACAGCTGTGTCCCCAACACCAGCCTTCTAGTATACTTCCCAAGCAAAAGGCTTTGAAGATACTGAACTAGCAGAGAAAAACAAGGTGAGCCAAAATGCATGTCTTGCATTTACTTTCCTTCCAAATTCGTACGTTGTGCAGTGTTGGTATTATTAGCCTGAAATAACAGGGAGATGGTTTTGCCCTGGGTTGACAGATGACTACGCGCTTTTTACCTGAAAGCGCTCAGAGAATGGATAACTGCTGTATGAACACAGCATTCAGTCTTAACTGGACAATGGGGCACAGAGCTGCGGGTGTACAGATGGGGTCCATGCATATGACTGCATTACTCAACTGCTTGCAAAAATGGGTACATGCTTCCCACTGCTTACATAATATTCTATTATTTATACTAAAACAGATGAACTTGTATGTCTGACATACATTACATGCAGCATAAATACACACAGAAGTAGTCACGGAAAAATATGGATATGCATATGCAAAAACACATACAAAAACTGTAAGAGCAATGAAATATAAGATTTACTCAATTATCCAATCCGTTAGAACACTCTTTTGATATAATTATGTTGGATAATTAGCAGTTAAATTCTGGAGCGTGTACAATAGTGACTCAATTGAAAGCAGTAATAATGGTTCCTTTAAAAAAACCCCGTGTTTAGTACTTCATTGATTTTTCATATGACTACACATGTCAATATGACCTTCTGAGTTCAAGCCATTAGGAAAAATGTCTATGGCACCACAGCTTTGACAATTAATCATTTGGTCAGCACTCTTTAAAGATTTCTAAACATTTATATAACCATTGGTCACATTACAAATTGTTTATAAGCATTTTCACGAAATGTCTTGTGAATAAGGACGGTATTGACTGATGTTACCCAATCTTTTTAACTTTGCTGTGAGGCAACCTAAAAGGAAAATTAAAAAGCAAGTTCTTACCAGAATAATAAAGGTAACGGGTCCAATGAAACTCCAGATAAAATAGTTATCTACATGAAGCCAGCAACTATCATGGAAAAAGGAGAATGAAAAGTGAACAATTGCATTAACATCTTGGTCCTATAAATGGAAAGTGCAAAAATACTTCTGAAGCTAATACTTCATCAGCAAACAATGATAAACATTGCACAGTACCACTTAGGCCACTTTTTCCTAACTTGAAACTCTTCTGATGAATCCTGTTAAATAACACTATTGAGATTAAAACCACATCATTAGGAATAGCTAACATATAAGGAGAAAAAAAAACAGTCAAAAGGTTTGGTCACAGGTGTTATCATGGACTAATGAATCTAACATCAGTAAATATTTTTCACAAATTTTCCTTTAACTCCTGTAATTCCATGTAATCTTAAAAATCTGCTTTTAACTTTATATTATATACAAAGTGCTTACTCCCAAAGAATACGAGACAGAGTATGTTCAGATGCCTCGTTTTGCTGAAAAACAATATGGTATAAATAAAATGCCCCAACTAGGAGTTGAACATTAGAGAAAAAATACATATGATACCAGACTAAATGACCTGTAAACCTATTAGGGCCAACTTCACTTAGCGACTCGTTTTTCATACAGCCCAGTTCCCTGCTGAGTTGCTCTTATTTGTCTTTCAGCAGCAGCAAAATCAAGTAGCTTCCTTGTAGTCAACGGCATCACCCCATTCTGTAACTAATTTCATCAAAGGACAAAGTAAATACTATTGGAAGACAAATTCATGCCTCTGGCAACTCAGATCCTCAGAAATGTTTTCTGTCTACCTTCTGTCACTTTCTATATGTATCTGTATTTTTGTAAATAAAAGGCAGTGGCTAATTTTAATCCTGCTCTACCGCCTGATAAAATATTATCAAAGTGAAACATATGGGTTGGAATATTGTACTGTCATAATTCAGGATGAGAGTTAGCTAGAAGGGCAGTTGGAACAAAGAGATCTAATGAAGCATTAGCTTAAAACTGGGCGGTTAGTCTTGTCAGATACTTTAAGTTGAAAATTTTTACTTAATATACATTTGAGGCCAAAAAGTTATTTACTTTTTCAATTTGTTTCAGGTCAATCTTTTGTGTTAAAAGAAAGACCATAATTTAGAATCGGTCTCTCTAGAGTACAAATCCTCTGAACCTAGAGAATTACAAAAGACTTGATTGTAATTTGTGCACAGCATTGCCATTCTCTTACCAATAAAGCTTTCAGATGGTATTTTAGTCTGTCAGGGACCCTCTGACAGCTAATAGGCTTTAAAAAATTATTCACTTGAAAAACACTCAGGTCACTTGCAATTACTTACGCTTTCTCTGTTCCGTAGCTCTTATAGTCAATAGCTGCTGAGACACCAACTACAGTAGCAGGGAAGAGGTAGCCAGCAACATAATAGTACTTCTTCCTAGAATATTCGCTTTCAAATACTTCTACTAACATTAGATAAAGCTGCACTCCTTCTAGACACATCCAGGCAAAGGCTGCCAGGAAGAAAAAGTGTAAGAGACCTGCAAATATTGGACATGCAATCTGCAAAGAAAAAAGAAAGGTGAAAATATAAACCACAAATTCTTCACATCGTTACACTTCTAATTAAAGTGTGCAACAGAACAGCGTATACTTCTGTCAGCGATCTTTCACAAATGCAAGAACATTTTCCCTGCCTGAAAACATTCACTGAACATTTTCAAGTACTAATGTGTTCTCAGTAGCTGAAGAAAGTAAATTCAGCTAAGCGCTATGAATGTTGGTGATCTGAGACGTGAACAGTTGGTTCCAGATACATAATGTAATCCTGCTTATTTAAAAATATAAAGCAGCCATCAAGCCATTTTTATCTGCTGAAATTTGGAAGTTTCCACTGTTGTAATAGAAATCAATCTGAATTCTCTCCCCTTTGGTTGAATTCGGATGAAACTCTACCGAGTTACTAGACTTCAACCCAATGAATCGCTTCTGAATGACCGAATTCAAAAACTTGCATGAATGTACAGAGTAAAAAATGAGCAAATATATAAGGCTTTGTACCAACAAATCTATATATACACAAAAAAGTAATCAATAGCTGTTGAGACATATGAATATATAGAGAGAACATATATGTTTCTAGGAGGTCAACATTTCATTTTGTCTCCTCTTTCAAAAGTTTAAGCCACCTGCTTCGTTAATAGCTGATGTTTCTCAACTGAAAATGAAAAACATTACTGTAAGTGGGAAATTAAGGCCACACTGATATTTTTGATGGATGTAAATAGTATTTATGAACACGTCTACTTTGTTTTCACATTGAGCTTTTCTTTCAGCCTTGCTGTGTCAGAATGCTGAAAGCTTGGCAGTGTTGTCATGTTTTAATTCAAATTCATTTCAAACAGTCATTTCAGAGAACAAGATCAGTACACACAGAGGAAACTTACCTTGTACTCTGTCTTATCGATGCCTATTAGGAAAATGAACTCAGCAATGAATAGGTTGATACAAAGGTTCTTGTGAATAGTGTTACGGTCACTTTGCAGGCCACGGAAAAAACAGAATGTAAAGATGCAGATGGCCAGGCAAACAAGAGAGATGACAATTCCCACCCAGGTGATGACAGTGAGGAGCAATTCGTGCACTCCATCTTTGTACTAGAAATAACCAAGAATGGAGAAAATTAATATGACTCTTTATGAGTATAAACAAAAACCTATTTTCACAGGTAGCATCCAGAAAAGTTACTTGTTCATAACATGAGATGGGCAAAATGTACTCAGTAATTTCTCAGTCTCAGGTCAGCTTCTGAGAAGAGTCAGATTAGGCTAAGTACAAGATGAGCAGGACTGAGAGAAAAATGTGACTATTTTAGCCAGTTCAGATAGCTTTTTTACTTTTCTTATGACTTTACTTTTCTTCGCTGTAAACCTGTCAGACAAGAACAAGTAGAGAAACATAGCATTTTGAAAGTGCCACTATGCTCTGATGCAAACAAAGAGGAGAGCTTTCCTTGGGTCCTCCTATGAGAGTACATGTTCTTTCCTACAGACTGCAACTCCACAGCAGAGAAGAGAGCAACAATTTACACACCAATTAGGATGGGCAAAATGCAGAATACGTTATGTGTGTGATTCCATCTCTAATCTCATGTTTAGCTAAAGAAGGTTCCTTGCTTCAGTTGTGACAGAATCACTTTTGTCATTTTGGTTATCTTTTCAGTGACCTTTCCAAAGACAATGGGTTTATGAAAAGTGGCACATTCTTGCAAATACTGCAGGGTTCAGGGACCCTGACGTCTAGTAAGTGCTTTAATTAGACAACAAAATTTCAAACTATAAAGAGGTATTTAAACAACCAGTATGGAAGCTCCTTGATTTTCCTGCTCTAAGGAGAGCTGGCACTTGTGCTTCCAGGGAACAGCCTGCACAGCTGCCCTGACAGATACTTTCCAGCTGTCTGGAGACTCCAGCTGAGGGGAAGTCTGCAAAACAGTTCTAAGGTCGGTCAGTAACTTTACAATATGACCTGAAAAAAACTGTTGTCCTTCCTTATTTTCCTTTCCTGTTATTTTGCTGTAACTTTATGGGTAAGGAAAAAAAGTGCTACAGAAAGCAAACTGCTTTGGAAAGAGTGGGTAGGAGCTATAAATACTCCAGAAACTTCAGCAGTTTTGGATGTTGCTAAAAATTCAAAGCTAAAACTTTAGAAGCTTGTTCCCTGCCGATGGCTAGAAACATCATTACCTACCACAATTTCCCGATGAGCCATAAGAATTGCAAAGTTGGTAAGGTGACTGCAAGCACACGTTGTATGAGTTCTGTTTGTGTCAACCAGCTTGCACCCTTGGGTTGACCAGTATCCCATCATAGTCCTCTCTGAGTAGTTCCAGAAGGAACAATTTGCATTGAAATAATTGTCAGGCTGGGAGATAAAAGGATAACATAAAATGAGGATTTTACACACTACAATGGCAATAACAATTGTTTAATATGTGTAAAGGGTAATTTAGATTAAACTTTGCATGTTTCAGACAATAAAGCTTTTCATCAGCAAAATTGTGCACTATGTAATACAAGGAAGACACATAGTTTAAAAGGGACTTTATAGTCTGAAACACTCCAAAGTATAGTCTCAATTACTGTAGATCCAACTTTAAACAATTACAATTTCCATCTTAAGATTTTATGAACTGATGGTACATTATAGCCATTTTTGCTTTCTGCAAAATAAGGACTGTGAACTTATTGTGAAGATATTTTCCCTATAATTGAGAACTTGTAAATATGAACTTTTTCCTTTAACTCTCACCTTTGGTCAGGCCAAAGTCATGTGAACAGATATCAGGAGAAAGTTAATTCCTCGATGCCTATCTATTTTGATGAAAACCAATCAAAATAGATTTTAAAAAAGAGCAAAATAAGAGGGAAATTTAATAATATTTTCTGTACCACAGCAGTAATCATTTACTTTCCCCACATGAGGCATGAAAACAGAAAGGACCAAACTAACCAACAAACACACACATCAAATAAATTACCATTACCAATTAAGTATAACAAGCTAAGATATAATATTTTATTCTTCACTGAATAATTGCACTTAAGCAATTCATACAGGCTTACAGAACTTTTTCTAAAATTAATGTAAAAAGTTAAAGTGTCATAAAACTTGCTACAAGAGGCCATCAAGAATCTTAGGTGTTATTTTCTACCCTGCTACTAAGGTAAGAGTTAATTTTCAGTTAGAAACAAATTAGTCATTTACATTTTCATGTTGATTACTGAATTAGCTTTCATTAAGAATACACTTAAGTTCTAATAATCACTGAACCAGGCTCATTTAATTTTATGTTCATAGACTTAACTGAGCTTGCGTCTCTGACCTAGTCCAACATTTAAAATTCAAATGGAAAAAAGGTTATTTTTCTGCATTGCTTTTCTCTCTTGCTGATTTTATAACCTTCCCATTAATTCATTAGCATAACTCACATCAATGTGTTCCAGCGTAAAATGCACAGGATCAGTCAGGTACACCCGGCTAGACTCCTTGTTGATAGAGGCCGCAATAACGTGGGAGTTGACTGCAATCGTGCTATTCCGCCCAGCAAAGTCGCTGCCCAGCTTTATGGTTGCATTTTCAGTACTGAGAAAACGCCCCAAGCTTTTGTAAATGATGAAAACCAGTTTTGCTAATCCTACAAAAGAAAAAAAATATCCCATCATCATGCCACAAAGGTCTACAGAAAGACAGAGCAACCCATACTCTAATGAACTGACCATAAAGCAACAATAAACAGAGAGGCGTTTTCAGGCTATGGATTTGAAAAAAAACACTCTCAGGTACCCATGATATTTGAGAAAAAGCCACGGAGCAGTTTTATTGTATTTTGTTTTGATATTTTAACTAGGGGAGGTAATGCAGGTTTTATAAAAGTTAATGGAGTTTCAGTGCTCCGTGTCCAAGACTCACCGTTCCTGCTGTTCTGTTTCACGGTGCTTGCAGAGAGCTGAATCGAGTTGCCTCCTTTACTGCCCTGAGGAAATTTCAAGTCCTGCACCTGGCCCTCAGTAATGAGCACTGCAACATCCAAAACTAAGCAGACCAGAGGGAAGAGAAAAGAAAAAAAGAAAAAAAAAAAAAAAAAAGGGGGTAAAAAAGGAGAATGCAGAAATGCAGAACAAGTCTCTTGCAATATGCCAGATGATGATATTTTCCCCCACTCTATTTAGTTTTTTCTCACACTGCTCTCCTCATTCGCCATTGCAAGACAAATCTGTACTGCAATGTTTCAAGCACACAGTTAGTTTCTTTAACTAAGCCTAGTGCACATGGCAGCACTTTAATAGTGATAACACGACAAATTGATAATGACATGATATCTTGACATGATAACATGATAAATTGCTAACAAATTTAGAATTTTAAGTAATGATTTACATACAAAGAGTTTTCAAAACAGTTGTCTAATGAACACCCAAGTGTACTTATGCTGTGTATTTAGCAAAATCAGTATTTTTAACTNAAAAAAAAAATCTGTCTTTTTTCCCTAAATCTAATTCTCTATAAAGGTTTGTAGGAAACCACTTCATTGGTTATGCTACAAAATATTTCAATTGAAAACTTAGATGTGACTCAGCCTGACTTAAGTCTTGATTTTATAACATATTTTATACTGGGAAGCTTCCATGGGATTACCATTGATGGCTGGATCCCTTTGGTTATGTAAAATCATATAGGTCAGAGTGGTCAATTTGTTGACAAGTAGCTGCATTTTATTAAACTGGTCTAACTATAGGGCTAAGCTATAGGCATATAGAATGTATGAAATTAAGGAATGATCTCTTTCTCTAAGCCACACATATGAATGTGTGCTAGGACTTCAGGTTTCCATAGCATCGGTAACGTATTACTAACTATGACCTGAAATCAGCTATCACAAGAGCTGATGGTTCAGTCTACTGAGCTCCACTGAACCGCTCACATACATCCTCAGAGAGACTTCTGGGATTCTACCCACGTTCTTTCAGCATACAGTGCAGTTATACTTTGATAATGGACTGTAACACCTTTCCCCATCTTTTCCCAGTATCTTCCTACTCCATCTAAAAACTAGGAGGAATCATGTTCTACAGCTACAAACATGCAAGACACTGAAAGACAAAAAGTCTCATTTCTTTACTCTCCATCTTGATACCCCTCAAATTAGCAGACTTTCAGCTTCCTCATACATCACTGAGACTAGATTAATCTCTGTAATATGATGAAGGAATTATTTTATGCACGGCAATGATTTTTGCTTTAACACATCCCATATACCAATATTTGCACATCTCTAATACCAAACCCCTTCATTTCTCTGTCACCACTTAAATTCCAAATTATGCTCCAACTATCTTCAGCTCTATTTTGCAGTCTCTGGAGCATAGCTATTCTGCATTATGGGAGATGTAGTTCACTGAACACACTTTTACCTGAAGGCAGTCATGTTTAATATAAACATTTGGCCTATGTTCTGAGTGCCCAAAATATTTAACTGGCAGAGTGTGCTGCAAAAAAGTAATTTAAATTCATTAGGAACAGATTATATGTAACAGGAAAGCATTTCTGCAGCTCTACAGAAAGCAGTTACCTCAAAAAATCCATACTCTGCCATTTAAGCGCTCTTCATTCCCATACGTTCTGCTAATGATTTTTCAGTGGTAAATCAACTTTGTAACATCAACTACTTTCCATTTTACACTGTATTAATGACACTAAAGAAGAATGCTAATTTTGAAGAAATAAACAAGAAAAGTGCGTCTGCCCCACTTAGAAGCATCTACCTTTCTACCAAATGTTGCGCAGCTCAACTTTCAAAGACTATGTGGCTATTTGAAACGCTTTTTACTGGTTTTGCATAAAGCAATGCAGAGCACTTTAAATTATGCTTGAAAAAAAAATCACTTACCGATATTTTCTGTGGGCATGGAGACTCTGGTTGGTTCTAAGAGATTATCAGCTAAGACAAAAGCCCCTTCTTCTAACGTATCAAGTAGCATTGTGGCTGCATGGGCTTGTTCTGAAGAATTCATGTCCTTCCAGGACTCCAGCGCTTCAGGCCTGAGCAGGTTGTCCACTGTATCCACAATTGCCTGCATTCATTAGAAAACTATCATTAGGTCTGATTGCCCTAGGCAGCTGGGGAAAATTTCCAACATTATCGGGTGACAATTATAATACTTAACTGTCAGAATGATTTACTGTGATTTAATGGCACTAGAAAACTATTTTCAACATAAAAATATTTTCCATCCTCTTGCTGGATTAGCATTAATAGAAGTGCAGTTAGCCACTAGCATTGTGTGGTCTCTAAGTGGTAAACATGCAGATTTGACTTGTCTTGTGTCAGATATAACGACAGTCTTATTAATGTGCTGAAAAATGTAAAAATAAATGCCAGAAGTTTTGCCTGAAGCTTTCATCTTAAAGTTAATGTCAAAATGTATCACTTCCATTTAAAAATACTAGCGCCAAAACTGGCATTCTGCAGCTTAGGCTAAAATGACAACAATACTCTTCTGGAAACTTAGCCCAGCTCATGCAGCTATAGCACTATAAACAACTTTTCTATGACAAACTGCCTTCTTTATTATAGGAGGCATGAAATGAAACTGAGTCAGTGGATATAAATTAGCCCGGGCTACTCTTACTCCCCCTCCTGTTCCTGTACCTGTTCATAGATACTTAAAAAGATTACTAACTCCCAGTCCTGCACAAAGGTCAGTTAAAAAAGGAAATCAATAGAGCAAACAAGATGTCCACTGACTGTCCCTGTTACCAGTGAAGGCAAAATTGTAAAACTGAATAAAGCTGCCATTTTAAAAAGCCTTTCTTGTAACAACTCTATCATCATGTTTTAAGGTTCATTAAGCTGCATATAAAGTAACAGTAAATAAGGAAGAAGAAGAATTCAGTGACATGATTACATTATTTTTACAAAATAATCCAATCAATCACAGTAATCAGTTAATCAATTGAAGGCAGGCTCTTACATTAATGCATAATGTAGCTGTGCATTGAGTATGCTGTGCATTGAGTACGCCATGCATTGCTGAAACACCCTGTTTACTCTGTCCCGTTTACCTAGTCATAATGTGTCATTAAGCATATATATAATTTGTTTGATCAATTTAAAAGCACGGGGAATGGAAACAGAACACGTTGTACAAACAAAAAGATGTCGGTCTGGAATACTATATTGTGCAAATAAACCAATAAGAAAAGTTGGTCAAGGCTATTGTCAGAGCAAGATTAATTAGCCTAATCCATTTTAATATCCTCTTTCTGTCTGCATTGTGAGCCACCACGACCTTCCTGGCAGGTGGAAGATACTTCGAAGTGGCATTAAAGCCTTTTTTCTTTCTCTAATGGGAGACAGAATAGTCAAAATGCTCGCACTGATATTGCTGCAGCCATTAACTAGAGTGGAACAGAAATTGGTCTGCAGAGGCCAGATTCATTAGTCACCAAGAAATACAGATCGGAGCCTCTAATCTGAGGTACAAATGAATCCTCTGTCACAAAGTGGGAACTTGCTTCATTTGCATAGTGTAAGTCAGCTTTTGATTTGTAATTTCAAGAGGTTTATTAGTCTTATCTAAGCAGAGAAGCCCATTTGAGACCTACAGAAAATGACACCAGTCGGAAATTAAGGTTGTGCTACGGTTTCTTGTGTATCTCCATATAGCACTGGCAGTATGCACTCATTAATATGAAACGCTTTTTATTTATTATGGGATAATATAACTCTGCATTTTTCCTGTGGAAAACGATCACCTGCTCAGTAATATTTCTGAGGCATTCTCTCCTCTCAGAGAGAGGCGAGTGGTCCATGGAAAACCAGACGGCCCCTGTGATGCAGCTGTCAGAGCAATCACGTTACTGCTCTTCTCACATTCATGCTTACTGTTGAAAATTACATTGAATATATTTTCAGATATACTATTGAAGTATAAAAACTCAAAAATTTTATCTGCTGGATTTCCCTTTACTAATAAAAAGTATTTTCTAATAAAAACCTACTACAATTATTATTATTTGAGAAGTGAATTACTCTCCAGATCTTTGTCCCTTTCTGTCAAACTTTTGCATAACTGGACATCTCACATTCCCTACCTGGGCTGAAGGATAAAAGACAGAAGTGCTCTGGACAGAGAAATGTCTTCTCAGGTAAGAGTCTGATTTTTTTTATTATGTTGCAAAGTATTTCAAAGTCCTTTTCCAAAATCCTTGGTACATTTTATCTCAGAGGTACTAAAATAAAAATCAGTATTTCAAAAGAAACTTTGAAAAAATACGCAATAAAATTTTTCAGAGCCAGACACCATCTGCTCTAGGACTTTTTTCTCTTCTTCACAGGCACGAGGTGGCATTAGTGGCATTGTAGTGCAGGGCAGTAGCTGGCTGCTATGGACAACCATTCTACAGCAGATGAAAGAAACTGAAAACTGCGTAACAATGTGTTACATGCCTTCCATATAGCCTGGTTAACGGGACGTGGCACACATTTTACTAGTGAAGTTAGAGAAATGTTTGTCTTTACATTTTATCCTGAAGTCACTGAATCTGGCCTTTCAACAACTCTTAAAACTGTAAGAAAGAATGTTTTTACTAGGTATAACAATACACAAAGAACAAAGCAGGCTATATAATGTACATTTTTCATGCAAGCAAATTAACTCCAAACAGTCTTTGATATAAAATACTACCAAGCTGAAGTAATTTCTGTTAAGTTGCCAGCTTTTTCCTCTACCCAAAGTTGCATTATGAGAGACACGTTACTTCCAATTCAGATAATAACCATTTCTGCTCTTTTAGTTTTGAACAAGTTGAGGTAAAAGAGGTATAAACTTTGATCTTTAATTTTTTTTTCTGAGTGTTATACCTGTGCAAAGCCAACATTTGTACAGTTGATATGGGGCACAATACACATTTATCAAAGACTGAAATACATAGGATCATGCAGCAAGATGATAAAGCGTGGCAGGTTGCTGAAGCAGGGAGAAAGCAGGGTGACAGCACAGGAGAGATACCTTAAGGTAAGCCCTGCATGTCTTCTCTCGTTTTTGGAGCTTTTTAGTAAGAAAAAAGAAAATCAGAAGTTAGACACATTCTGGAAAGCTTTAGAAATATCAAAAAATTAGTCCGGTGTTTCAAATCCCGAATTTGAACCATAGGCTGGACATTAATCTAGTTTCTGGCCAGCAATGACTATTAAAAAAAAAAAAATCACACAGGAAATGTTTTTCCCCAACTTTTATATAGGTTCCCTTTGCCCAAACTGTGGGATTTGTGTGAAAAGGTTAAAGGAGGAAATCCCTGTGTGGGCACTTGATCTGTCTGTGGAAAAACTCTTCTAAGGGCAACTAGGGATCGTAAATAAAACTATTGCCAAAATAACAGAGGAGGGCGTGGAGCTCTCTCTCTAAAGGTGGCTGAAAAATTGTTTTGTCTTTAGCTTGTTGACTAAGCCGATGCAAGGAAGAGGCTGAGAAATGCAGCATTTCCTCTGAGAAAAAGAGGAATGGTAGTAACACTTGTGATTTGTATTTCAACCAGAAAGACATATATTTCCTCTGAACATCATTTCAGAGAAAATACTTATTTGTGTTTTAGATATGCATATTAAGGCATTTTTATAAAGATCAATTATAAGTGATGTTGGCGTCTTTAAAGGGCTAAGAAAGCACTATTATTCTGCAGGAAGTCAGATTAAAATAAAGCCCTGCACCCATGCAGAATCCCACTGATTTTATTACATGTTCAGGGTTAAAAGGATCACTGGATAAACATGCTGATTTGTTACAGAATTTCTGAGAGCTAATGCCCATTTCCCTCACACTAGTTATAACACATTCCAGATTTTAATAAGGGACACAGCTATGTATTTCAGGACCAGTCAGCTATTGTGAATTATATCTTATTCCCTAAAGAAGGTAATTGCAACTTTCCGCTGTGTATTTACTGCTGTTTTCTCTTACATGTTTATTCCAGAACTATAAGCACACAGGAACAAAGTATAGATTAATATTTCTGAAACGAAAAAAATAAAAAAACCAAGGGCTATGGTTATCCCAGCAGGAGAAGGTGACAGGAGGTGTGTACCTTGTTATAACTCCTTCCAGCAGAGTCTTTTTCACTGGGCCGCAGTTCCTGCAGCTGAGCATCCAAAATGTCCACGAGCTGCTCCATCAGCCTCACTGATGAACTAACATCGCCAGCGAAGACCGGTCCTTTGGTGTGTTTAGCCAGTTCATTGGCCAGACTAGCAGCATTTTCTCCACTTCTGATCTGAAATGACAATTTATATTATCTCAGCAGGGTCCCTTGTTCTGCTTGCGGCTCCTAATTCCAATTCCCTGTGTACCTTTGTTGTGGTGAAATAACCATTTGCACATACATTGAAATCTGCAACTAATTGAGACCAATAACGTTCTCTTTATCTCAGAAGATTAAAGGTTCTTAGATCCATGACACACAAAAGCAGTTCTTAACAGCCATCAAAACCAGAAATCAGACTGGGACTTCTGGGCTAGATCTTCTATTCATCCTCACTTTTATTTTACAGCCATTATCAGACAGTAAGAAATCTATTTGTTCATACTAGTGCTTGAGGCATTTGAAAGTCAAGTAGCCTGGTACTGACAACAAATTATCCAGTTTTCATAAACTTAGTAAATCTCAGTAGGGAGGGAAAACACAGAAAGTGGCTCTGCACTCTAATCATACTGTTATTAATGCATTCAGACAAAAATCTATTTATTACAGTATAATTTTTCCTGAACCAAAAAGCCTTGCTCTATACCACAGTTTTTGCTGTGTGTTTTATAATATTTGATTTATTAAGCAAATACAGCTTTTGTTTTTTGAACACCAACAAAGCTACTTTGCTTTAAATGGTGATGAAAACACATAATCATAGATTAAATACAAGAACTTAAGAGAGAGAGCACACTTATGAACCTAACTGTTGGCCAATCATTTGCACACAAAGCACACATAACTCCTTCTACTTTAAATGAACAGAGTAATAAAGACGGCTTCAATAAACTGAATTATTAATGCTCAGAGTTAAAATCCTTAATCACTACTGTACACCAGATTAAAAGGTTTCAACCAACCTTCTGAGCCAGCTGATTTACCCAGTGTGAAGTGCAGTTGCTAAGATCAGGGCCTTTGGGGTTCCACATTCCCGTTAAGACCACGCAGAGATACGAGGCAGTTCCTACAACAGATGTAGAAAGCTCCAGTGAAATGGAAACCATTTTTCCACATGCATTCAGGAAATCGGCTACACTGTGCTCCCAAGCAATGTTACATTCTGAATGCCACTAATGGCAGTAGTTGACAACAATTGACAAAAACACAAGAAAATAATGTAGATTACAAACAGCAATAAAAAAAAAAAGTCAGTGAAAAGTACCAGACGTTTTCTGCAAACAAACAAAAAGCCCTTGATTTTTCCTGGAGCTCATCCAGCGGGGAGCTCATAATGAGAAAGGCAGCTGTAAGCATATTTCTCCACAGTCCTCAAGCAAAGCCCTAAAATTTGACCTCTCAAAAGCACATGCACAAGGTAATTCTGCAGCTATGCTCAAATGACGTTTGTAGATTAAAACTTGCCCATTGCCTATAGATACTGCATTCTCCAAGTAATAAAAAAGCATGTAACAGACAGCTTGAGATTAAAAAAAATTCACCATGAGAGAGCACCACATTGCTTTTGAAATGTCTGCTTGAAATCAAGATATATTTTTAAAGGCAATACCTCGTGTTCCTTTGGGACAAGGGCGTTCAACCATCATTCCTCTTTGTGTCTGAGGCCAGCTAATCCCCCTGGCCTCAGTCGGTTCACAGAATCTCTCTGGCAAAGGGAAAAAACTTGTCACAGGAGGAATTTTGGTAGTGGAAACTGGTGGCGGTGGCTTGGGTCCTCTGCTTCCTTCCTTTGTTCCTCCAGCTAATGTTGTGCTTATGGGACCTTTCTGTGATGTAGTGCTAGTGGTTGACACTGTGGTTTTGTACAGCTCTGCTGAAGAAGTTATTGTCACTGCTGTGGTAGGCACTGCACAGAGAAAATTAGAGTAATAATAAAGTAAATGACTTCACAAAAAAAAATTCTTTCAATGTTATTTATGTAGTATTGAAGGGTTCTCTAGTGTGCCCTTTCCTTTATCTTAATATTAGTCTTTTCTTATTGCTATTCTGGGCGCTTAAGATATAACTTGGACTGATTTTTATTTTTTTTACTCCCAGCTCATACCAGTATGATGTCTCAGCACATTCTCCAAATAATCTCTTCCGTAATAAAAATTGATAGTTACATTTCTAAAGGCTGAAAGGCAGTACTAGTGAGTTATCAGTACATAACAAACACGCTCAAAGCAATTAAAGATTACTTTATCACTTTTGCAGAAGGAATAACTCAATAGCCAGAATCATTTGACTCAGTATGCCGTAAACAATGCAGCCCAGCTTTAGCGACAAAGGCAGTGGGCTGCAACTAACAAGACCATTTAAAAAAACAAAAACAAAAAAACCCCAAAAAAACCCAGACCCCAAAACTTCAAGTCACCCACTACACACCTTCCAGGAAAATAATTACAATAACATCTTCCTACCCGGCAGTCATTCTGCTTGAGAGAGCCGCAGCATGCCCGATTAGCTCCAAACAGAAGCAGCGCCTAGTGTGTACGTGGTGTTCTCGTGTTTTGAACATTTCGAGCCTTAACATCGGGTATTTTTGAGAAAGCAGGTATGAAGACACAAGTCCTTCAAGCCGGTGGCAGGAACCCAGTTTAATCTTTTATGAAACACTAGGATCGGCTTAGGCCGATATCACATCTGCCCAGGCCGCTCACTCCACTGACCCATGTCGGTTTGGCATTGCGGGAGCTGCTGAGGTACAGCCCGAGGCTTTGGAGAGAGAATTCTTGGTAACGCTAGTGGAGAGAACAGCCCAGAACTCCTCTTCGTCACCTTCAAATGCGTATTGAGCAATGGCTAAAACAATGCAACTGAGCAATCTAACTGAAACAGTCATCGTTAATTATTTCCAAATCTTCATTAGTGCTCACAGTGCTTTATAGGCACATAAAAGCACAGATTCTTAGGCTGAGAATAAATAAGCTCATAGCAAGTATTTTTTAAATCCTAAATAATACAGAAATAAATTAATTTAATTTTTGGATTAAATTCAGTGCATTAAGTGCCCTTTTTCTTTCTTTCTTTTTTTTTTCTTTTAATTCTGCTAGCCCCTTGAACTCTGACTTACTGGACAACGCATCTTCTCTAAATTAAATCATAAACAGAAACTAAAAGAAGAGCTGCCTCGCTTTCTTTCAGCAGATGTTCTTTTAAGTCAGTGTTAAGAGTAAGATTAACTTCCAGTAGTTTGGCAGATAACAATTATTTCAAAATGCCTTTTCAATTATATTTCAGTTATATTAAAGAATCTCAAATATGAAATAATCGTTTTATTTTCATAAAAATTTAGAGTGGTGTTTTTGAACATTACTATCTGGTTTTAAAGACTAAGTGCAAAGATGTGCTTTTCATCCCTCTCTTGCTCATAAATGTGAAGCTTCTTCCAGGGATGTCTTCTCTTCAGTCTTAATCTTGGCTGCTTCACTACAGTTGCTCTGAACTCGTGGTGAAGCCAGCAACTCTGAAACCTATTGGAATTCCCGGATCTGTTCTGCAAGTGCTTGCCTGACATCTTGCGAAACTGCTGTAATTTTCTTTTGATTACAATGCATCCAGCCTTCTAATGCTTTCCCAATTAACATTTGTCAAAAGCATTTGCAATCACTTGCAGAAGTGTCAGGCAACGCCTGCTGAATCAGGTCCTGGGGAACAGGGAACTGGTGGGGACGAAGAATGATGCAGGATGCAGGGAGCAACCAATTATTACTATCCATCCCCCAACACATTGTGCTAATTAGTACATATTTAATCACTGAAATGTGTATTAGCATTATTGCAATTACTACTCAAAACGTGTAATGTTTAGGATAGCTTTGTCTCAGGAGCAAAATATTACTGTAAGAATTTGTAATAATTGTCTGAAGTTCAGTAGTGAGGAAACAATTTTCAGAACATACTTTGTGCTGCACTGGGAGCTAAAATACACTGCCGTCACTATGCAATTTTAGGTACAACAATTTCCATGTTCTTCACTAATATAATTTCCAAACATATCACTTACGATTCAAAAATTACCTGCATAGCTTAGAGTAGCATATACTTTAGAAATATATTTATAATCTCACATTTTAGGAGGAAGACTTCAAACCAGCTCTCTCACAAAACTGCAAAAAATACAGATCATGTCCATTATATTTTCTCTTGAATTAAATTTAAGAAAAAAGAGAGGAAGAGAAGTCAGTATATTAAGAATGTACCAGGAAACTTCGGACAGTGCTGGAAGTCTTGGGGAAAAAAGCGGCTGAAAAAATAAGAAACGACTAAACACATCACTTTAAGGAATACATCTAGCTTTTAGAAGGCAGATCATTTTGTTTCTAATGACCTGTTGGGGAACTTAATCTGCAAGACCATTCTCCAGAGCTGCAAGAAGACACATGATAGCTGCCACCACCTGATATGTCTCGTTCTGAAAGCTGAGGGTGATGGCATCTGCCGGCTGCCAGGCACTGCCTTGCAGAGCGCTTTACCAATGTAAGATAATGGCAGTGACAATTAATATGCTGCAACTAAGATGAAGAAGAAACTCCATGTCGAGGTTATTAACCTATTGTTCCAAGCAGCAGGGGTGAACCTGTACAAGGATGAAGATACGTAATTTTTGTCCAACGCCAAAAAAGCCATTTTTACAATGCAAGATTCTATTTCGGGCTTTTTGACTAGGCTTGATATGCTGAGCAGAAAACCAAACCCCCTTCTGTCTTCTTCCTTTTTTTTTTAAAGCATACATAGATCTCGTTATCAGTCTTACTAAAATTAAAAAAAAAAAAAAAGGAGCAATAAGAAGTAAATCCAAAGACGCTAGTTGAGGGTAATTAATTTACGTTTGTTTCATGCAGTTCGTAACAGCTGATTTAAACAGTTATGCATACTATCTGTTTCTAAAAATGAAGACACCACTGGAGTAAAACTTAACACCTGTTTAACAGTGTGATGTCTATAAAAAACATAACACTATTGCCCAGGACAGCGGGGGAACCGTAACTTTGTTTCCCCAACTGACAGTGAATAGTAGATTTAAAGAGGGCACACAAGCTATCTAGTATTCTTTTCTTTGCCAACAGGCTTCTATTCTAAGCAGGCATAAAATACATTTTAAAACAAACAAAAAAAAATGGCAAAACAAAAAATAATCCCTACCCAAAATACAGCTCTGACCTCAGATTTAAAATTGTCTTGGAATGCCCAGATGATGTGCCACTTCTGAAAACACTAATGGTTCCATTTTCATCTCTGGCATCTGGGTAATTTTAGAAATGAGCTGCATGGATTCAACATGTTAATTTAACAGTTAAATGTGTTTTTATTGGTCAGATATTCCAATGTATTTGGACACGTGAAATCTATGTACCTGCCTCCATTTTTAAGAGGAGCATTTTCATACACTGAGCTGCTGCGTGAAGTACTAGGGATCAGAAACCTGCGCAAATCCAGATTTCTGCCTTCTGCTTATTACTGTTATGTACCTGTTTTCATGCTTCAGGGAATAGCAGGGAAGTCACTAAGACTTACCAAACTACCTATAGGTTCCAGCTATTATGCTGGCCAGTACTCTATTGACCCTGCCAAATCATGCTTAGTTGACAGTGAAATATCTACAAAGACATTTATAAATTTATACCCTGAAAATGGTAGTAAATACGCCACAAAATTAGCAAAATACCTATGATGAAGAAGAAATGCTACCTGGTCCCTATTACATGGCCTTTACTTGTACAACCACTCTTTCATCAATCTATGGCATATCAGAACTGATATAATAGTAAAGATCTAATTTACTTAACAATTTGCTGCATGTCCTCATTGTAGATTCTCGGCGTTAAAAAGATTTAGTTGCACTAGTTTTGTGTTATTTCAAGCCCTTGGTGATAGTACTCTCCGAATTTCTGTTCTGTCCGTACTCACAACATCCATATTTTTCCTGCAGTGATCCAATAAAACTTAATGATGGGTATCATGGTACAAAAGGGGAGACAACTTCAGTTCGAACAGTTTGCACAGTTAGCGTAAATTGGGAAGAGTGTAGATGAAATCTCTCCCTAACGCACGAAGACAGAACAAAAGGATTTATCTTCTTTTTGTTACCAAGGAAACCTTACAATGTAATGCTCATACTCACTTTTTAGGGGGAAAATTCCCTTCATTCCAGATCTTCTAACTTAAAATTCTTTTTAAAATTCCTATTTCAGCAAGGATTCATTTGGTCCCTTGGATACCTCCTTCAGAAAGAACCTAACAGGACATATCCACTAAATTTACCAAAGATAGAAGAGCTCTGGTTTGTCTTGAATTTTTCATAGTTGCTTTTTGCAGGGCCTAATATATTTTATTTTATTGTATTTTATTTTACTTTATTTATTTTATTTCTAAATTAAGGTTTTGATTTTTAAATGTAATTTTTACACTTATACTTAGAAAATGTGCAATATCTGAGTCCCAGTTGTCAGCTGTAGCTCTGAAAGCCATTTCTGCATCTATGTACTATAATTCCCATGAAAAGAGAGAAGAAAAAAAAAAAAAAACCACATGAAGAGTGAGGTTAAGGGGTGAGTTCTAAGGGCAGCAGACGCAATTGCCAGGGTAAAATGGTAGCCTGGCTGCTGCATCTGGAGTTTTAGAAATCTGAAGAGTTCTCCCGAAGATTAAGAAAATAAGGTTATAGAGAACACATAACACAGTTGGAAGAAGAGAAAATGGCATGGGTGTGCAGCAAGGGCAAGGTCAACATTAGGTTAATTATAGTGGTTTTTCAGAGGTTTCAATAGGCAGATTTAAAAATGAAACAACAGAGAGAGAAAAAAAGGCAGGTTTGGGGTCATGGATGAGTCCAAGATTTTGGCCCTGGGAGCAAATGTAAACTCTCAACCTCAAAAGTGTGACTCCAATGTGACAAATGCACCTTTCATGTAGAAAGAAAGACTGCTGTTTTTGAAGCACTCCGTAGATGGAAGCTACGGTGTAGACAAGAACTGATAGCCAAGACAGATAAATGACGGGGGAAAAAAAGAATCAGCGTGTGTCTATATATCATTATTGCTCCCACGGCAACAGAAGGAACACAGATTGCTGAGTTTCCCACAATGGCCCCAAGTTAACCATTCAAACAGAAAAGGCCATGACTTCCAATTTTGAGGCACTAACCTTGTGACACCATTAAATACTTGATATTAAAGTACCACGGCAAAAAGACACTAAAAGAAGTTTCTTGTATGCTATCCTAACACCTGTCTCTTTGAGTAGGTGATTAGGAAATCTGAGTCAACCACCAGAAAAACTCCAAATAAAACAGATCAAAACAAAAATGCCCTTTATCAAATGTGCTGAAAATCTGGGCTAATTTCATGAGATAAAAAAATTCAAATGTGTATAACACATACAGATCCTTTAACTGTGTAATAATAGGACTGATCTTCAATTTATACGGACCTTAAGATGAAACAAAGAGGAACTAAGAGTACAATACAAATAAATTATAGACTTAGAAATTGTACAGAATTTCTTCTTGGTTTTATACCAGTACATCTCAAGGACAATCATATTAGATATTTTTTCCTTTCTTTTAGTACAGGCAATAGGCTTAGGCAAAAGGGAATTAACTGAAACATATTATATATACAGACCCATACAAAACTAAAATATTTTGCACTGGTTTTATTTAAGGAAAAATACCATTTGTGAACATACGCATCACGTATTCAAATAAATCTATAAATAAATATTTATATGGCTTCTATATTCAAAATAGGTCATAATTAAATATATTTACTGATGTCTTAATACATTTAAAATGCAAACTCATAAATTGCTCAAAAAAATATTCCTTCTCTGTCTTCATGGGTGAATGGGCAAAGTGCTCAGCCAAGAGGCAAGCACCCTGCAGTGTGCCATGGACCCCTTCTTGTATAGGTCTGTTTGGAATAAACTGTTCCTTGCCGTGCCTTGCATGCCAGCAAGGAACTCAGGAACATGAAGGGGTGCTGGTGGATGTGGCCAGTAGATGTACTGTAACTCTCACAAGAAAAACATTATGAAATGTCTTATCATCTTTGGTGTTTTACTAAAGCAAAGGAGGGATTCTACAGAGCCTTTTCTTCTCTCCCTGCTCTTCCTTAGCACTTTTCCTTCAATGCAATGATTTAAAGATTAGCTTTTGCCACATTCATGGCAGCTGCCTAAACTGCGAAAGCTACTTAGAGCTTGCACCTCCATCTCCTCCTCTTGCTATTAAGCTTTGGAGAATTTAAGATGCATCTTCATCACAGTTAACCTGAATGAAAAGTGACATGCATGAGAATGTATGAAAATGAGAGCTATAAATTTTTTCTAATTACATAGGTGGGTATGTCTCTGCTAAGAGCAGCCCCAAAGCTCCCATGAGAAAAGGACTAGCTTGACGCGCAGAGAGGAAAGCCTCCCAGGACAGCTGCCCTCGCAGCCAGTGCTCAGTCCCCAAACACCTGGAACCTGCTTCAGCCTGGCCATGTGCTGCCAGGGAGGTCTGCAGGGACGGATTGGACAGATCTTCACTTGCTGCTGGAGATCACTAATGTTATTAGTTTCAAACTGCTTTATTCTGTTGTGCCTTACCTACTTTTCCAACTAGGAAAAGCTATATGCCTGTTGACATTGTTGGGTGCACACTACGTTGTTTGCATGGCTGTGTGTGAATCAGCTTTGCTGAAGCAGGATAACTACTTTTCACGTTAAGAAGCCATTCTTACTACTTTTTTGAGTAGAAAAAAAATGGCTGCTAAGCATGTATACCAGTTACATGAGGGAAGTGAAGTATTACCTTCATTGCTAAAGCAGTTTATCAACATTCTGTTCCTTGCTGCATGTATCTTCTGCCACGGAGCATTTCTCTTGGTATTTACTTTCCCCTGCAGATGTTAATAAGTTGCTATGCCTGTTCATGTTATTTTTAGGGATTTCTGAGACCTAAAGACCTCCATTTTTCTTTCCTCTTTTGGCAGTGTCTTTCCTTTTAGGTAGTCGTTCTAACTTCAAGTGAGCTGAACTGTAATTGTAATGAACTTACCGAGAAACCTGCTAAAAAGACGTCAAATAATCTTGTCTAACCCAGCATTAGAAACTGTGAAAATACGGCTGTGGAAAAATATTTATGTTTGGTAATGCACATTAACCCCATACATCTCCTCTGGGACCCCCCCCCCAGCACACATCACTCTGAGCTGCTGGCGCCAAGATGTTAAAAGGTCTGCATGAACGTTGTGATCAATTCAGAAGTCAGGTAACACGGAACGGACGGGAACTGGGTTCTGGCTTAGCGCGAGTGAACCCAAACTTTAGCTAGAAAAGTCAAACTGACTGATGGCATAAAGTAAATAAACAATTCCCCAACTCACTCTTCAAACATAATAAAGCCAAACACTTGTATTAAAAAAAAAAAAAAAGAAAAAAAAAGAAAGAAAAGTACAACCCTGTAAATCAAATAAAGTAATTCTATCTCTCTTCACAGGCGCTGCAAATTTGCCTTGCACCAACGTAACTCTGCACTGCTCGGCGCAGCGCAGACAAACATCCCCTCCCTGTTTTTCTGCAAAGAGCCAAGTCTAAGAACAAAGATACGGTCAAGCAGTTCTCTGGGCAGAAGTACAACGAGCTGAAAAGTGAGAAAAAACAAATTCTTACCTTGGGCAGGATCAGGTGGGCCAAACTCCAAAGAATATCGCAGAATGAAGTTGTTATTCCACACATAGAGCTGGTTGTCTCTGGGGTTGTAATCCACTGCGGCGATGTACTGGTACTGGTTGGGGAAAGGAATGTCCACGTGCTCGCCTCTGCTTAACCTGGTGTTGTAGATGTAATCGATGGCGTTCTTGCCAGTCTCGCTCTCATTATCCTGATACACCGACCGCACTACATACAGGACACCACATATCATGAAAGCGTTGGATGCTGCCCGTTTGTCGTATGTCGTTTCCCAGGTGGCTTCAAAACGCAGGGTGTAGGGGTTCAGCTGGCTAATTACTATCATCCCGTTGTTTTGCTCTGTAGCATAAATTACCCATAAGCCATTTTCATCAACTGCCAAGTCAATATCAGTCTTTCCTCCCCATCGGTATGGAGAGGTGTCGTGGTAATTAGCATAATTGATTATGGCCTCTCCGCTTTTAATTCTAGTCCTCAAGTCAAATTTTACTATGTTCCTAGTTCTTTCCTTGTTAAAAAAGACAGCGCCATCATACACTACAAATCCGGTACCATCCACTCGATTTGGGAGTTTATATGTCGTCTGCTGGCGTCCATTTTGGAAGTCCTCTAAAGAAGCATATTCTATTAAAGTATCAGTGCGATACGGAGTCCACGGCATGAAGTATATTTTATCTGCAGCCTGGAGAGGATCTTTGCACCAAGCACCTGCTTTTTGTTCAGCTTCATATAAATACGGTGAGTCCACAATTGCTTTCAACGTCCCCGGGCAAACAAAAACTAACAGTCACAGAGAGAAGTAAGACAAGAATTATGTCAAATTAAGATTGTCTCAATAAAAAGAAAAAAAAAAAAGAAAAAAAAAGGTAGGTAAATCATAATGACTGTGTCAGGAAGAAAAAAAATCAATTTAATTGGTGCTAGATTATACCTTATGTTGTAATTAATGCAATTATCACCCTCTATCATCCACTTTTCTTAAAGTTACCATGTTCTTGCTGTACCAGTATGGAAAGTGGATGGGAACTGTTTTCACTAGTACAGACCAAGGCTCAATGGCATACACAGACAGCTGAAAATGTAGAGCTACTCTTGCATTTTCATCTTAGCCTTTTAGTGAGTACGCATTAACGCTCCAGAGCTTTTAACTGGTGTGCAGCAGTGCGCTAGGTCATTTCAGTCCAAAAAAAAATCGCATCGACTTGTTTCGAACTTTAAGAAGTGGTGAGGCTGAAAAAGGAGGTGCCTCGATTAAAAATAAAGGAACAAAACAAATCATCAGGTATATAGAGAAGGCAATTAGGAGCAGAGAAAACAAAACACAACCAAAGCAATGAATGAAACAGACCAGGAAACCCTGTAACCATGGCATGCTATGGAGAGGGTTCTGGAAGCCAGGCAAGATGACACTTGATTAACAAGAATTTACCCAAGGGTGAGAGAAAGAGAGGGAAAGAAAGACAAAGAGAAAGGGAGAGAAAAAAGCAAGGGAGTCTTCCCTCCAGCCCAAGTATTTCAGACACTATACCCCGCCACCTACTTTAAGCAGCCAAGTCACTTTATTGCAAACAGTCGACTTCTTTATGAGGTGTACTTATGAGATCCTGCTGATTATCATAATATAAGAGTGTTGTGGGGAGGGGAAGGGAAGAGGTTAACATCCATAAGGCACATAACAAGGAGCTGGGGTTTGGACTGTATACGTTATTTACCTTTTTGCTCCACTTCTATTTTAAGCATCGGAAGAAAAATAAAAAAGTGCAAGGAAAAAAGAAAGAAGATTAACATAAATTGACTATTAATCTAAAGATTAAATTAGTAACAGACGCTAAATATAGGGAGAATAAGAACTGCACTATATCGGATAAAGAGAAACAGACAACAGGAAAACCTAGCAGGAGAGAGATTCTACGGTTACACAAGCGAACATGGATCAATCATTTTAGTAGATTAAGGAGGCAATACAGATATGTTGGTATGTAGTTTCACTTAGTGAACCTGAGTAAATAATGAATGACTTTACTAATGCATGCTATACATACTCTTCTTCTCAAAGTATAATGCTATCAAGCTGGTTTTTAAGTGACACATTCATTTATCATATATGTGCAAGTGCACACATACATATTATATTCATTAGATAATGACAAATCCAAAATGCAGTATATTAATTATATAGGTTTGTATGTGTGCTTATTAAACCTTTCCCCATCTTCGTCCCAGACATCCCTCTGCTTTCCTTTCTTGTAAAGAAAGCAGCTTGTATCCTTTAGCTCTCCTAAGGCTTTTTTTTATTTCTTTTCCTGAATGTTAATCTTGAGAACTTTTGCCACTTCTTAGTCTATAACTGCAAAAGCAGACTAGAAGGAATAAGCAAAACCATCTAGAAAAAAGAAGCAAAAGCACAGTAAGCAAGAGGAAAAGAGAAGGAAAAATTAACATTTAGCTCACTCATACATTCTCCAGCATCATCGATTAAGCCCGACACAGCAAGCTAGTATGCAAGGGCAGTCACACTAAGCGTTTAAAACAAATATCGATACTGCCACCGTACATGGAAAATATAAACTGAACCCTATTAGCAAAGTTATATTACTGTGGCAATTTTTCCCCAAGGAAATTTTAAGGAACATATTACAGCAAGACATATAGCTGAAGTCCAGCTAGTAAATAGCTTTCCAATAATTATTTGCAATAAAATCTATTTCATATACTCAGTAGCCTTTGAAGTATGCTCCCTTAGTTTCATAAAATGACCTGGAAAATGACAGATGTAACAATCTGTGTAACAGTAGCTGCTGATACCGAGGAAGTGTATCAAAACTATTTGCACAGCTATTACATTTTCAGTATTACAGTATTATCCTGAAGAATGTATTTGTATGTTTCATATAAAGTTTTGGATTTTCAGTTTCATTTAACAAAATTACATATGATTATTTTGAGAGAATGGTATTGGCTGAGCTGATCTAGTGTTTCTTCAGGGAACAATTCCAAAACTTTATGGGGGAGTGGGAGAGGGTTAGTGTTCTCAAAATGAACAGTAGTTTTCCCAGCCTTTGTTCATTTATACATCTTTAGGTAAAATAGTTGTTTTTCTGCAATTTGTAATTCTTGAGTTATCCGAGTAAACACAAAATGTATTCTGAGGTGAATTCCTGCATTTCACAATCAGTGTTAATGACTTTCAGATGATTCTGTTTGTGAACTTTTATGCATGAGTTTATTCCTCGCCAAAGAGCAATATTGATATTGTACCTGCTTAGAATTAGTAATAGGAGAGGGAGAAAAAGATAGGGATAACTAAAATCATTACTGGCATGTCTGCTCTGCGTGCATTGGTGTACAGCTGTACATTTTTCAGGGACAGATGGGCTTATTGAAATAAACAAATGCTGCAAAGTCCAATCAATACAGACAGAGAGAGAATAAAACACTTTAAAATGCTTTCTATTGAATTCCTGAATCCAAAAAAGGCTTAAAATAAAAATGCACAGATGCACAAAATGGTACTTTAGATGTTCTTCTTTATAAAAGGGCTGACTTCTGTTATTCAGTCAAAGTGTCAACATACATTGTGCAGCATAATTGAGAGAAATGTCAAGTACGGTACTCTCAATTCCTTTGTAATTTAATCAATAACACTCTTATTTTAGCACAAAGCAATGCCTATCAAATTTGTCTAGAATTTTAGTTTTGTTGGTGATCCAACTGAGTATCTCAATAGATTTTTTTATTATTTTTTTTTTACTAAACAGGATTAGAAAACCTCAGCAACAGGTCTACACTTTGAGATGCAAAAAAAAGGAAGCTTTTCATTAAGTACTTTCTTACGAGGGCAATGAATACAGAACCAGAGATAGTTCAATCAATATGTATGAACAGCAAAGCAGCTATGTATTTCTGGAGGCCAGCAAGACATAGAGGAGTTCATAAACTGCATTTTGTACAAGGGTGACACCAACTCCAGTGTGTAAGAACTCCCAATTTTTACCACAAAACCTGGACTGAAAGGTGCTACAGTGAAACAGTAAAATTTGTAGTCTTGCAGCAACTGAAGATGAAGTTCAGAGAAAGAGTCAGAGCTGCATTTTAATTAGAAGTGCTGTGATCACTAAAACCCTTCCTTCCTAGACCCACAAAAGCCTATCCCATCTTCCTAACAAGTCTCTTATGCTGGGACAGCTGCTATTTGTAAACCTAATGGTTTCAGTCATTCCTGTACGTTTAGATATGGAGCACTGGAAGAAGTAAGGGGGAAAAAAATTAGACCTGAAAACTGGAGATTATCAGGCATCAAAAAAAAAGAGACTTAGAAAAATACCAGGATAGGCTTTGTGGGACAGGGAAGAAAGATAGTCAACAATCAAAATAGCTACTGGAGCACAATGTGGTTTGAAACCAAATTTCAAAACTGATTTTAGTAACTGGCAACCTTTTTGATGACTGGTTGTAATGACAGGCAATGCGTCTTACAGATCTGGAATTGAGCAGTGTCATCACTGTACATGCTGCAGGTGACAAACTCCAAAACTTATAAACGTTAAAAGACAAGAAGTATCCAGAATCCTGAGTTATGATAGACACAGAGTTACATAATTCAAAGGGTAGGCCAATGCAATTGACAGTAAACAAAAAACAAGCATTTTAGAAGTAGAATAACTACATGTTAGAGTACAGGGTAGGCCGCGCTGTGGCACTATACTTCTGAAAACTGTAAAAGAAAAAGATTCCTGTAGATAGCAGTACCCAATCGGTAGAACATATCCACACTTCTCTTCCTAAAACAGCATAAAAGATTATGTTTGAACATTATTTGCATTACGCTTTTTCTCTATGAGCTAGCCTACTGGAACTGGAAACGTAACCTCTTGTCATTTGACTGACCTCATGGTTTGGGATCAGATGCACTGTTCTTTCTGAGAATTTGGGAATGAAAATAGCGCTAAAGTAGAAGTGATCTTTGTGGAACAAAACTTTGGTTAGATTGGGGTAAGACATTACTCCTCAAAAGTGGCACAGGAAGAACAGTTACAACAAGCCACCGATACTACACACAGGAGGAATGGTACTAGGGATCACTGTATGCAGTAGGCTTCCAATCCTACAAATGGTACAGAAAAAAGTCAGCAAGCAACCATTTCACAATGACACAGCAGAAATGAAGAAAAAACAGATGATCTGTGTTTGGCCTTTAACAACAGTGAAGGTTCAATGTGGTGAAGCAGTACAGAGTAGTAGTTCGGTTTAAGAAGTCTACATTTTTAAATTGTGCAGGAAATAGTATGGACAGCTTTGACATAGCTTTGCTTATGCCAGAACTCATTTCCTTCCTTTTTGAATATATACTGTCACCACAGTGATTTTTGCATCTCAGACTTGGCCTGTTTCCTGTACCAACAGAAAATGTGATTTGGTTAAGCATTACTGCAGATCAAGAAATTCACACTTAATAGTAACTTAAGGGAATGATCAGTGCACTGCTCAAATTCCATTGCAAACACAGCTATTTCTCTGTTGAGTTAAGGGACGAGGGAGAAGTCACTGAAAAGAAGTAAATTACAAGAAAGCAAAAGCAGTTAAAAGTGTCTCTGCAGAACTCTTATAAACATGCATACATGTCCATGAAAAAAAGCATTTATTACTGCAAGGAAATAAGAAGTATGTCTAAAGCTACTGAATTCTGGCATTAGAAAGATTGTTGTCCAAAACTGCTGAAATAGCCATAACTTCAAATTTTTCTATCTCAATATGATTTCAGTATTTATTTTGATTCAGTGAAAAATTCTGTTTTGGCAGCTGATTCAATGCACAATTCATATTTTCTTTTTACAGTAAAAGTGAACATTTCTTTCTCACTCTTTTCCCCATTGCCTTTAAGTACCATGTTTGAGTAACTTATAGATTAATTATTCAGGCTGAATCTGCGTTCATTTATAATGTGCCCCTGAAGCACAAAGTCCACTTACTATGTCCCCCAACTGGGGCATTTGCCTCTGAGTGTCACTGCCGGGTTTTGCTGTGCACCCAAAGTCACCAGAACAGCAGGTAGCCTTTCAAGTAGATCATGATTAAAATTGAAGTCAATTCCTGCTTCAGACGTCTGTGAGCCAAGCCAATTTGTCAGCAACTGGTAACGGGCAAAAGTACAAATTTCTATCTGGCCTATTGAATAGCTAATTTGAGTTTGTTTTCTGGAAAAACAGTAGCCTTAAAAGCCAAACACTTAAGAACACAGACAGACACTTGGCCAGCATCACATCATGGCTTCCTTCCACACTTCGTGAAGCTAATTGGAGGCCCTAGTCTGCAAGTGCTCTGCATGCATAATGGGTCCGTGGGCCATAAACATATGCTTCTTTTCCATGTGACAGCACTCCAGCTTTAATTGTGAGGGCCAGAGGAAGTGAGCAAGAATAAAAAGATTATACTTACTGTAAGGAACGCATTCATACTGAACTTCTAGATATTTGTATGTTCCAGGACAAGGATCAGGAAACACATCTGACCCAGTTACTACTATACACTGTGTTCGGTTGTTGCACCTGTAATGGGAAAAGAAAGCGAGTTAATTAATTTAAAATTACATTTAATTTGCAAGTTCATACTAAAGTACTATATGCAGTGCTAACTCGCTTCACACTTGGGCAGTCTGATCCATAAGACAACAAAGTTAATTAATACTAGATCAGTCAAAGTCCATAAACAAGGCTTCAAGATGGTGTTTCAGTTCAGGCTTTGTCCTTTTAAATTTGGAGATGGATGTTATCTCAAATGCCACTTGTTCCCACTGCTGTTGCAAATATATACTGATTTGATACTAATATTCAATAAAATCAAAGCAAAGTGCAAAGATGGTACAAAAAGAAAAAAATGTGAAATTTTGAATAATGTACAATATCACAAATGAGGAATTCCTTCCATCTTTAGAGATACACATACTGCTGAATGGTTTTACATTTTTGTTGTGATTCAAGGAAGTTATTCTTTTGACTGGAAGAGTTATTGCAGAAGAAGAGCATTAGCATTTCCATTTTAATTATATTAGTAGCAATTGGTGGAGTCTAAGCTTCCTCTGTTAGGATACAAGAAGAGATAAAGAATGACCATCTGAGGAAATAAGAAAAACAGTTAAAAAGAAGAACTGCAAGAAAATTAATTAAAATATATTTTAGAGACTAAATACTGAAACATATATATGATTTGCTTAACAATGGAAGTCAATGCATTTTGATACAAAGAACTTTATTACAATGCCTTTAATCACAAGGGTCTACTACATTTTACAGTTTCTGGTGTTTAAGAATAATAATAATCATAGACTGTAGACTATTTTCCCTTTTTTTCCTATTCATTTTTCAAGGAAAAAAATGTATTGGTTTGGAAATTAAAAACAGAAAAACAACTACCTAACTCTGAAAAGATGGTTAAAATGTAATACATAAAAAATAGTCAGAAGGAAGTGGAAGGAAAAAAAGGGAAGGTCAGAGAGTTTGGTGACTAAAAGAAAAAGAGCTTGGCTGATCTTCTCAGGGGTTAGTTTTGTTTGTCAGCAAACTGAATAACAGAAGTCTGAACTTAAGTAATAGTCTAGCCTTTGACTTCAGCTGTACATCAGCTTCTCTATTGCCCTACAACTTCCCACACTCCCTGAATACCACATCCCAAGCTAAAATAATCTATCTTGTAGCAACGGCTTTCCACAGCTGTACATTGCCAACAGGTATAAGAATAATTCACGCTACCTCATAAAAGGTAAAGCAAGCACACTTGAAGAACTCTGATATAAATCACTTCCCTTTTTATATACTAATCAAACTAGCACAGAGCTGGTCAGGACATGCTGTGCCTCTTGCTGAGCAAACTCGGGAACAACTACTCTCCTGACTTTGTCAGTTAATTCTTTTCTTCTTCCTTTTTTTTTAAGCTTATTTCTAGCCTCATAAGGCTCATAATTGCAGAACTAATTGGAAATAGCCAGGGATTTCTGTGTATATGCACAACCATGGACACAGATGGTGAGGAATTCACCTGTCACCTCTGTGCTGCTTGGGGCAGTGACTTTCCAGAGAGTGGAGGAAGTTCCCCTGTAGAGTTATTGCACAGGTAATGCTGCACCACTCCCAACAGCACCACCATCCAGTGCAACAGCTCGTGCAGTTCATTAGGGAGTCTGGAATGAGTACGACACATCCAGAGGCTTTCAGATCCATGCTGAAGTGATGAAGGTGCACCAAACTTGCAGAGAACGTCACTGTACTGAATCTGTAATACTGAAAACGTACAATACAAGCTGCTTTTTGGTACTCACAAGAAGGTCAAAGTGCTGCTCTCTTCTGTGTTGCGTAGGAGGAGTCTGTAGAAGCAGAAGGCAACATGGCCCAAAAGCTCAAAGGCATCTCTGTTCTGAACCCCTTAAGGGCTTTTTTATGCCCCACACCTCAGGCTAGACTAAGCAGCATAAGAAAACCTCAGATGTAAGATTTTGTAATTAATTTCTTCGAATGTCTTTCTGTTTCTTTAGTGAAAACCTTAAGCTGAAGCCAAAATAATTCCTACAAAAAAGACTTTGTGTAGTGCATCATTCAGTTTAATGGCTTCCACAGCTTTGAGCTGTATGAAAATTTCATTTTACACTTGAATGAGCAGCAATTAAGAGAGAAATATTGATTTGTTACAAAATAAAAGGGATACATATTGGCAGAAATTGCTTGAGAATGAAACTGATGAAGGTCATATTTAGCTGCAGAAAAAAAAAGTTTTACTAGCAGTATTTGTAAATCTTACAAAAAAGACGGACTCTTGCCTCCCTATGAAAAGTTGTTTTCTCCCCTTTCATTTTCCCTCAGTGACAGACTCACAATGTCGCCGTCACAAAACTGAGAAGAACTTCATGCCAGCTTGTATCAAAAGGATGTATAATAATAATTCAGAAGAAAATGCAGTATTTTTTTCTTTGTACATGAAGTGCCATTGTCAAACTTCAGGCACTGAGTGGCATTTACAGGAAGTTGTTGACCTTCTAAAAACCTTTGGTATTTCTTTATACAAGCCTTCACTTGCTGTGCATGTGGTCACCTTTTGCTCACCTTTTGCCAAAATGAAGGAGACTTCAATTCCAAACCAATGAGCTATGCCGACTGCTGCAGTACAGAGCAGTGCTACAAACACACCACCACCACCTCCCCAAGAAGTGCAATTGCTTGGACAACTGAATGAATAGAAGTATTTGTGCTTTAAGTCATAGTTTTTTACATTACCACCCCTCTGCTGCATTGCTGGTTGCATTTTATAAAACACGAGTAATTTTAACACAAGGTTCTGATTTTCATGTACTTCAAAGATTTCAAATTAAGGACACTTCATTAAGATATTCCCATATAAGAAAAATGAAATTTCAGGTAATTTCAGGTCAAATTTCATTCTAGTGAAACCTTCATAAAAACTCAACAGCAACTGCAGCAGCTGTCAATCACAATTCATGGGTTATGAAGAACAGATCAACAGTACGTGGACTTAGTAGAGGTAGTTCTGAGACAAGCAGTTCAGGGAATTTACACCACTGTGATTTGTTCTCTGGATAAATGAAAGTGTTCTGTCTGCTACGTTGCTTTTTTTTTCCCCTGTAAAACCAGGGATACTAACTTCTCTATTAGTTATTGGCCTATAGATCTGCTGCTGTCTGCAATGACCATTTTACAAACTGGTTTCAGATGAGCTTCTTTAAGACAAGAAGCACTGAATTCTGTCTAGTATTTTGGATAAAAGATACTTCACTCTCTAATAAAATAGTGCTAACCAGCAGATTACTACATGGCTACAGATTGTCAGAGCTATCGCATCACTGCCACAGCACAGCTCCATCATTTTGAGAAACCTCTACATTTAGAAACACTGTGCTCTATGACGAGGATATTACACTGTTACAGCTTTCAAAACAAATCCTGTGACCCGTTTTCACTCATTCTGTAATGGCCAAGCCCTTTCTGAAAGAGGCCACTTCATAGGATTCTCCAGAACAAGACTATAGTGGAAATAAAGTTCCTGGCATTTTGCAAAACTGGCCTAGACACTATTAAGAAAGAAAAAAAATCCAAACCCCAGAAACCTTAATTGGCAAATAACTTGAATTCCTTCATTCATTTTAACCTATGTTGTTTTTTCTACACTAAGTAAAGTTAGTTCAGTCCATCTATTCAAACTCTTTTAGAATTATTCCAACCAAACGCATGATACAACCAGTTCTAATTCTGGCAAATTTAAGAAGTCAAATCACAACTACTTTTGTGTTTCAGTGTCTGTAACCTAATGTTTAAGGTTTCTGTAGGTTTTAAGTACCGTAATAATTGTTCTGTAATCTCGTTAACTGCATACTTCCCTAGCATATGTTAAGGTACACAAATTCTCAGTTTTTTATGTACAATCTTAAAATTCATATGATCTCACACTGAAAAACATCTTCATGCTTAAGACATTCACAAAGATTTATGATACAATGACTTTGTCATTTACAAGGAAATAAAGCAGATCTGCAAAGAAGCCTACACAAACTCAGTAACAGTTGATTTAGGAAAGGTAATACATTAATTAAATTTGAAACCATAGGTAGCAAAAGACTAATTGAAGGAATGATAATTCAGGTTCCTGTGCTAGCAGCAGCAAGAGTTTAGCAAGGGGAACTGTAGGAAATTATCACTGTTCTCATGAATCCAAGGAGCAATTGTGTACTCTAACACTCATTTCTTCAGTATTTTAGTATGAATGAAGAAAGGTTACATTTTCATAATGCAGATGCATCACTTAGAGTAATCTAAAAATCAAATGGAGTGTTTAATTAACAGTTACAGTACAATGTCTGCACTCCTTTCACCTCAGGAAGAAGACTGTGCAAATGAGGAATGGCCCTTTCACATTTCGGATGAATACAGAAAAAAAGGGAAAGTTAAGCAGCTCCAGCAGGGCTGTTCGCAACTATCTTCTGCTCACCATGTAGCCATGTCCCTGCTGCATCCATCCCCTTCTGTGCTCAGCTTTAAGGACAGCTGTACCTTCCATGATAATTTGTTTGCATTTCAACTCTAATCTTGACTTGCACAATTCCCAACAAATTGCTTTCACTCTTTTTTTATTATCTTATGCTCATTATTGCACTTTTCCACATGCAATGTATGGAGATGAGATTCCATGTGCAATCTATTGTGTGAGGTGTTTTAATCAATAATCTTGTTCTGCTGATTAAGCAGGGGCTTCTGTTTTGGCAAGATAACATTAGTTTCTCCTGTCATGCTCCAAAAGCTATTGGGAATCTTCAGCAGATCATTAGATATGCTACAATAAAGCTTTGGTACATTCTCTTTTCTTTCTTAAATTACTTCTTCACTCTCCTATCATTCCCCGTCACCGCTGGCACTGCATTATTATTACAGCTCCCCTGAAACTTGCACTAGAGCTATGTCTCCAGGCCATAGGATGCCATTTTCAATTGAAGCTTCTGCTTGAAAATATAAATTAAGAAAATTTCATTATCTCCTGCCAAGGGCCATTATTCACCACTGTTCTAAGGAAGATTAAAAATGCAAAATCTATGGACTTGAACAAATACTGCAGCATTAAAATTAAAAACACAGTGTATCATGACTGGACCATAAAGTGATGTACTGGGATCTGAGAAGCAGATTCTGGAAATACATTAGCATTATGTGGATCAAACAGATTGACTGAGGGAAAAGGTCATCTTTATGAGTAAGTCACATCAGTCACATAAAGATATACACGGTTCCTTTCTAAGTGGCTTGCAAAGTTAAGCTATGTAGGAAATAACATCCACATTACAATTTATCCTTCAAATCCTTTTGTTTTGCATAAATTACTTTGACAAAGACAGGAACGTAAAAGAAACATCAATGTTTTTTCAAAAAAGAGATGAGTTAATGTCTGGCCAGAAATGTGCTATCAAAATAATTTTGAGTATTCCTAATGCTGCATTTCTGTGAATGCAGTGTTTCATTAAGTAAGATAAAACTGGCAAACACAGAAAACAGTCTTGTATACTTCACTTTAAAAAGAATTAAAAATAGATATAGAGCCACATTTAATAAATAAAATTCATTCTAATGAAATTGTCAATACATTAAAAAACCCTCGTCTTGATATGTTTTGAAACTTTTAAGTCAGATCTGACAATATTTCTCTTTCAGCATATTGATTAAATACTTAAAAGCTAGTACGATGACATGTTCCTGCATATCGCCTGCAGCAACCTGCTTAAACAACACTTGAAGCACGTAAACTCTGAGTTGTAGCACCACATACTCCATATGGTCTTCTTGTTCCTTATTCACCCTGGGTGAGCTACAGTCTGAGTAAAAAGAGATGGGAATGTGGGATGACTACACTTCATGTATTGACTTTTAACAACAGCATATTTTAAACAGAAAAAATCCTGAACCTCTTTACCCAGAGTAAATGGCTGTCTTTACATATGTATTCCTAATGGCCTACAACTGACACGTGAGATGTGCTTCTGCTTTTGTATGCATATTCACTAGACCTCTACTCCTGTTACTCAACTCAAAGTTACATACCTACGAAGATGCCAGGTATTACTTAAACGCTATGTTTTATTAATTTGGTCTTGAAAGTATGTACAAAACTTACATATAAAATAGGCATAGAACACAGACTTTATTTTAGATGTGTATAGATATATATGTATGCACACACATGGCACAGTAGATAGTTATTTAAAGGAATTTATTTAAATTCTGAGTTTCAAATTCACCTCACAGGAAATACATCATTATACACCGAAACCTCATGAGTTAGCAAATTGGGCCTAAAAAAACAAAAACCTGCTAAAACACTCCTGCTTTTCTATAATGCCCTGATTTAAAGCAGCATTGGCCCCACACTGCAACACCCACAGCACCCCAGGAACCGCAGCAGCAGTAGCCTTACCTACCCACATAGGAAGAGTGACCTCCTGCATCCCTACAGAGCCACACTTCCTTGAAGACAGGTATGTAATCCTGCATAAAACCCAGGATGCCACATTGCCAATTTTGCTTACTCATGTATAAGATTTTCTAAAAATTAACGATGTTCAAATTAGAATCCCTAAAATTATTTATCATGTGGAACGAGCATGCAGGGGGAAAAAAAAAAAAAAAGCAGATTTTGCCCATAAAAATTGTCTCTAAATATTGGAGACCTTCCTGTGACTGCTAACGCAGTAAAGTGGTCTAGAAATTGGTTTGAAAATTCACAACCCAGCCTTGGGATTTTTTATGCACTTGGCAATGCAGCCACTACAGCAATAAACGTGGTGGCTTTGGAGGAAAAATATTTTTGGGTAAAAAAATAGGCAAATTGTTTATACTTTCTTTTTAAATATAATCTTGATGGTTTGCTGAATCTTCTTAGTAACTGAGTAAACGTGATGTAGGAAGCCAAATAGTGTATAATTAACGTTGTAGAAGAAGGTGCACCGTGGAGTTGTTTCCATTTGTCCAATAAATATGCAGTAATATTTAATTGTGTTTTCTTATACAATGTTATCTTGTGGGAGTCTAAGGGTATGCACTGAGGATGAAAACTCCAAATACACAGCAAAACACAACAGAAAATATACAACTCCCACAGGCCCTTTCTTAGGATTACCCAGTTTGATTCACTATCAGTGAACGTGTATTAGACTTGTATGGCAAAGTAATTTAACAGAGTATTTCTTGCTTTCAACCTCTTCTTACAATTTTAATACATTTAGTTATGACCCATTTGCCGTTTAGTATTCATGTTCTCCAAGTTCAAAGCAGTCACTGTTAAAAAGACAAATCTCACTTACTTATATCTAAGCTATCAGAAATATTTTTTTCTTGTTAGATTTCATTCTTGTTCTTTGTTTATTGGTGTAAACACTATTATTATAGGGTTATTATTAAATCTGAAACTGAAGCATCAGATAAAACACGAAGGGCTAAAAATGAAAAAAAGAAAAGGAAATGTAAATTCAAACAGAATACTTAACTCCTGCCTTCTCTTGGTAATTTTAAGTGCTTTTATAATCCCATCTTTCTACCCACACTCCTTTCTACCATGTACGTGAAAGGCCTACTAGAACTTCCACAGCCTGTGAGGAACTAACTGTAAAGCATGGACAGCAAAGCTAGATATCACAAGATGCAACAGGATGAGCAAAGTACACAGAACAATCTCCCAGTGAGGTTTACGTAGGGGGAAGGCAAGCCCAAACCTTCTAACAGTTATCAAGCAGAAGAGACCTGCTTTTTAGAGAAACTCTTTCTAATGCAACCCTACCTGAGGAAGAAGAAATGGAAATAAAGTCAGATTCATAACCTTGCCATATTCTTTATGTGTGTGCGTATTTGCAAGCTAAATGCAGCATGGGATTACAGCGTATGTCTTAGTACACCAACTAAACCAAGCAGATCTGCACCGCTGAAAAGTAATCAGTTCAAAAGATCCAATTAAATGTTACACCATTTAGACAAAATAAATAGCCTGCAGCTATGCTTATTTACTAATGAAAACTTCAGTAGTGCAGCATCGCAATATCTGAGCAATTTACACAGATTATTCACACTAAGTGAGCTTGAGTGCAGCATCATGCCTTGTGGGTTGAACAGGTTTCAGGGGAGAAACACAGGGTTGGGTAATAATATCAGAGCTTTATGGAGGGGCGTTTATTTCTGAGGTACAGTGCTAGAGTAGAGTGTACCAAAAATCCAACTGAAAATCCCAAAGCACAGTGTCTGATCCTTAGGTATAACTCTGCAACAGACTTGCAGGAGAAGAGACTCCCAGGTAGAGAGCACAGGATAAGAGTAAAAACCCTTTAAAACTCTTTTTTGCAGCACTGTCAAAATTTTCACCCATGGCTTGGCATTCAGCATATTCGTAATGTAGTTAAAAGGTATGTCACTTAAGACAGCTTCTGAGTCATGATCAAATGAGTAACTTGAAGAATTACAGCATTGAAAATGTGGAGCTTTATCCTTCACATTAATTTGCACAGATCTTAAATAAATTTTAAAAATCACCCACTTTAATTACTAAAAAAAGGCATTTCAGATGGCAGGTGTGATTTGTTACTGCAACTTCTGAAATGGAGAAGCCTTTGTACACTTTCACTGGTCACGCTTCAACTGGACCTGCAGGTCAATGCAAATTCAGCTGGACTCACTGTGGGTCTCCTGAGTTTAACACAGCTCTTCTATTTGCAAAAATGCATATTCTACATAATCTTAGCTCTAACAGGAAAGTTAAGACTTACTAACTGACAGAATTGGCCACCAAAGCAACATGATCTTATAGGGTTCTTTGGTTTCCCTCTGAAGTGGACAGGATGAGGACAATTTCAAATAAGGGGTGTGGTGGGGGCAACCCTAACTGAACTTTAGCACATGCATTCTCCCTCAATAATTAAAAAATATTATAGCCTGTATCAATTAGGAGAAATTATTTATAAAATTGTTCACCTATTGCAGTTTGCATATAGAAAAACGATCAGATTTTTAACAAGGGAAATGGGAAATCACTATGGGACGCCCTACTTAGATTAAATTAGCAAGAAACATGTTATCAGACCATATAAAAGATACACCATAATAAGACGTGACCTTGCAGAACCTTGGAGCCAATCTGTGATTTTTTCCCTCTGTAACCCTTCCTAATTATCTGCAAAGTTACAGACCCTTTTGTGGCAGGTTATTTTTCTGTGAATAGTGAGGGGTTTTGGGCTTTTAAATATTTAATTAGTCTTCTGATATGAGAATTGTTGCACATGCCAACTGCTTCGATTTTCAAACTGTGTTCATCCTAATTATGTTCAGATTTAGATTGGTCATCCCAAACCTCTCACTCTTGTAATTATTTACTCCTTAAAGATCATTCAGCGGAGAAATATTTTTCACCCTTATGGCTCTTTCTTTCCACAAATGGCTTTTCTGGTCCGTTAATTACCCACTCAGAGGATTAGAGTTTGTAATAATGCAAGAGATCCTGCATGTAAGATGAGTTTTACAGGGTGAAAAAGAATAAATTGTTTTTTGTAAACTTGCCTTGGGGAATATCCCCTTTTCGGGTTATAATTTTCATCAACAGAGGCCATGTGCCCACCGCTGCATATCTGCCAATTCCACAGGGCTACAGAGTGACTCATTTCTATGGCTCAATGGAACTTGAAGGAAAATGCTGAAGAGGCCGATGTCTTTGGCCTTGTGGCCAAAAGACAACTGGTTATTTTAGGAGATTTATAAAAGTGCAATCTGCTAGCGAGATGGTACTGTCCTCTTTCTCATAATTTTTAATGCAGTTTTCATGGCTTTAAAGTTATATATATTTAACCAATAACTAATAATAAAATTACAACTTTTCTTATTTCATCTGCTGATTTTTTCCAGAAGTGCTGTCCCTCGGTAGGTCTTTAATCAACTCTGTAACTGTGGTGTCATTTCCTATTAAAATGTGTCTCAGAGTCCTCACTACAAGTACTTTCTTTTCTTCTGAGACGAATGCCTGCCACAAAAGAACTGTTATTCATTACCTACAATGATGCCTGGATCTAATTATCATCTGGAAGGCTTGCAGGGCTTCCAGGTAGAGGGCTTCTCTTGCAAAAGTATTCTTCTGCTCTAACTTGGAAAACCCAATCCCACTTTCTTCTCTGTCATTTGAAATTAAGGGATTAAGTTACTCATTTAAACTGCACAGTCTCCAATTCCTGGAACTTCCAGTTTTAAGCCAAACAAAGTTTAGGGGGCTGTGCTTGTTTGCTTGTTTTTACATCTGCAAAAATCCTGCAGTTTGTTTTTACACAAGTCAAGCAGATTCACTTCTGAAAAAAAATCACATCAGAAAATTCACTAGCTTTACTCTCTCAATGCACAGATAATCTTTAATTGTGTCAAAAATATTCATGATCTAATCCTTTTATCAAACTGTCTACCACTGAAGGAGTCTCATGTGCCTGTACAATTAAAAACCCCATGTTAGCCATACATAATACTGTACTACATTTGATGCAAATCCTCTTCTATTGAAATAAGCACCGGCCTGACAGCAGGAAGTGGCTGATAAGAAAGCAACAAGGCATTGCTGATGGCATTCATGATAACTGAGCACTAACTCATATGTGTTCTGTCTACAGCACATTACTCAAAGTGCTCCTGTTTTAAATGTGACTCCAGGAGGTGTTCTCTTTCTGTATCTCTGTTACAAAAGCAGAAAAATTATCTAAAAAGCCAAATATACAAAGTAAATGTTGTTTTCCATACCTACCAGTGATGCTGGTACTAGAATAATATACTGAAAGCAATATCAGTGCTACTACATCCTAGATGAGAAAACACCTACAGCTCCGTAAGTGTAACAGTGCAATTGATTTCAATGCTGGTAGAAAATTCAGTAAACACGGAAAGGTTAGAGGTTCAGACTATCACGTTACTGTTACACTTGCAACTCAGTCTAAATGAATGTGTTAAATAGACAGTGGAAAAGGAGAACAAACTCTAGGTTATGGTAAAACAACAATTTTACAGTGCTGGAAGAATGTGTGTATTAAATGCGTTTCAAAATTGCTTCTTCATCATAGAGATATACATCACAAGAAGCAAGATATCTGAGAGGCAATGAACACTAAGGTTAAAGGTCACAGATTACTACTAAGAAAGGAATATAGATGCCTTTGGACATAACACAGCAAAATATGTATCCTGCCAGATTAAGCGTGATACAGTGTGGTGCCATTAGGAAGTAGTAAGACTTCTTCCCTTAAGGTGTTTGAATTGTATGACTTATGCTCAAAGAAATGATTCTGCTACCTAATTTCTTTTTAAAATGTTACAGGACCTGTTTTGTGTGTGTACGTGTGCATGTATATATGTGTATGTGCATATGGTAAAAGAAATTGCTATTCAAAGGTTCTAACAGCTACCGTATTATAGTGAAAACCTGCAAAAAATATGGCTTTCAATAGTAAATTTGTAGAAAGATTCTGCACTGCAAGCGTATTATAAAGCAGGTTTGACACGGAAAAATTCTACGTGATAAGAACGTTTCCACCCCATTGATGTGCCTACAGCAGACTAAAAATATACTGAATACTGAGTATTCGGTCTATGTAACACTCTTAAGACTGCATTAACTTCATTGCAGTAGCTTGTTTTATAGGCTCAGTTCATCATGACCTATAAAATGTTAGGCTGAAGTGCTTTAAATATCTGCTAACACCATGTGCAAGCCTGGGAGTACAAGGCACTGTGCTGTGAAGCGGCAAAAACAGTACTCTTCTGAGAAAGTAGCATGCACTCTTATGTCACTGATATAAACAGGGTAAGCATGCTAAATAATGTATGAAACAGGCAGACAATCTTTTATATAAAACAGGAATTCTGGTTGAATTCTTTGTTTGATTTTCTTTTACCAGTACGCCACTTGTTTTTAAGATTGCTTCTTAAAAACCATAGAAGCTGGCTATCATAGCAAATTAAAGAAAACACATGCAAACTCTTTTCATTCACAGTTAGTATTAAAAAAAAAAAAAAAAAAGACCTCTTTCATTTATGGCCACAGCATTTTTGCTAATTATTGTTCTGCAATA
Source organism: Nycticryphes semicollaris (assembly GCA_013400055.1). Lineage (NCBI taxonomy): Eukaryota > Metazoa > Chordata > Aves > Charadriiformes > Rostratulidae > Nycticryphes > Nycticryphes semicollaris. The sequence goes on along the minus strand of VXBJ01001163.1, from coordinate 269,395 downwards.
TGTAGAAAATAAAATGCAAAGAGGGGAATTATCTATGTCTTTCAGTAATCATGGCCCATTTATTAAGCAATTAGATTGCAATTTTATTATTAGGGGGGAAAAAAAGAAATGCTGTGAAATACTGTTATTGCTTGTATCTTTGATCCTTAAACTTTTCCATTTCAGCAACCTCATTAATGTCAAAATGCCATGAATACGGCCACCCTTTTTTAGACTACTGCCTGGGCACAGGCAGAATCTATGGGATTCAATAAAGAACTTTTTTCTTGTTGAATTCAACTAAAAAGCTTAATTCAGCCACAAAGGTCAGAAGGTTCTTTTTATTTTAAGTAGGAGATTATTCTGTGCAGAAGGAAATTTCCAGAATGAGATCTATACTCCATAGCTACTTTTTCATTTTTAAACCCATGTTACTCTTCTATTGCTTTCCTCTGAATTAAACAACTTCACTTAATAAACTTTAATTCTATTTCTTTTGTTACTAATGAAAACATTTCCCTTTCATCACTACTGCTGATTTTGTAACACTAAAAAGTACTCCTAATTTACTTACATATATTTAATTCATATTAATCTGTCCTAATTTACGATCTATACCCTGTTCTGCCCATCGTCATGTACCTTTTCCATGTCAGTTCTGTTTACTAAGTGATATTCAACGGATTTCCTATAGTGCAATGAACCTTAACAGGCAGCTTTTAATTGCCTCGCATAGGAAACCACATCACTATTAATTCCACAGTAACAGTATAAAATAAAACTATTGCTTCTCAGACTCTAGAGCAATTAGACCTCTCGGCTATTTGGCTAACTCTGCTTCATGATACCCAGTGCAGTTAATTATATTTTTTGATGTTAATAGTCTCTGTCAGTTTCAAGCATAACTCCTCTTTGATGAATATTTAAATTATATTTGAATAAAAAAATAATCTTGGTTACATTTCATATTCAGCAGTCATCACAGCTTAATAAAGGTCTCCTCAGCAAGGGTTGAGATAAATGGCTATATGAACACATGTATAAAGTCCTAAATCAACTTATCAGATAATGTAGCTGTTTTGGCTAAGTATTGTAGAGGATATATTGGGGTGGGAGGAATTAATAGACTTCAATTATTACAGTATTATTCTATACAAACTACATTTGGCACAGTAATATATAAGTAAATCAGAATTTTTTAATAATAAAATTCTGAGTTCAACTGAACCAGGAACTTATCTTGGCTAGACAAGAAATTCAAAAACTATATAAAATTCATACAAATTCATCCAAGAGAACATAAAATTCAAGTGAAGTTTAAGCAATGTTGTCTCAGTCAAGTTCTCAAAAACATTAGTAAATTACCAAGGGAGGTAAGTACATACCCAAAACATAGAGTACATAATTAACTGTAATCTAAGCAGTGTGCACACATCCTATAGCCCATTCCAGAAATCAGGAAAAAAACCCTAAGAAAATCACAGGCTGAAGCATGTATTTTACATAATGCTCCAAATAGACAAGACACAATGTATACTACTTAAAAATGTATGTATACCTATGTATAGTTATTTTCACCACTGAACAGCAAGAAAATAACTGATGAATGGCGTAAATACTTCCAGGTAAGATATACACTGATTTAAGAAGAATTTGATCATATTTTTGCCAATAACAAAGGAAATAAAAAAAATTAAATGTAAGACACGAAAATACTAAATAAAATGTCAAGCTACACCCTGGTAAAATAATGCATCCGATTTTTTTTAAGTAAACTGAGTCTAAATTTTACATGTCATTAGTTGGTACCAATGATCCGTTTGTTGTTTCCTTTGTAGCTTGTCCAATGCCATGAGTACAGCAATCTGTGTGTGTGTTATGTGCTTGCACATGTGTAGTATAATTTCTTCTGCAGAAAATAACAATAGAATACACTGCGAAAAGATGATCAAGTACCACTGACAGCTATTTCACCTTACCTGACTGCTCAGAACCTCATAATGTGAGGATTTGTATTTACTTTACTAAGTAATGCCACAATGGAACAACCCTATTAATAAAGCCTCCTATTTTTAATGCATAAACTAGACCTACTATTTTCATATTAAGAATTAACGATAGTGAAAATGCACAATGTCAGATAAGGTTCTTCTCAGTCATGGGTATTACTGGTTTTTTATGTAATCAAAACAAGGGATACTGTATGCTTCATGAATATTCTAGGCTATGTAATTATGCCTAGTTCATGAAAATAGGCTTCAGGTATTTCTGCTTTTTTTCTTTACATTTGAGTCATAACTATGTCTGGTGACTAACACATAGAAAACAAAATAAAATGAAACAAAAATCAATCAGACCATGGCCTGGTATTGTGAAAAGCTTAGTTTAAAAATAAAGAGCATTTTCATCAAAATGAAAAGCAGCTTATGCATCAAAATACTCACGGGGGTGACTGCCTTACTAAGACCTATGCCTGTTTCAGATGGGTAGAATCCTTCGTTTTTAAAGGGCGCTTTAAAAGAGACATCTAATGTTGATAATCTTGGTATGGTAAATGTTTCGTGAAGCAGTCGTCAGCAGGCTGAAACAGTAACCGCCGGCACACCAAAGCAAAAGAAAGACCTTGTACATGAGATCAGCATCAGAACCACAGCACCTCTGATGTGCATCAGTTCCGAGAACATACCTTATCCACATCAGCCTGCGCTATCCCAGCATCAACACTGGCACTTCCCCGACACAAAAAGCACCCATGGGCAAGCTCTTAATAACCAGAAAATAGAAAAAGGCAAGGTGCATCTCCTATTCTGAGACACTTTTCGCTACATAATATCTTTAGCAAAGGGAAGCAATCTTCGGCTGCAGAAGGAAAAAGCAAGGGAAAAAGCAAAGATAGCAGCAGGGGTCAGCAGAGCCCTTGTCTAAGCCTGGCAGACCCCCGAAGTAAAGTGCGCCATTACCACAATCACAGTCATTTGTGAATGGAAGAGGATAAAATCCTGCCCGTGAAAACTGTTTTAAGTCATATTAAGAAATGCAAATCTGAAGCATGCTATAGCTTGAATATTGAATCGATCGTGGGCCCTGTCTGAGGAAGCTATTTTTGAGGCACTAAAATGCTTCTTTGTGGAAGTCTTGCAAAGGCTCAGATTCAGCTCTGCAAGGACCCCACAGCAGGTTTCGCCTTCTACCAGTGAAGACACCCTGCCCTAGGCTTGCTGTTGGCTAGACCTTTTCACTCCGATGAGTGAAATTAACCAGTTGTAGGAGATTTACCCTCTATCCATCCAAGCCTGGAGTCCAATGGAATATTTTCTTTATACTCTCACATTATGGAACAGACCAAACCACTTCTCAGTTGGAAGGATGCTAATACAGTATGACAATGTTTCCTCTGCAGACCTGACAAGCAGGAACAAGATGGAGGGCTTGAGAGATACATCTTCTCCAGAGGAGAATTCCTTTTGTTTTCTTTCAAAAATGTCTCACTCTCATTTATATGTAGGATTTTTCAAGATGATGTATTTGTTGGACATGTGAATAGGTGAAAAAGAAATAACATCTTCGTTCTCCCACTCTCCCTTTGGGAAGGATTAAGAAAAAAAATAAAGTCTCGGGAGTAGGAATGGAAAAGCTGCTTTCTTCAGCTCCCCCTTGATCACTGTGTGGGGCAGGATGGACTTTGCTTACATTTTGAAGACCCTCTGTTTAAAAGCAGCTGTCTTGCAGAGACATGATGGACGTAACAGGTTAAGAGTATTACCATGGGAGAAAAGTTCATGGTAACAAAAACCCAAGCATGAACTCTTCACTGGTGTCATGATGGACATGGTAATCAAAGGTACATGTGTTGCATGTGCTATAGATAGTACAGGATACGTGCAACAGAAAAACCACTCGCTGCTGAAGAGGATTTATTCCTCTTTTAATCCTTTTACTTTTCTCCAGCAATGTTTCAGAAGGGAAGGGTATTTCAAAAAATTGCAGTTCATCTATTATACCTAACATGTTTTTATATTTATGGTTGTGTACTATAATGAGGTTTACTTTGTGCACATTAAAAAGCAGAATTACACTGATTAAATATGTTTAGTAAAGATGTACAGATCACATAAATCTACAATTATAGTATAAATTGTAGATGAAAATAGAATTTCAAGGTCATTCCAGTGCAGGATTGATGTAACCTCTTTTCTGTTGCGGCTCAAAAAGAAACCAAATATATCAACTGTGAGATTATATTTTTTAATGCGGATGTTTGCATGGTCTGCAAATTCTGTAGTTTGAAACACTTTGCATTTTTTCTCTTTTTAATGTTAGCAACTACGCTCTCATTATCAGAAAACAGATTAGAAATTCCTATTTGAAAATCCAAGGCATTTAGCCTTTATCAAGAGAGAAACAATGTTTTCTTTCTCAAGTTAACATAAATATGGCTGTCAACATTAAGTGCTTGAGTTTTGCACCAAAGTAAATGATTCTATAGATTCAGAGTTAATAGACTGTATCTTCTTTAAATACAAAACATTAATTTTCAACAAGCCCCACCTACAGCTGTAACTGTAAATTACTCAAAAATAAGGTGTACAGATTGGAAGGGACCAGACTTTTTTTTTAACATAGGACTTCTCAATATTTAAAATTTTATTATTCAAAATTACTATCTGCCACACTACTCAAGTACTTATTTAAATACACATGCAAAAAATATCATCTAATTGCACTGTGCTGGAATCACAAAGATAGTTATGGTGTCTAATCTTTAAAATAGTCAGGAATTTTTCCTAACAAAAAGTTTAGGACTAGGAAAGTAATTCATATCTTTAAAAAAGCCTGTTTTGAATTCAGAAGGGAAAGGTCTCATCATACAAAAATGCACTTAGCAGCTTATTGATCCACTATAAAATTACATAGATGATATGCCTTTGCCTTTGAAATATATTTTAAGTATGTATTTACAAGTACTGTAATTATTTTGCACTAATAAAACAGAAATCCAAACAGTATATGACATCTATGCAACCCTTAGTCCCTGTCCTAACAAAAACCTATGGCCCATGCACCTGCAGTTGCAGCCTGCAGAGTGGGGCTTTGAAGTTGATAGCAAGTCCCCATAAACGTACAGGAGATTTGAATGTAACTCACACAATCCACCTGCAATCCACTTACAAGGAAGTGGCCTTAAGACTAAGTCATAAGTAAATTTTATCATGTTAATTTTCCAATCTGTGTTGTGACTATAAAGAGCAGTACTAGTTAGCCTTTATCAACTTCAAAGTCCCGTGGCAGCTTCTGGCTACAGCCACACAAAACCACTTTATGAGCAAGCAACTAGAGCAATTTCCTCAAGCTGCTTTGCATCTTCTGCTTCCTTGTTCATTTAATTTCTTTTTAAACTAGGAGTAAACAGGAGATCTGCCCCTGCTAAAGGACAGCGGAGCACTGAGGAGTTTGACTCTTTTAAGATCTAGCTGCCTGAAATGCAGCTTCTCTGCCACTCATTTACACTAGTCCTGCACCAAATATTTCAGAAATAAGCTTATTTCTAGAGTCAATTTTAGTGCATGGTAGGATCTCTCAAACTTGACTGTATGCAAATACTGGGGTTAATTACCAGAGAAGTGTGAAAGGGGAGAGAGATTTTCTAAAGGTCTAGTCTCTTTCTTCAAAGCTTTTATTTTAATCGTGCTACTCTGAAGTTTACATGGAATCTAAATACATCTGAAAGACTTTATTCTATAATAATTGGCACATAATTTCAATCAGGGACTAAAAATTTAATAACTACTTTACAAAGGTAAAAGCAAAGCAATGAAGTCGTTAGTGTTCTAGTCAGGCTTCCTAGGAAAGCATTAAGTTAAAAATCTTTTGAGAACTGCAGAAAGAAAGAAAAGGGAAGGAGAAAAGATTAGGTAGCAGCTTGTTCTAAGAGGAGCTATCAGCTCCTCAGCATCAGTGGACATCAGTGGACACTGGCAAAGTTTGAGTTACTGGCCAGTATCTCAAATTCTCTGGAAGGGAAGCAGGGCACATGATTACATGGCTTTGCGTTAAACTGGAAATCTCATCTTATTTTTCAATCTTCAGATTTCACAGTATTGATCTCATTAAGCTACTGTTTTCACGTTATCGCTGCACAAAATGTAGTTGCTGTGCAAAAGCTGCGAAGTAATGTTGCAGATGAATGATGAGTATTTAATAATTGCCGTGGAACGACATTTAACTGCAGGTCTAAATTGAATTGAGCGGTCAAATGCAATGGTAAAAACACTGCTGGCTGAAGTGATAAAAACACGTCATTAGTCCTTACAAGTAAGCACTGCAAGATTTAAATAGCAATGTAGAAACTATTGCTGCTTATTTCTAAAGGTATGGAAGAAAAGCTTTCCCTGTGGTTAAATGTTCTGACAGATTGTTTCCTCCTAGTCAGTTTAAAAAAAAAAAACAACAATAAAAAAAGAACTAGTGAATCTGATAGTCCTTCAGGTGAGAATTTTTTATGCAATTGCTGCCATCAAAATAGAGCTGATGTGATACTTTTAGCTATCACACCAAGGACATGCACCAAGTACCAAGTAACAGTTTGCCTTAGACAACAAAAAATTATGATCACCAGTGCAGTTATAAATAAAAGAGATAAAAGAAGTTCTAATATTTCATAAGAAATTTTCAACCTTATTCTATGCCTACGATATAGGAAAAATTGAGCAATTTTGAGAAAAGATTAAACAAGGCAAAAGAGACAGCTTTTCTACTTACTGACAGATCTGAGAAAGAAAACGATGAAAGCAAACTTCCAAATTACTATAAATGCCAGACAAAAATAGAAAGCAAAGTGTCAAATGATCTTTGCCATTTGTTCAGACAAAAAAAAAAGAACAAAAATGAAAAACTCTTTCAGAGCACAGATATTCTGAACCAATGTCACACATGCGATCACGACTTCATTTTAATCTGCTGAAAAAAGGGGAAGAGTGGAAGACTGGAGAAGTTCAAAAATACTTTCTGCTATCATAAACTTAGAGTTGATTAATTGAAAGGGGAGGACTGAAATCTCAGCTTTCCAGTAACAGTTTGATGTCACTTTAAGCAAGATTGTGCCTCTGTATTTGTCTCTGACTACCTTAATCTGTATATTTGCAGTGAACATAAGGAGGACTTTGATCAAAACACAACATGCATTTTACACAACAAGGAAGTCTACAGAGAGGCACTACATTTACAAAAGCAATTGAAGGTGGTTTCAAAGGGAGTTGACAGATTAGAGGATGATGACACTGCTGCTGCAGTCTCAATGGAAATCTGGCTTGATCTAATTAACAACAACGAACTAGAACCACAAAAAGATAATTCAAACATGATTTAAAGAAGTTATATTACCTTTTTACTAGCATAGCGATGGAGTCTTTCCCTTACTGATCACAGAACAAGTCACAGGTTGAACACAGAACAAGAATAAAAGGCCTGATATCCTTAATTTACCTCCAGCATTTGAAATTGAAGCCTGAGTTCTAGCCCAAATATTTGACTACAGAAGCATGGAAAATCCATGTACTCACATGAAAATGGTAAGAAATTGTAAAAGTCACACTCATGACAACTTGAGTGAACTGGGGGAATCAAAATGGAAGATTATTTTTAAGACATGACTGTATCTTACTGGTCAAACAGAAGACAGTAAATGGAGCACAGCATGTAGGACAACTTGCATGTTTCGTTTGACACATCTCTGTTCAGGCATCAGTAAGCTCCCAAGTTACTCCCATTCCCTTTGTTCAGATTCTGCACCCTAGGAAAAATGCACCGGGAGGAAAACCTTCCACTGATCCTGAATTTATCAGGCACGTAGTTTAAGCCAGTAACAATGTCAGGGACTGATTTGTACTGACGTTTCCACAATTGCTGGTACTACAGTGACTGCTGCCCGTAACTGGCCTATAACACAGGAATTTCTGTGAATCTTAGTTGTGATGCACCTTTTGTACTAAAAACACTTCTGAAAACACTTTTATTGGCTGTTCTGACTCACTGCCTTCTCTGAATGACAATCACTGTCACTAAGACATAATGTAACTTGTGCTAATATGCATATATGCTTCTGTACACACATGTATAATGACATATAATCATCCTGGCATTTAATCATTATGGTATTGCCATTTGATGCATTTTACAGGTGGGAACTATGGTAATGATTTACTGCATTCATAGGATATGTGTCATTTTGCCACAGAAAATGCAGCAGCCATTTGGACACATTTTGAGTGCTGTTTGACCGCCTAGAAGACAAGGCATCAGGGAATCTCCAAGTGAATTTTTCCTCCTTGCAGTTATCTTCCTGCTTTTTAACTCTTGCTTGTGGAAATTTTTTTAAAAAAAACCCTCACTAATTGCAACTGGTAGGTTTTATCTCCTAATATTATTAGATAGAAATAATACTACTACAATAGCAAACTGGCAACTACAATGCAGAATTTCATACAGTATATAGCTCTTACTGTATTAATTCAGGCATTTTTCCTCTTTAGTGCTCAAAATTATAGATTTTTTTTTTTACCTCTGTGTCATAATTTTATAGGCGTCTGGAAGGAAGCATTCTGTGTTCTCCATCTGGAAAGGGTCAGCATCGCAAATCTTGTCATCTGTCCGTCCATAGTTAGCACTTTCTATCATAATAACATCGCTTCCTGGACACCGGAGGTCAATGGAGTAGCCTTCGCAGGAGAGCTCCCTCCTAACCAAACCAAACGGTAATGCTGCTCGGCTGAAACCTAAAAAACAAGGGAGAAAAAAAGAAGGGATTGAGCCAAAGGACATATTACATTGGACTATTCTTCTTCTGTCATCTAGGCATGAACTCTCATCAGTATGCTAAATTTAGGAAGTGCACCTTTAAACAGTTTGACCTGGTACCATGTTAAGTGAAGCATCTTTCATTAAGCTGTCACATCCCTATGCCACTGCTGCTGTGTCCTTAATCTGGGAAAGGAGGAAATTCCTCTTCACTTGTTCTAACCCTTGCCAGGTCAGAAAGTGGCACCTGTCTGCACAGCTGCAATACATGTTCCTCTTCCCACCTCTTTTCTCTGTTTTTCTCTCCATTCTTTGAACACAGTCAGACAGGTCATGTCTGAAAGTGGGAAGCAGGAGAACAGACAGGATTTGCAAATGCAGNCCGAAACTAAACAAAAACAAAGTCATAGTTCTAACTTCTCTCGTATTTCTTAATTTGTGGCTTCCTTTCTTCAGGAAGAGTTGGTTTCTTTGGTTCAGCTCTTTTATGACCCCAGTATAGATGTCTGTGCCACCAGATCTAATATACAAGCCCATACTTTACCCAATTGAACTGCAGTGCTCCTTCCTGCACCTTTTACATAAATTTGGCCACAGACAGATAAGACTTTGAACAAATACATAAATGATCATTACAGCAAACTGCAGAGGTGTACTGTGTAAAATATCCCTGTCTCTCCCCAAAATTACTTCAGAGAATTCTAATTTTTAACATTTTTCTGCTTTTTCCTAAAAAATAGCTAACTTCTCTAAAAGTAATGAAGCAGTATCAACTGCTTTAAAAACAAAACAATGGTCCAGATGTTTTATCTTTTACAGATAGTTATTTATGCAAAAAATATATAGCACCAAAACCCAGCTATAGCTGTATACTACACTTTCTGGTACACAGCTGCTGGTGTATTATTATTAAACAGAATGCTTCTGTTTCTTACAGGATGTGTGCATTACTGTCTTTTGGCTGACAAGCAGGGTACCATGACAATGTTAAACACCTATTTCTTTAAAATAGTAAATAATTTCTAAATTTTCAGCAGAATCACAGATATTTCCTATTTTTAAAAAGAAGTCATCCTAATACAGTAGGCCATTAATATTTCAGTGCAAGTTGCTAGAAACGAGTTGTGACAGCAAAGAGAAACAGCTAGTAAGTAGGGAAAGTTGAAGCTCTATGGTGTTTTGAAGGCAAAGAAAATAAACTTTTCTTGAAAAGGAAGATGCGTTAGAAGAGGCAGGGAAGCAAGGATCTAAAAAGATCAAGAACAACTTGAGATAACCCCTTGGTAGTAAATTTTCACATGAACCACAGGCTGTCACTTTTTCTACTGAATTAATGATCTGTGGATTAAAACTTCTACTGTATGAAGATGATTATCTGTTAGGACTGCAAAAAAGAGCTGTTGATAATGATCACGCCAGCATCAGGATGCTCCCTGGCAGCGGATGGGCAGGCAGAGCTCATCTTCCCAGCCACTCCTCCTCTACCTGCAGCCTCCTGCCTCCCGCTTTGCACCAGTACCAGATTTTGTCCAACTTGTACAGTAAAGTAATGCCAGCGGCTGGGCTGGCTCTAACCTCCTTCTGCTGCAGAAGAACCCATGAGGTCTCAGAGGACAGCTCTTTGGCTGGCCAGGAATCCACCCCCAGGAACAAGGGTCTGCTTTTACTATTATATTTTGTGGAACCATATCCTACATGAAAGCGGTACTGTTACTGTGCCAATATGTTTCAGTGTTGGTTCACAAGGGAAGTAACCATATTGCTGTGGAAAACACCACAGTTCCATCTCAAATTCACTCCCGGCCGGCGGTTTGGCTGTGCACACTGTGTGCAATAGCAAACACTATTATTAGAGGCTTGCTGAAGTATCATGAGCTGAAAGCTGGAAAGAGCAAAAACACGAATCCATCACATTAGCGCCCTACATGTTCCTCCCATGCAGCAAATTAATACAACGAAGACAGAAGCTGCTCACGGCTCAGTGAGGGCGTGAAATGGGCACAGAGAGGGGTACGCACAAAGCCCCCACCACGCATGCAATACAGCAGCTTCTTTGATTAATTACCATCACGACAGCCGTAGTGGGACAAAATATAATGCTGCTACTGACTGGCATTCCTACATCCTAACGCTCCAGTCAAATTTAATGCCGTCCACATAAAGCTCATCCCTCTGCCTGGCGCCAATGATGCCTGTATCTCCCGCACTCAGCAGGCAGCACGGGCACAGCCTGCCTGGGGGTGTCCAGCCACCCTCTCCCTCCTTCCCTGCCTCCCACAGGAGCCCCACACGTGCTGTGCCATGGATGCATGGCCCCACTTCTAGGTTTCTATCAGCAAGGAGGGGGCCAGCAGCTTTGCCTGCCCGAAGGGGATTTTTGCAGAAGGGCAGGCAGGGGAGGGTATGGCCACAGAGGTGTCGGGGGCCATGCACACAGCAGCGGGGGCAGATACATGGGTCCTTATGGAGTCAGGGCTGACAAAGCCACACCGAGCTCCCTGTGACAAGCGCCAGACCCTTCCTGCAGATCCTGCAGCACAGCCTCCACTTCTGCTAGGAAATACCTTGAATCCAAATACAAGACCTCCGCAGTTTGTAACAGAGATCAGCTGCCTACAAATCGTATTTCATCATCTGTGGCAACTGCTGTACTACGAATGTGTTTTATCCTGCAATTTTTCCCCCTGCAGGCATCCGTGAGAAGTTCTGTATTAGGACAAACATTAAAAATACTAGAGCAACATTAGATCACTTCACAGGCTATAGACAACACACCTGAGATTGTAATGTAGGTGCTACATTGCAACAGCAGCAAGCAATAAAGCAAAAAAATGCAGCATGCGTTAGGTGGGGAGACTGCTCTAAGGAATTTCCATGGTGCAAAAAGAATTTTAACTAAATGAAATAAATAAAGTCCACTAACAAAGCCACCGTGATCTTTATTCTGAAGCTTTATTTGTAATCTTTTCCGATCAACAAAGAAAAAAAATAAGCATATCAACAAGCAAAGTGTAATTCAATCCATCTTGCAACCCTGACAATCGAAGAAAGAACTAGTGGGAGGCCCTGTGAGCGAAAAATCAATATTGCAGCTTTGTGCCGTGCAAATGTGAATACTGCCAAATAGCAGTGCTTAGGGTAAAATGAACTGTTTTGCTCCATTTTCTCCTCTCTGAACAAATGATTTTGAAACGACAGCTTTTTTTGGAGCTATAAAATGTCAAGCAATAACTCCCTGCGCTTTAGGCAAGTGATTGGAATAAATACCTCTTGGCAACAGGTGCAATGACTTAGGACCGAAATTCATTTACATTCAGGAGATAATTCCCGATAAACAGATGCACTGCCACAGGATGGAAGTCTGAGCAACCGGCATCTGAATGCTACTGCCTGGTTCTGCATCATTCCAGAGCTTTTAAGACGTTAAGTATGTGGCTCTGTCAATAATTACTGTTGTCACCGGTTAACTTTGTATCTCCGATGTAGTTCCTCATGAATATTTTCAATACTTTGCTTCCTAACCAACCTGTGTTCAACCTGCTGCTTGCCTTACTGTACCTTGCACAAACCTATTTTGTTTGGCTGTCTTCCTGCAGTTGAAATCCACATTCCTCAGTCTTCCTGCTAATTGCTTCAAGGCAAACTGTGCTATGGACCACACCGCTCCTGCTGTCTGCCGCCCAAGAACACAAAGTGCTCCCGGATGGCAAAGACCTTTCTGTGGTGCCGGGGCTGGGACTTCCAGCACAACCTGAACATTAACTCAAGTAAGCATCTATTACCAAATACAGCATATGCTTTCTCTGATTCGTTTGCATTTGTATATTTTAATCAGTGTTGTGTTGCCTTTTTTTTTTCCCCTAAATGGAAGAAGATTAATATCTAATGAGGAAAAGAGTGTGGTTTCTGTCCTACTGACCATTTTGATTACAGAAAAGCTTCCTGGCAAACATATCTTTCCTGCACATTCTATCTGCTCATAAATTAGTTGAGTGCAGGCTCTTCTCTGAAAGTGCAAAATAAACTGCTTTTTTAAAATCACATTTCTAAGAAAAAAAAAAAAAGGTAGAGGGGATTTTCAGTCAAATGTCAGTCTTTAATGCTTTGTTGATCAATCCATGTAGAAAAACACATAGAAAATAAACCTAAATGAAACATCCCAAACAAAATCTTTCCTCTTACACTTTAGTCTATGAAATGAAAAAATAAAAGACCTATGAAAAAAATCCAACTCAGAATCGGGTTTCAGAAACACATTAAATTCACATTTGGCTAAAATTTGTTTTATATTACTTTGCAACTTATTTATGGTCTTGGTTCCTTCATAAGAAATTATTTGTCTTTAGAAAGATAACCTAAATTTGTCAAAGTGCAAAGAAAAGTTAATAATTCACAGCATCCTGACCACTAGCTTACCATTTTTTTTGAGCTGTCAATAATAAGAGAGTGTGCTAAGTTTGGTAGATAAAAGCAAAAACGCACCACCACATTTGAATGTTCACCCCATCCAGAGGAAAAACAGTGAAATGTAAACAGGCTAACATCAGTACTCCTCGACATCAGAAGCAAGGAACCTTTGATTAAAACTTAAAGCACAGAGAAAGTCAACACGGAAATATAAAATTATTTCAAAGAATGCAGATACTGGAAGAACTAAGAATCCAAAACAAAGCTTTGCAAAAATAAATATATGTTTCTCTGTGAGCAAGGAAATATTGCTTCTTATGTTATTTGGCTCCAACAGAAAGGTCTTTTGAAAAGAGCACATCTTTTCAAACAGAATGTTTACAGTTGTCTCTTTCACAATCTCTTTTATTTTACCAAATCATGCAACATGATGATTCAAGTTCTACACAAAAAAGTGATGCATCTTGGGCAGCATTTCAATAATATATGTTTAAAAAACGCAAAGCCCTACGAAAACTGTGCTGAGAATCTTCTCCCTCTCCCAGGGAAGTGTGTGCGTGCACACACGGAGGGTTCACAGAGACAGCTGAACATACTTCGCCATCTGAAAATCATGCAAATGCTCAACATGGGCTCCACAAAGCTTTTATAATTCCACAGAAAATCCTCAGCATCCTGCAGTTTCTAAAGAATCCCACCAACTCTGTCACGGGAGACTTTCCTCCTTGTCTCCCAGCACCATATATATTTCACACAGACAAGCATGTTATTTTGTTAAACAGCTTTTAAATTATCCAATCCTGGTCAACAGATCAGTACCAACTACTACAAAGATAGAGGCAATTTAAATGACAACTGTGCTTTCTAATTCTATCTTTGAAGGAAAAAAGTCATTCTGGCAAGCATGTCTATTAAAAGATTACATTGGCACAGTAAGAGCTTCTGATACTGCACAGAGGTCTGGAGTTCACAGCACTCAGCTCTTCTTTCAGGGAAACCCAGCAGCCAGCACAGAGCCAGCCCGCCCTGCAGCCCGGCAGACAAAACCCCACTGTTCAGTCGGGGTAAAATTAGGCAGGAAGCGATCATTTGAAAAATATTCTCCTACAGCTGTATTCTCTGCCATTTTATGTATATAGTGATTATTTTCATTTAAGACGTTGGAAGGAGGGGACGTCTCAAAAAAAAGGATTATTTCGTGAAGGAAATCTGTTTTTTTTCTAAGAGACATCTTTGTCTTTTTTTTTTTTAAACTTATTCACACAATGGGATTAACTCAAAACAAGGTACATGAAAGTATGTTCATTACTTGAATTTTAACAAAGAGGCCAAAAGTCCTTAAGAACAGACTTGACCATTTAAAAGTGCATATAAATTACTCTGAGACAAGGCATGTATTTCATTAAATAAATTAGCTGTAAGGGGTGTTTATTAACATTGGTTTCTAGACTTCAGTTTTGCAGACTAAAATCTGGGAGCCTGTCTCTTAGAAAATAGAAATATGAATTGCTATTTTAAAAAATATAGAAATGTTAAGTAACTAATGACGGATTTTTATCAGTAACTTATATTTTCTTAGATCACGATTTAGTCTTAAAAAATTTTAGAATTTCAAAACTCTTTGTCAAATTGTAGTGTTTTTCAAGATTCAGTGTGAGCAGCAGAATTACAACAGTAAGTAATTTTCTGTAATTATATACTTAATATTCAGTGTACATCAACATAAAGCACGGTATGTCTGATTAATGAAATTCAGGACAGAAGCCCGAGTTACACCCTCTGACTCACACCAGGACGGGTCCTGCCTTCCAGGTTCACTGAAACTTATTACAATTTTCCTTTGACCAGTTTTCCAGTCTCCATGCAATTCTCAAAAACATCCCTGTGAGGCTCTCTTCAGCAAAAAAAGAGTCAGGGCTTACCTGCTTTCTGCACCTTGTTGAATGATTCAGCAAAACCTAAAGTGAGCAGCAGCATCTCAGCCTTTTTAAGTAACAGCGACGATCCTTCCTGTGTACGGCTGGCAAGGATCTCATTTACATTCTCCTAAACAGCTCTCACCTCGCATTCAGTGGGGTGAGAATATGTCTCTCCAAGGTAGCGGAATTAAGGGGGGTAAAGGGGGGGTTGGACTGTATCTTTGTTGGGATTAAGAGTGGGTTTTGGTTGGTTTGTTTTGGGGTGGTTTTTTTTTTTTTTTTTGGTTGGTTGTTTTTTTGTTTGTTTGGTTGGTTGGTTTGTTTTTTTAAATAGCAGGAGGGAAACGAGTGCTACATCGACAAACCTGCAGACCTTAGCCTTTCAACCATCCGGAACAGGAGCAGCCCAGACAGCAGCCGTGCACCCATCCCCACATTAGTCCTTCATGTCTCAACCCTATTTTGGAGGAATCACCACTATGGTAAAAGAGATAGTCTGGTCTTCATGCCCATTTAATCCTTCACCTCCCTGCTGAGGCTGCCACAAGAGTGCTAATTAATGCTAAACTGTGAAAATGGGCTTCTGCACTTTGAATCCAGCCACACTGAAACTGGATAGAAACCACTAATTCCTTTAATGAAAGTCACCAAACCAGAGCCTGGTTCCTGGCAGCGTTTTAGCAATGTCTACATATGGCAGATGGAAACCATGTGATCTAAACATGAAAGTCTAAATATCTAGTGTAAAAATATGCGTGTTGTTCAGTTCTCACTTAGAACCAAATTTTATTCTCATATGCATGCACCTTTCCCATCCCTTTCAGTGGGAGCTGTATGCATGAGAGCAAAACTTTGCCCCCTTGATCTAAAATTATCCCAGTTTGAAACAGTATTCATCTGTCAATGATATTTCTTTTCTTTTGCCAGCCAGATGTCTGTTCTCAGGCTGCAAGAATCTCCTTCCTTTTTTCCCTTCACATCATACACACTTGATCCTCTGCCAGCTTGCAAAAAGCACTCTACCCTTTTCTTTCTTGCCATTAAATACATTGCATCTTCAAATTTTTTCAAGGCAAGTAAGTCCCATGGTCTCTGTAAATCCCCGTCCTGGAGTTTATCTCCAGTTTACCAACTGTGAACTCTCTGAGCACACCACCTGTCAGGAAGAAGAAGCTTCTGAATCAGAAACAACCTCTGAAACAGGGAGGCAAGACATACAAAGGCTGATGTGTCAGAAATGTTGTGTCAACAGGATTTCCCGTGGAATTATTTCCTCTGCACAGGATGCTGGTAGCAGAGTAAAAATAAATATTCTTTTATTTTCTATAAAAATGTTTTTTGACAACAATTTGTATTTCCAGTTATCTCAATCTTTTTTGATTGGAAACCACGCGTTGAGTAAGGGCAGGGGAAGAGGAAAGAAGTATGATTTCCATCAGCAGTATTCAGAGTGAGCCACTAACAAAAGAAATACGTCTTTGTTCCCGTCTTTAAGAAACCCAAAGCCTTGTCACCTCAGCGGCTGATAGAAACCATGCAGAGATGTATCATTTCCTTGGGAATATGTGCTCTGGTGAAAGTTAAATCACTCCAACAGATGACATGTTGGTTGCCAATAATAACCCTTGGTGTGCTGTGTACATTGCATTCTTAAATGGGTTGTACTCTAACCTGTTTAAGAAAGCAAAACATTTAATCTCACTAAAATGTAGAAATTGGAGCCTGGAAATTCTGGCTCATTTTAAAGAAAATATTATTCTACAAGTGCCAGAGCTTAAAATATCAAATACGGGCCTCGAACTAAAAAATTATAACAGATTTAATTAAAAATGTTGTACAATTGCTACCACATGGTAAATATTTGAGATCACAGTTGGAAAATTACAAAGGGGGCGTTTTCTTGTTTGCAAACAGGAATATATATACAGTAGAAAATGGAATGAAGCAACAATGTAGGAGTTCATATACTCACTTCTTTGAATAAAATGATGGGGTGGAGTCAATTGTCACAATGTAATTTACAGTGGAAAAGTTATGTGGTTAATTTTAATGATGGCAAGCCACTTAAAGAGTGCTTATAAGTATGCAAATAGCACAGCAATCCCTCTTCTCGTTCAGTATAGCTTCTGAAACATTTCTGAGGACTAGTGAGTAAAAAGAAGAAACGTAAAGGCTCAAGATCCTGCAGATGAAACTGCTACACCAAAATACAGTCATACCTTCTGAAAACAAGGAGAAGAGCAATGTGATGAATGTACTTTAAGGTAAATGTGCCGTCACTTCAAATATTCCCACAAATAGATATGAGACAAGAGTAGCAAGCAATCTCGGAAAATGCCTGTCAGAGTGAAAGGCTTTCTTCCTGACCTTACCTTCTATGAAATATTTGTGGATTTCTAAAAGACTATTATAGAGAGGAGAGGGCTATACCACACATAGTTTTTACAACAAACCTAAGGTTCTGGCACATTCCGGGAAACGCAGAATAATCCTACGTAGATACTTGAGGGAATCTTCTGATAATAAATTGCATGAAGAAAGGAAAACTATTTAATTGTTTATAAATAAATAGGTAGTCTTAAAAGTCCTAAGGAACATATGCTGTTCTACCATGTTCCCAGGGAGTAAGAATGGCAAGATTTCCAGAGTAAGTAAAGGAAATATGCACCTCTGCTACTCTGACAAACTGCTGTTAATCACCTAGGAAGGAACTGCATATCCATATGCTTTACTGCAAACACAAAAGACACGGGAGATAAAGTGACAGGATAGCCAAATTCCACCTGGACTCAAATTCAGGGCTTCTGAATTTGGGTTCTGGGTTTTAATCTTGGAATTTGTGACATACACACCCCTCCCAGCTGTCACAATGTGGATGCAAGAATGCTCTCAGCTTTTAGAGAACCAGCTAATGAGTGCTCAAATGAAATACATGAAAAATCAGGATCCCTGAAATCTCTCTCCGAGTAGGAAGACAGAAAGTAAACAATTTTCCATAATTACGTGATAAGAGTTCCATAATTAATGCTATTTACATTAAAAAGTAACAAAAGGGATGAATACACACTGTAACACAACACAGAAAGGAAAACTTTGCATTTGCTAATTATGTCTATTTAGAAGCACACATCTAATAGCTGAAAGACTGTGCTTCCAAACTTGTTCATTGATCTTCATGCAACCAATAATAGAGGAAAGGACCAGGAAAGCTCCGCACCAGACCAGGGGAAAAAAATCATCATTATTAGGTGCTCAAGTGAAAGCTCAATATGCAGCAAGCCAGAAGTACTGTCCCGGTAGTACAGATGTGGGAGGTAAGGCAGTTTCCTCACTAATGAATGCATTTTACATAGTGCTTCACCGTACCGGGTCACAGTTTTCTTTCAGAGAGTTCTTTCCCTGTGTATCGAAAGGAAGTATTTCAGGAGGAGGCAGCTGTGAAGTATAAAAGATCTAATTGCTCCACTTTTTTCCACGCCACCTAAAACGACACTTTCCCACCGAAAGCGCCATGTTCTCCTGATACATTATTTAGGTGTACAAACAGGCGGACAGCTTCTGCAAGTCAGAGGGGACGGCTCCTGCTCTGACGGCCAGGGAGGGAGTGAGCGAGCACCGGAGCTGCTCTGCCCCCTAATCCCCGCCCCGGCCCCGCGGCGGCGGCGGGTCCCGCCGGGCTGCCGCCTCCTCCCCAGCCCGGGGCTTTTCCTGCCAGCCTTGCCCGGCCGAAGGCCGGCCTCGCTGCTCGCACCCGCCGAGTCCCTCCGCTCGGCGATCCGTTCACGTTGTTGTTTCTTCTGCAGCGGTGAGTTTTATTAATCAAGATGATTTCCAGAGCGAGCTCAGAGCGTGATCAAAGCAGTCGTTATGGCAGCGTAATTGAGGAGGGAGTTGTTAATCTTCCGGGGATGCCAAGGAGGGAAGGAGAAGGTTAGGGGTGTCCAAAGGAGGCAGGAACGAGCAGGTGTTAGGGTAACTATTTAAATTAGGCATCCTGACATAATCATTTATAATGGAGGCTTTAAACTCCCTGGAAGGCACTAAAGCTGGATATCCTATCTATTCTGCTTCGTAAGGAAGCTGCATTTCTTTCGGTACAAATAACGATTTTAGTAAGTCTGCGCTACCACAAAACAAGCTGTATTTAATGGAACTGCTCTCTGCAACTTATTCAATCCTGCGGTAATACTGCAGTGCCTTTTGCATCTCTGCCACTGATGAATTTGAAGTCCATATCCTTAACTGGTATCGGCAACGTATGGCCCATGTTACCCTTAAATACACAATAAAGACAATGTTTGAACTCCAAACCCAAATAGAACGCTATTTTTTCACAACGATGGTTTCCACATACACAAACCTCTAGAAGATTACAATGGTACTTTACAAATCAAATGCAAAATACAGAAATAGTATTATTTCTCACTGAAATGCTGTCATCTCTGAAAGATGTGTTGAAATCCAACATTATACAACTCCTCATAGTAGTAATTTTGCAATATTTTATCTACTTTAAAATAACAGGGAATTTTAGGTAAGCAGAATCTTAATTACCCCAATTAAGTTCTCATCCTGCATCACTAATGTCACTGGGAGCTTTGTCATTAACCTCAATGAGTGCAGGATAGATTCCTTAGAATTTAACCTGGACACTCAATATTCTTGTTCTAATGAAAAATGCATTAATGAGCTTCATTATTCTACCCCATTTTAAAGAAGCATCTTCAGCAGTCGGTTTCCCTCAACAGCCTAATGGGGCACTAGTGCATTAGTGAGCTAGGACTTGACACGAGTGTTTAGGTCACTGTAAGTCTTTTTATGGACTCAATGAGCTTCACGTTCAGCCCACCAAGGGATGAGCAACACCTATTGACTTACTTCAGTAACTCCCTGTGGTAAAGATGACGAAACGTGCATACACTTTTGAAATTAAAACTGGGGTGGTACAGCTCAAAGGCTATATGTAGTAAAATAAAAACAAATAAAACTAAAATTCCTCCCTATAATTAAAAAAAAATGACACAAATTGTCTATATAGCCTGCATGGAGGATGCTCAACCCATTTCAATCACTACCTTTTTTTCCAGTCATCTACTGGGACACATTATGGGAAAACTAGTGATCTTCTGTGACCTTCATTTTATTTTATTAAATGCAGCAGACACCTCATGCTGAATACGAAATAAAAAATATGCAACCCAGGAAAGTACTTTAAGAAAAAATGCCCTTTGGAGGACCCAATTTCAGTCTTGACATATAATGACACAGATTTGCCAATGACATTTGAATAAAAATCTCTATTATATATATTATTGTGTTCAAAATTCTATTCTGAATTTAGAACAGGCCTTGTAGATCACAATTCAATAAATGTGGGAAATAGGTATTTGAAATACTTGTGAAGTTAGAGCAGACTAACTGTACTTCACATCCCGAGTCACATTTTAGAAGAGGATTTCTGTTTCAAATAGCTATCCAACTGGTAGTAGTAAAAAACCTTCCAAGTATCAAAATACACTGTTTACACAACAGTGGCTGATGTATTGCTAATAAAGCTTTCAAGGAGAAAATAATGTGAATTGCCCAAACAAGGGAAACCGGCACTTGCAGATACTACTTTATCTTTCCCACAGCTCTAAGGACAATTGAGAAGCATCACTTGTTGCAGTCCCTTGCCTTTGAAAAACTGGTGGGGGGAGTGGGGAGGAGGCTGGAGAGGGTGGAAGGGGAGGTGATGAGTGCAGATGTCTGTTATCCCTGCTAGTAAGTGCAGATTAACAAGTCATCACCCAACATAATACCCACTGAATTTCAGTTAACTGCTGTCTGAGCGACCTGCCTGAAATTCAAAACGCCGGAGCCTAATTTGTAGCTGGTTTAGAGCAACAGCAATTCGGGATAGGTGTAGCTGGGCACAACAATAGTGGGGGGGTATTCAAATTTGGAAGGGAGGGGACTTATGGAAATCCCTCTCCCTAATTAAATCAGAGATTGAGAGTTTGAAGTGGTAAATAATAAATCACAAAGAATCCTCAATCTGGTTGTCAAGGAAACCAGTATGCCTCTGCCATAATTGCTGTGAGCCCAATCTTGCCCTTTTTGACATCAAGCCTTATCATGCATTCTGGTCAGAGACTGAGAAAGTAGCTTTTCTATTCCTCTCAGGCAGCCCGGTGACTGGCGGTGCGCTGCCAGCACAGGCCCCACCGCCGCCGACTTCAGCCCCATCCTCCTCCTCCTCTCTTCAGTCAGTAATTAACTCGTGAGCCCCAGTACGCTGCCATCAACTCCTAGATTAGAAATGGGACCCATCGACTTGACTGTGGCACTGGAAGGTCTCAGCAGCTGTGTTTACTAGAAAGGCATTCCTAATTCACCGCTGCTAACATCTTCAGCCTGGTTATCTCAGACTGTCACAAGTCCCAGGAATCTCTAGTTCAGGAATCAGCATGGAAGATGCTTATGAAAGAGATGAACGGGACAAGGGAAGTAAGTACAAGACAAAATAAATGCTTTCAAACGCAAAACAAAGTAGATTAAAAACTGACTCCATGCCAAGTCATTCAGATAGCTTACTACATCATTGTCTTCTTCCTCTGCGACGATAATTACCTTTTATAAACATATCCAAACTTGTTTTTTCCTGCTCTTTTTGGAGTAATCGCACATCACCACTGGACACACACCAAACTTTGAACATAAGCAATTCCCAGTACTTCAACACCAGGAAGGCCAAAAAGGGGAAAAAGCTATATTAGTGTCTCTATCTCATCCTTCAAGAAATCCTGAAGCAAGTTTTAGAGGAAGTATCTTCAAAGTAAGGAAATAGGAGGAACAACGGGCAACTACATTATGTTCCCAGCTGACTTTAAGCAAAAGAAAATCCAGACAGACAGGGAAGGGTTGTGGGAAGGAAAAAAATACAAATTCCCTTTAGGAACTACAGAGAGAAAAAGACTACCAGAAGGGTTTCTAAAGGAAGAATTGCAACTGATTCATTTGAAACGCTGCAACTAGTTGATCGTCTCCTTGCTGTTTTACCAATGAATAAATCTTTTAATTCCTAATCCTATTTCAACCAACAACCACCAAGCCTCATTTCCTTAATATATCTTTATGAATTTAATGTTAACAAAATACGTTAAAAGTGACTAGGCTGACAAACCCTAGTGATTTTAAACCTTTGCTGGATGCCATTCCAATGATCTTTGTTTCTTTCAGTACTTCAAGAATGCAAAGGATTCAGTTCAGGATCCAAGACTCAATGGGACACACTGGATGGCCACTACAGAATTCCTGAACTTTCATAATTACGTCATGCTTGGGTAAATGTCACTTAAAAATCTATTTTTATCCCTTACTTAAAGGGGCATAACATGCTAACAGCACTTTCTTTTATCTATTCAGCTACTACTCCAAGAAAGCGACTTTTTCTTTTGTTTTGGTTGATAGATAAATGAACCATCTCAGGAAAATGTATGGTGTGACACAGTTTTTCTGCTGTAACATTCAACTATTCCAACATAAATTAAGGACATTGGTAAAAACCATTGTTCAACGGATCTGTAGACACGCAATGAATAAAAAGCAATAAATGCTTGTTCCAGAGCAGCTCAGTCAAAATGAAATAAACCTTACTCCAAACCCAACCCGAATTCCATCCATATTCCTCTTCCCAGGAAGCACAATGTAGGTGTTTGGCAGCTAAGAAAGCTTGAGCCAATTCATCTTTGACCTTTGTTCCAAAACAGTTCATAGGATTGGAGCATCATTAGATAATTCAGGCTGAAACAGACTCCTGCCTTTTCCTATTCACTCAAAGTACTCTTTAATCCAAGTACCTCTTCCAGGTATAAAACCTAAATCACATATAGGAAGAATTATTCCTACATAATTTAGAAACTGAAGCCCCTGTAGTTGTCATTCCAACTAAAAAGGTACAATTATGGATTAATTACAGCCAATTACAATAATGCAAATTAATATCTGTATCACTGTATATGCCTCTAAAACTCGATCACGTGAAGAAAAAAAATAAAGATGACAAATAAAGGTTTCCATTAGAAAAGATAAAACAAAAGCAAATGAATGTGCCATTTGGGTATAA
Source organism: Nycticryphes semicollaris (assembly GCA_013400055.1). Classification (NCBI taxonomy): domain Eukaryota; kingdom Metazoa; phylum Chordata; class Aves; order Charadriiformes; family Rostratulidae; genus Nycticryphes; species Nycticryphes semicollaris. The sequence continues at coordinate 246,190 of VXBJ01001163.1, read as the reverse complement.
ACATGTTCATTTGCAAAATACACAAGTCACATCCATCAGAAGAAAAAAGGCCTTTAGCTGATTTACAGACAATTTACTATGGCGCACTCTTACCACTATTTTATTCTTATTTGAAAAATTAGTCTGGATTCCTGAGTACAATGACAGCAACCAGTTTATTTTTATGTCTTTTGCTAAATTTCAGTGATCTTGAACCTTTAGGGCTAAGCAATTCCGTGACATTCTATTTCTGTCATCCAGGAGTTTCACATTCTTTGAGATTCAAAGAACGATGCCACTGGTTTTCCTGGTTACACAACATGCTGGAGGAGTTCAATACTTCCCAGACCCTCCTCCATCATAATCCACTGTGAAAAAAATACCACCGTCTCTTCTATTGGTAGGAAGCCATAACAACCTGGTATTTCTCCTCTGAACATTTTTCCAGGTGGTCAGTTTGATTTGTCAATTCTTTAGAATTTTTATGTCCTCTGTTTGAGCACTCTCTATCCATCATCTTTTGTCTTCACTTTTCTGCTTAGACTCCTGCAATTTTAAACAAAAGCCTTCAAAGCTTCTTATTCTCTACAACACTAATACCTGTATTAATAATCTGTGCTATTACCCGGGGAGTTTTTGCGAGGCATTACTGGCTCTTTATGTGAAACCAACTTGTTATTCATATGGCATGACCCAAAACGGAGGCAGTTTGTCCCATGGTGGTGGAAGCCAAGGGCATCCTGTCTCTTTGTGTCTGTGCTAGCCTGCATGGCCCAGCAGTGAGCAAGCTGCCTCCCTTGCTGCTGCGAGCTTCAGCTCACTGGCTGTACTTCAAACTGGCCAAAAGCTGTGCTGCAGGGTAGCGCCAAGCTGACCATCGACTGGTGCCAGATCTTGGTTTATTAGGTTGGGCGTGGTACCACTGAACTGTAGATAAGCAGTTTCCCAACAGTTTTGAGCTCTAACGCAATTTAGCATGTCTCTGTGTAGTGTCATGCAGAAACATCCACAACTCTCTCCTGCAGTAGTTATGAGAAATGGTTATTAATTTTAATTGGCCTAAGCTAGCTTTTAGGGAAATTATATCTTCAGGCTTCATCACCTATCTGAATAGCCTCTTTTTGCAGTTACCATAGCCATTCATCTACTAGGAAACATAGGCAATGCGTTCTGTATTTCCTCACAGATTACCAACTATATAAAGCAAAGATGACTGGAAGCAAAACAGAAATAAAAAATTAAAGGCAATTTGAAACAAACTGGCTGTGATGCTCATTTATAGGCAATTTATCTATGGGCCTCTTCTCTGGGAGAATAGAACAAGACTGAAAACAAACTCCAGAACAGCAAACCACAGCATTCCCCTGTGTGAAAATTACACAAACTTTACGTTGAAGAGCAAGCTCTGGGGGCAGGACAATGTTCCAGTGTCTCTTTTCTTTCCCAGCTCTCTGGCAGGTCCCTGATGGAATAAGATATAGTTCATAATCCCCCACTCAAAACAAAAATGAAAATTGTCTTGGTGTCAGATTCAAGATAAAAACATCCTAGCTGCATGGGACAGATAATTTTGAAGGTTAGCACTGCTAATGATTTTACAAGACAAAACATTTCAAATTGTCATTACAATTTTACAGACTTATAAATCAGAACCCCTTCGATTTCTACAGTTCAATTTCAAACATCACCTCTTAGTCTTTGGACACTAACCCTGTAACAGCCACAGGAGATGGTGTATCAGAAGAAGAAAGAGGGTTATCTCACCCAGGTAGCTAGTGAGAAGCTTTACAGGGGCCTTCCTATCACCTTTCTTCACCTGCATCACAATAAACAGCCAGTGGGACAGAGAGAACAGCTAAATTTGTTCAAGTCTTGCTCAGTAGGGTTGCTGGAACTAGGACATTGCAGAACATCAGAGTGGAGGCAGTTTTACCACGAAAAACAAATTTGGCACTAATATGAAATACCTGACAGTTTGGAGTCTAAAACTTAATCAGCTCTGAAGGTCTGTGCTTTATGAAAAGTAACCACTAAGACGCCAGCAGAATAATTCAATGAACTGGAATCCGTGGCTTCAATTTTTTCTGAAAATATCACATTTTCTCTTAGACTTGCAAACAGTTTGAACAAGTGGCCTTTACAAGGAGTAATTTAGTAAACAAAAAATGTTACCTTGTGAATTAAAGCTACGTTAAATAGAATCTATTGTGGCCACAATTCATATTAACATGGCAAGCTCTTACAGAACGCCTTTTCAAAGAAAGAAATATATTCCTTGTGTGTTCAAGTATAGAGCCATAAACCATATGAGACCCTATTTATTTCAAATTTCCCATGATGCCATTTACTCCAGCTTTTAACCTTTTATGTGACATTGAGCTATTTTACAATCATAAAATAGTAGAAAAAACGACCTGTTAATTTGAAAGGGACACATTACAACATCTCTCCCCGGCACTATAATATTTTAATTTCTTTTTTCAAGGCAAACCAGTTGGAAAGTGACCATCTGCTAGACTGTTAGTGCTATTCAAGCAAAGTAACGCACAAAATGTCCTCCTTTCCCAGCAAGAGTAGGACCATTAACTGAAAGGAATTTAGGATATTGTCGTGTGAGTTTAACAGATCGATTCACAAAAAAATAAAATCTCCATTTCTTTAATTACTGTTAAATATACTGACTATAAGGTGATGATACAGAACTGCTACCCACTGTGTGACATCTAGAGCAATACAAGAAATCTGAAGCTCTCAAAGAAAGAAATTAGTATTACCAAATTTCCTATGCAAATTATGCTCTTCTATTTTGAGTGTTAAGCTAAATGCAAGTACGCTTTTACAAGTACAGTTCTATTTCTCACTTCAAAATACACAATGCGCTTTGGACACTGGGTAAGTTTTCAATATCACTTAAGGTTCTGAATATTTCAAAACAGTTGATAACGGCAATAAAAGAGGAAGCTCGACAAGCTCTCCACACTGATAAATATAGAACTTTTTGGATGAGTAGTGCTCAATGGAGCCATAATCTTGGCTGGCACCTGTACATGATACTGTAACACATACAGCTAGAACTGCAAGTTTGTGAGAATAAATTAAATTCAATTCACATTCATGTTAGCACTTTAAAAGATGTTGTCAGTACAACTTTGTATGCATGCAAGCCACTGCACTTTTGAAAGTTTTACCCTAAAAGGTTTAGAATTCAAACACACCATCTCTAAAGGTTAGGAGATAAACTGACCGTATCTAAATCAACCTTTATCCACATTATTCAGATCTCTACCTTCTCAACATACCTAACTAAACTGCAAATTAGGCTGAAAATGAAGTAACTGCACTTCAAATTGTTAAATTCTAAAAGAGTTTATCGTATCTTGAATTGTGAAATATAGCAGATGTCAAATGCCATTACCACAATTTATTCCACCGTTGCCTTAAATATGCAGTAGATTTCACTTTAAAAGCATTTCTTCTCTTCTTTCTCTTCCTAGTCTCCCTCTTCCTATCAAAAAATAATCAAGCAATTCACGAATTTACATCAGTAGTAAAATGCTTGCTAAATATAACAGACTCTTTCTCAGCTGGTTTTTGGAACAAATAGATCTTTTTGACCAGTTATTAATGATGTGACCAGGGGATCCACTTGCTCAATAAATGTGTAAGTCCTACCGCTTTCCTTATTTTTATTTATAAATTTCATAATGTCAGTAAGGCACTTTACACTCGGGGAATACTGCACTTCAGAGACTGTTAAAGTGACTCTGCCTTCAGCCTTTATCACCCTATGTGAGGTACAATAAACGCTGGGAAATGTGGTGCCTACGGTGTGCCTTGTTATAAAGTTCACGTCCAGCAATTCTCCTGCCTTTTCTGTTTGAATTGCCTTTTTTCCCAAACCTTTTTCAGACTTGTTCTCTGCAAGTCTAACTGATTTGTGACGATTTTGGATGACAGACTGGTGTTGAGCAGTACAGGCTCAAGTTATGCAACAGCCTCATTCACGTAGATCAAAACTCACCTACGGCATACTCCATTAAGTCCGATTAGGGAATACTGCCCACTCATATACTGGATTCTATCCCTTTTTGTCTAAAACCTTCCACTATTCCATAAGAATTTCCTGTGCTCTTTATTGGTGTTGACTTTTCCCAATGACTACACATTACAAGGCTTTAACTAAATGAAGCAGACCTTGCTCACCCTTTTTCCTCAGGGTTCAGGGTACACCTCTAAAAGAAATCAAGGAAGGCTGTATGTCATTTATGTTACTTCTTTACTGAAGTGTCAAATAATTTGGTGCTATTTTGCAAGGCGCAGAGAAAAGTTTTAATCAAGCAGTAAACTACAAAAGCTATGCAGGAGACAAAGTGATCCTTCAAACACGCTTGAATGCCATGTAGGAGGAATTCAAAAGTGGCATTACCTACAATTGCTTTAGTTCTTGGACTGGTTGAATCAGACAAGAGGGGAAGGCCAGATGACACTACAAACTTATCTTGCTGTGAAGACATAATTGTTAATTCTCTGTGTGGCTCTAATTCTCATACAAAAAGCCAAGCACACGCATAAATATGTATTTATTTGCTGTTATGCTAATTTTGTTAAAAAACATCAATAGTTGATCAGCTGAAAAATGTGTGCAATTTTGAAAGGCTTTTGAAAACATACAGGTCTGACTTGACCTTATGACCATTTTCTCCTTCAGGCAAACCAATATTATAACCAGAACAACACGAGAGGATGAACATTGTTGGGGAGTTGCTCACTGTGCCTGTCATACCCCGTTAATGCAACTTTGATTTGCCTTTGTTCTGACAGTAGCAAACAGCTGCTTGTAAATGAGCCACAGTCCCTGGGCTGCCTCCCATTATTCCACACTTTTGTTTGACAAGGTCACTTGCTGTGGGGATTTTGGGGAGAAAGAGTGTGCAGTCCATAGAATTAGAGTTAAACCACAGGCAACTCAGCTTGAATGCTCTTATTATATTTTTTTTTCATAGCACCAGCAAAGCCAGAATAACAAAGAGAAAATCTTTTGCTCCGTGAGCAAGTCAAACTTTTCTTTTTCCCAGTGTTGATTTCATAATCCTAAAACTATCTTATAGAAAGCAAGTCATGTTTCCGTAAATCCCCTTTCATTCAAATCTTAACAGAATTTATATGAAAGATGTATTTAATTACAAAACAGGATTAACAAAAACAGATTAATATTGTTTTGTTTATCCACTGCTACAATTTATCAGGAGACAATACCCAGCTATAGCTAACAGCAACTCTCACAAATGCTGCAAAAACACAAAAAAACAATCTGAAAGATTTATGCCAGTTTCCACAGAAAATTGATTTATTTTTGATAGGAACCGAGACAGACTAGTCTTCCAGAAAGAAAGCGTCTCATAAGCAAATTACTGCAATGATAGCTGCCCATTTAAGGACAAGCAGACATTTCTCTGACTTGGAAGTTTCGTAGTGTTGAATTAAACTGTAAAATCACATACGAAGACATTAGGATAGTCTCTGGTGCTATCAAATCATCCCTGAACCTTCACTTTCCATTTTGACTTACGATCTTAAAGACAGTGAAAGCTGTCATTTAGGACAGCCTGTTTCTTTATGACAACTGTTGCTTTTGAAGCCACGTATAAACAAGGAATCGATGGCAAATATTCAAAGGGATGGCTGATACTATGGGAGGAGGCAGCCAGTGTCAGTCTGCAACCACAGATGAATCACAGCGGAGTGCTTTCAAAATTTACAAGTGAAGAAAGAAGAGGTGCTAACTTAAAAACGTCTTTCAGGCTCTTCAAGGAGGGTCACTGAAAACAATGAATGGAAGTCAGTCCAAAAACCCTGCCAGCAGCCAACTGCGTTATTCCGAAGGGGCAGTCCCATTGTTCAGATTTTTATCTCATCAGGCCAAAAAGTGACTGAGCTCTTCCTGCTCTTAATCATTTGTTTCCTAGCTTTTTGTTAGGCCAGTGGAAGAAATAATGGCTTCATCACAAGGACCTCTGCATCTGCATGCATTAAAAGAAAAACTTACAGACATTTCTATAGTCTATGATTTAATTTCCGAGTCTCCTGGTGTTCTCAACAGAAAAGCACGGATGACCATTGGAGCAATTCACACGTCTTCCTTAGACTGACTGAAAATGATGACTGATCTTGGAAAATTACATTTATGATCACAGGATAGGCAGCCTTCTACACCCTTCTTTCAGCTAATTCAGCTTAAATCTCACTCTCCACCACAACTCCTTCAACAGCCACCTACGTGCAGCAAGAGAAGTTTTCCCAAGTTTCAGCAGGAAGTAGTCTTCCATGTCAAATGATGATTGCAAAATACATAGTTAGTGACATACCTGAAATATTCTAACCGAATTACACTTGAATTATCCACTGCTAACAAGTAGTCATCAACAACAACAAAGTCTAATGATAATTCATTATGACAACACTCACTTTCCAATAAAGCAAGCTGAAAACATTCTGGTAGTTGACTGCCAGAGTGCAGGACGAGAGGTTGTTAGCCTCATTTGTATTCAAAGGCAGGCAAATCACTAAAACTCATTTACATCCTTCCATCTTTCTTAGTGCATGTCAACAGCAGGTGGTCTATCGATACTACCTTTGAAATAAGTAGGTGGTTTAAATTGCCTTCAAATTTCAGTAAAAACCCTGAATTATAGAATAGACCTTGAGTCTTAACTTTCTTGTTTTCTTTGTGTGGGCTGTAATAGAACATGAATAAGTACAGCACTTATTTTTTAATGTAGATTAAAATACGAACAAAGTAAGTTTTACACATAAACCTAGGCACCTTAATCTTGTATGTTAGCACAGACAGTCGCAGACATGAGCATCACAGCAAAGCGATTTACAGAAGTTCATTTGCAAAGGTTTGAGTAAAAACCACAATACATTATGAAAGACTTCTATCCATGATTTTTATTTTTTTTTAAAGCACATATTTTTAGGATAAACAGATGAAGACTGACTCTTGAATCCTTCAGTGCATGTGTTTAAGTTTCCCTGCTGCTAGCCTACTGGAAACTACTACTCTGAATAGATTACATTCACTACACACTTCTAGGGACATATGTCTCCTATTTTTCTTTGTGGCACTGTGACTACTCCTAACAGCCAGTTTAAAAACACAAATCTCTGTTGTCAATCAGGACCAATTCTTGATGAAGTGAGAAGAAACACCGCCTGAGACAGGAATCAAGGACATCTTCATGCCCAAAAGAGTACACAGCCAGAAGTAAGCAACATCACAAATGTGTTTATATAAAACCAGAATAGATTAAAGTAACTAAAACCAGCATTTGGTTGCTTTTCCTCTGTGATGTTTGCTTTCACATTTCGACAACTCCCTCAGAATTTCTGTGAAATTCAGTGTCCGTCAAAATTAATACTTTGATGTCTGGCTTCAAACTTCTCTATAAAGAACGGTGCCTTTTGAAAGCAAAGACAGAGGTCAGTAATAACTCCCCAGTCTCTGCAGATTATGCTAAATTATCTCCCACATTTTGGAAAGCAGGTAGAGAAAGCATAATGCAGTGTTCCAGCATCCCTTAAAGATGACGCTAGGGTCAGTCCCCACAACTCCATTACAACCTGTGAGGGTTTGTTTGCTACCCGGTCTGGCCTCAGTCAAGCATGAGTAAAAACTCACATGGACGATTCACATTTAAAGGTTTGGGTAAGGTCTAGTTGCCAATAAATACACATATTTGTTTAGATTAAGGGGATTTTTATTTGTGAAAAGAGGTCACGATGCTGAAGGTGCCCCCTGTGCTACTAAGCATAAGGAAGCTTGTACTTCAACAACGAGGTAAAGATTGTTTAAAGACCAGGACAGTCATTAAGCTGTATTTACTGTCTAGACAGGAATAGCTCCACCTAACCATTCCCAAAGGTTGTTAGCATTTCTAAAAATTAAGCAGCAGCAGGAAAAGGTTAAGATCAACTTAGTAATTAAGTTACACTCACAGAAATCTGGAGAGGGAAAGGGAATGTGAATTTGAATGGCATCCCCCAACCTGAGTACCAGTCCTCAAATACAGGTCCTTCCTCCATGAAGGAAAACTTCAGGACTGTGCGTCTGCGTGCAAGGTTGATGCCCAGTCACACAGCTACACAAAAACCCTACCAGCTTGAGACAGATAAAAGAAACCCCTTGAAGTTTATCTAAATTACAAGCAGAGTTTTAATTTTATTTCCATACTGTAAATCTGTGGTCTGATGGTAAATACATTCTCTGGTCTTTTTTAGCTTTGGGTGTTAAAAGGTGAATTCAAGACAACTACCAAACCATGAGGCATTTTCCATGCCTAAATTATGATGTTAATTGTATGATAAAAGCAGAGATTTAGGTCACTTCCACGGTGCTTAGCAAATTCCCAAGGGCAGTTGACAGGAAAACAGAATTCCTCCACTGAGCTCCAACAGCAGCAACCGAGAGATAAAAGAGATCCCTTCTGGTGACAAGCATTACTCAGAAGTTCCTTTGGAAGCAGTGAGACAGGATAGTCCAAGAGATCCCTCAGACTCAGAATGGACAGAAGCTCTTCTGCTCGACAGGTTCATGTTGGTGGAAACCTCGGGTAAAGCTCAGAGAGATCTTTGGTTTCTATTGCCACACAGCGCTCCTAGATATGCAATATCATTTGTGCTTGTTTACTTACTGGAGATGAGAAGAGTCTGTTGATCCAATAACAATTAAACCTAAGCCAAGGAATAACTGCATGAGCAAAGATTGAGTGGCATGCAGAGCCACTGCCATCCACAACTCTGGAAAGAGAGTGGATGAATGTAAATCAAACTATATAGAATCACTTAAATTGCTGCTTATATCAGAGTTCGATTATTTAAATTGTTGGAAAGAAACCAGTATTTAGAGAATCAATTTATCCTTACTTATATCTGTATTTTTATTATTAACAAAAGTATAACTTAGTGATGGATAACCAAACATATCAATAAACATAGATTTTAAATTGAATTTGCACTTCCCTTTGCCAATTTCAATTTGTACATGTATTTCAGTTGGTATTTTTACATTCTTCCTCTTCCGTTATACTAGGAAGGGTAAATAAGTCTTATTTATTTAATTAAGTGAGTATCAAATCTTGCTTTTACTTATGTTGGACCTTTTAGGAGAAAAAAACAGATTGGAATTCACTAAATATGCACCTTTTCAAATGTTGTGGATTATTGCATTTAAATTATCCAACTTCTTTGCATTACAAATGGACATATTAAAAAAGCACAGCTTTTTCTGGAATTAAAAACTTAATTGTTTGGGTTTGATTAGTAGGTCATGCAAAATTTTAAAACCATTTAAATCTCATCTGCTTACATCCAAAAATTTAGGGAGGAGAGGAGAGGGGAAGGGAGAAAAAAATTGAAAAAAAGGAAAAGAAAGATTTTTCCATTTTCACTGTTCCTAGATAACTTTTAACAAACTTATCACAGAAGTGGAATAAACAAAATGAATGGAAATTAACAACAAAGCCCTAACTATTTCTATGCCTGCAGAGGCTAACACTCATACCTAAAACTAGATTAGCACCTCCCAGGGCTTTTGTTCCAGGTCAAATTGATGATTTCACCATTCCTTTTTCTTAGAGAGGGTAGAAAAAACCGGTAGTGCTTGAATGCAGCTTATTAAATGCAAACCAAGAAGTGCCTACACGGGAAACCACAGTACCTGCAAGCAGCACAGCCACCGGTGTGCCTGCCCACCCCTCCCTGGCCTCCCCCTGCCCTTCGCCTGCTGCCTTCCTCCCTTCCCAGGCACTGGGGAATTAATAAACCCAGCTCTGACTCCTGACATCACTAATGCTAAGCAGACACTAATGACTTTTTTTTTTTTTTTCTTCCTTTCTTCTACTTCCCTGTGGGCAGAAGTTGATAATAAACTCTGTGTATGGCACTGGTACTCTTACTGGGGAGAAATAATAAACTCTGCAATTCCACCTCTTCTCTCCCCATCTCTCTGGGAGGGTAGATTAATGGTAAGGCCTACATTTTCTCTCCACCTCCCTCACACAAAAGGTTAATAAACCACTCAGCATTTGCTTTTTGTGGAAATGATATGTGTGGATTAATTAGCATTTCCTAGGTAACACATTAATACCCTTGTGAGTTCCCAACACCAGGTTGTTCCAGAGACCTATTATAAAACTGTAACCCAAAGGCAGTTGAGGAGTCATTCATCTGAGGAGTGAACAAATAATTCTAGCTACGACTACAGCTGTAACTTGGCCTAGAACTAAGCACAGACTGCTGCATCAGATCAGCAGCATGACCAGGAGCACAGTGACCTAGTTAGAAGCTTGTACTCTCCTTTGACATCACTGACAGCAGGACTTCATGCTTTAAGACAATTGATACTTGATCAAGTTTGGAGGACACATATCTAACATCAGCATCAGGCTATTCTAGAACAGCATCTTGCAGGGTTTCTTGTACCTTCCCCAACGAAATTACTGATGGGGGGGGAGGGGGCAGAGCAGACCCCTTTAGCCTGGAGCCAAATGTTTAATCCGTGCCAAGCACAAAAGATACATTCCAAGTCTCCAGGTCCTTGTGTGAGTGTGCCTGCACAACAGTAATTTTATGCAAAAAGTGGGAGATGCCACTAGCATCAAGAACAGAACCACTCCTGGCAGGTTCACCTTTGAAAGATGCTAAATGCAGGAAGTGTTGACTTACAGATCTCAGGTGGAAGGAGATGTCTGCAAGTAGTCCTGAGTGCTAACTCGGAAAAGTGACAGAAGAACACATTTCCTACTAGCTAGCAGTAAGCAACCTCAGGTCTGACGACGAGTGACTTCAGATCCTGCTTAGGGGTACTACCAAAGGTACGAGAAGAAGAGTGACCTGAAAAGTGTGAGACCACATACCTAATGTAACATAAGACCAAGACCAAATGTATAATCTCCAAAGCTCCAAAGCCAAAATTGCAAATATCTAAAGATTACTGCTTCCAGAAGTAGCAATTACTCACTGATAAAAACTGATACTGAAAAAAAAAAAGATCAGCTGTATACATATATATGCCGAAGAAAAGAGGTGAGAACTAAAAATGCACTGAATACAGTATCTGAAACAAACTGTACAGTCATTTTTATATGACTAGACTATAATTCCAGGAAGGCAACACACACTCTCAGGGCAAGGCATCTGCCAAAGTAATGAGAGCCCAAGAGTCAAAACAAAAGCACAAATAAGTACTAAAAAATCAAAAATCCCTGAACTGTAAGTAGACTCTACTATCTAAAACTGTAGGTGCTTAGGAAGAAGTTATTTCTTAACTGTAACATAAACATTTACAAAAGAGGATTTTTTTTCTTCATCTGGTGTTCATCAGAAAGTCTCAAGTCTCAAAGCAGCGGCCCACAATTTTTGCATCTTCTAGCACAAAAAAACAAAGCGGGTACCACTGGGGACGGGAAAAAAGAAAATCTTGAAGAGCTGGCTTGAAGTAACTAAATACTTCAAATCTAAATTTTAGTCACTTCAACATGTTTGGAAGCGATGCAGGTTGGCCGAGAGCCATCCTCAACCCAACAAGTGTACCTCACCAGCTGGCATGACACAGACAAGAGCCCCCAACACCTCAGGAGGGAACAGCCGGGAACAGATCGGGTGAATTAATGTGGCACTCCAGGTTGCGTGCCTGGGCAAAACTCTTTGCTCTTCGTCTCCGGTTTCAAAATCAGCCAGTACTTAAACTGCTTGTTCTTCAGCTCAGATTTCAAAAACAGTGTTTATGTTTTATTGTTCTACAGTTCGGCAAGATGAAGCACAATTAGCTTATAAAATACTATACTGCCTTTCTTCAAGGTTGAGGGAGGGTGAGGAAGCACAACCTAACATTGAGTAGTTACACACTTGGGCAGCTCTGGGCACACTCAACTTTCATGCTGTAGGATACTCTGACAGCTGTTGAAGTTACTATGTAAACCAAGACAAATAAAACTGTGCAGCGAACATCAAAGCCAATGTTTTTCCCCATTTGGAAGACCATGCCAAGCCCACTGAAATGCCACATCACTGCACTGAGAAGAGTGGGACTGGGGGGAGGCAGTGACAGAAGTATGCAGTGAGGGTTGGGGCAATCTACTTATGGTAAATTTTACTGGTGTGTTGTGGTTTGCTTTTTTTTTTTAATTAAAATTTTCCAAGAAGTTTTCTTGGAGCCACGCTTAAGTTTCTGATCAGAGGAGGCTGAACACACCAAGCCAGGAGTTGGGATTTGGAACAAGGGAGTACAGAGTTTCAGAACTGTCCTCTGATGGATGGCCAGCGGGTTCGGAGGCCCCACCACAGTGGCAGAGCTTGCAGGCTGCTGCGGGTCACCAGGCAGGGGCCAGAGGTGAAGGGCATCAGTGTGTGAAGCCTCCAGCTCCTCCGAGGCAAAATGTCTATTACAACATTACAGAAATGGCTCAGAATCTATGAATTTCCATTACACGGGGTACAAAATCAATCCAGCAGAAGGTGAAGAGGTGATTTATGTGTAAGTACCTATGGGAAGGAGAAGCTCACTAGTAACTCTCCTCATAAACACAGCAAGGGAAGGCAGAGGCAAGCAGAACACAAGACAAAGCCACAAGGAGCTGTGCATGTGTAAGCAGCACACTTTAAAGCGACAAGGAACACTCACTGTCCTTTGAACACATAACGCAGATCCTTCTGACCTGTTCTGAAATTCAAAGTCCACCCAGAATACATATGCACGTGTAATACGTATCTCTGAACTTCTATACGAGATAAATAATCCAAACAGTCAGCTATGTTCAGGATTTGAAAAGGTTACTTCTTGGGGAGTGAGCATTGGAGCTTTTTTGTTTAAGGATCTTTCAGTGGAATGGCAGAGCACACCGTTCCTCATAATAAAGTTTAGAAACTAAAAAAAGGCAAAGAAAATAACACAGAACATCAGATTTACCCCTCCTTAGTTATTTAACATAAGAAATATATTGGTACAGTTTATAGCTACAGCTAAATAATTCAAATACTATTAGTATTTTAAGTGATACTAATCAGTGGTTCATAAATATTTTTTATACACTCCAGTGTTGTTTGTTTTCAAAAATGCATGCATGGGCATTCCATTTTTCCTAAAATAGGGAAATCTATGAATGAGAAAATTATTGTTATTCTACGTTATTTTCCACAAGAAATGTGAATTCAGGCAGAGGCTATCCCAATTAATCTCCCAATAAAGGGAGAATAGTACTTTTGGAAAACTTGGTCACAAGTTTTGATTTTATACTTTATTCTATTTTCTTGGTGAAAACAGACGTCTACAAACAGGATTGCCTCAACTCCTGGCTCCAGACCTACAGAGAAAATCCACAAGCGTCTGCATGCAGTTGTTTTGTAAGATCCCGGTTTATTTTCTAGCAATTACCACTCACCACTTACAATGACACATTACCAGATTACCCATTTCAATTGCTTATTAAAGCACGAACAGGGTATCTCAAGTCTGTCATAGACATAATCCTGGGGGTGCCTCTTCTGGTCTCTGGACGACACCACACACATCCCAAAACATCAGTACTACATTACCCTTTCAGTTGCATGAGGTACCTTCTAGCTAATAGCCCAATTAATCATGAGGATGTACTTGAAAAGGAAGTTGAAATCTTGTTTGGATAATGAAGCAGAGATTATAGGACGCCTAAGAAAAAATTGTGCCATACAGGCACAAATTGAACATGTTCATTATAGTTGTACAATACACTTATTAGAATCTTTTAAAAAAATTAATTGACAAAATCTTAATTATCATTTTACAAATTAACAAGTTCCGGTAAAAATGGATGTGGATAGATGAAGGGGTTTGAGGAATCTAATAGGGTCAAATTGTATGCTGTTGAGAATCCACACAAATTAGTTTTTTATTTATAGTTATCAGCTCCATGAAAATGCCCAGAACCTGTCATCTTCTTTTACACATAGATTGGATTGGAGAGGTTGAAAATTAAGAGGAGAATGTGTTTCTAACTGAAGATAGAACACATTTTAATATTATTGACCTACAATTTTTGAGCCTAAAAATCCATTTTATACTCTCTCTTCAGAGAGTCCAGCCATGTGAGGTAGTGGACTCTAGAGACATTGGAGATGGGACATGTCCACAAGCTCACCCTGATATTTTTCTCCCACAAAAGATGTTACATCTGCATAACTTTTTCCATACAGGTAAGGACTTCACAAACACAGAGTGAAAAACAATTTTACATGATTTTGCAATGTACATTTACATCCAGCCAAGTGATAATTTGCTGCTTATTCTTCCTGTTAAACTTTTTTAAGCTATTTTTTTAAACTATTCATTGTATTCAAAATGGTCAAACCTCATTATCTAGTTTCTCTGAATTTACTTCCAAATATGAGAGCATCTGTAATCCAGTTACTTCAGCTAGTGTAATTCCAGTATTCCAGTTATTCCATGAAACCGGTAATATAATCATTAAAATGGGAGAATATGGAGGTCATGAATTTTCTTTCCTGCTCTGCAGCTGTTCACTTCGCAACCCTTGTTAGGCAGTGAGCAGTCCTAATCATATACAAGTCTTGTTTTATTAGAATTTTAAACAGCACCCACTCCTCATTACTACCACACAAGTAACTGGGCTTCCACACCTGAATCAAACTTTCAAAACTGTTGTGAGACTGATGAACGTTAAATACATTTCTGGTATGGCCAGATGCAAACCTACTGTAACTCTGACCAAAGATATGGTGCTAATCAAAAGACAATGGCTTGACCTTTTATGTGCTGTTATCCAATCCACAAATAAAGAGCATTTAATGAGATTACAGGAAAGCCTTAAAGTACCCAGCATTATACCTGTTTATGTTTCTGATAGCTCTGAACATACAAACAGAGGTAGGAATTAGTGGAGGCAGTAAATGCTTCTCAGTTCTAGGGTTTCCATGTGCATTTTCAGACTCTCAGGAAAACAAGAAATATTTGCACAAATTCCTAAAATCAAATCTTAATAAGAGAAAGCTAGCACTGAATTCGTGGCTAGTGAAGTGATCACAATTAAACACGTTCTCAGTTAATAAGGATCTGGCCTGAAATCTCACACCTTCAGGACTACATCAACTACCATGATGTTTTAATTTTATTAGTTTACCTTAATTTAATGTCGGGGGTTTTTTTGAGGCAACAAAACCTTACAAAACAGATCTGTTAGACTACCTAACGAAAAGGGCATCAGACTGCTTAAATGGTCACTAAATTCTGCGCCCACATATAGTGTCACAGAGACTGGTAGGCTCTACTTTCATGGATAAGCACATCCTAAAAAGATTACAACATCTTAGGCAAAAGGCTATTGAGTTACAGTATGGATTAAATTACAGAATTTGGTAAGTGTGTAGTATCATATATCAGCACATCCACCAGTTTAGTTCAGGAGATAAATTACTAAAACTATGCAAGAAACTGAATAGCCTCTTATGACAGTTTGATGCATTATTGATTTTTTCCCATTTTTATTTCCAAAACAAATTTCATTTAATTTTCATTATTTAATTCCCATCATTTCAGGCAATTCACAGGCTTTTTTTGGCTGCTGAATGTCTTTGTTCAGAACACATTTCAGTAACTGAGTGGAAAATTCTGTCATAACCACACTTTTTCCTCCTAACCATTGGCAATTATTCTTCCAACTCACTGACAGGGTTACAACCAACTTAATTTTTATATATGAAGACTGAAGAAAAAAATTTTTACAGGCACAGAGACACTTATCAGTACTGCAGCATTCCGGGTTACTACTCATCCAAAGCAATAATTATCCCTTCATTCAGCTTACCAGGAAGTCACCTGTTCAATTTTTGCCCTTCTGTTTTAGCAAAGGTTCCGTAATACAATTTTTGCCTTTTCATTTCAGTTGCTTACACAGGATACTTTAATGCTATAATAAAATGACCTATATTAGATCAACCAAAAAGCTCATTATTCATACTTTAGGCAAGCAAAGCAAAGGAGGTAACTCTTTTAAGCATTTGGTCCTGTTAAATCTTAATAACAAAAATAGTATTTCTAGGATATTTGTATACTACAGGGTAATATGAAGCAAGCCAAACTATAATAATGAAGAATAACCAATTTAAGTATTTACAAAAATATGTCTCTTTATGGGAACTGTTCAAACATAACCCAAGAAAGAAACAACTATATTCAGCCTCTGGGAACTTTTGCCAGACACATTGTTTTACATTTATATTAGATCATAAAACATAATTGATATTTTCAGAAAAACTGTTTAAATTAGATGAGGAAAAGCTGCTTCAGCAGTAACTTCATGCTGGTCAACCAGAATGCAATACTGTCACCTACATATAAATTTCTTATTTGAAAAAAGCAGCGTATTTCACAGAACCAAAACTGAACTACTAGAAACAGGGAAACTAGCACACTTATCACAAAGTTATTCATTACTTCTAAGAACACAAAGTTTTAATTGTGTTTTAAGACAGAAAGAAAATAAGGAAAAAATGTGATTTCTTTTTCTTTGCCTGCTAAGGGAACATAACACAAAATATATTTTACCAGTCCATGTAGCCTGAGGGGCTACAGACTGTACAATGATCAGGCCTAATTGTATAATAGCACAGAAGAATTTGGGATCCCAATATTTCCTTTTACCTGTAATAAACCATTGTTCGGTTCATTCAATAATGGAATATTCTACTTGGGTCAATGATGGCAGCTCAGGCAAACAAAAGAAGCCTTTATGCTCCATCTAGACGTTGCAAGGTGCTTATTCAATTTCTTCTGCATCAGGGGCACTGTTCCTTACCTAATATGTATACATTTGCTGAGCGTTATTCAGCCTTTGTTGCTTCTGACCCTCACTTGGCATTTAATTCCCAGTCCACCAGGGTATTCATGCTTGATGGCACTGATGCACACACTGAATGCTTTATTTATTTAATGGTACAGGGAATGAAGCTATAAACTGTATTAGACAATATCCTGTTTAAAGATGCCAATGGCCAGTGTCACAGCATTACTGACCCACGTCTACAGCGGTGAACGTGTCACTGGAATTTAGAGGACAGTATATAATCATTATAGATCAACACTGCAAGAAGGAAAGAATAAGATTTCAATTCAAAATCCCGTTTAGTATTTTTCAGGAATATTGCTATGGTATTGAAAATGTTACGCATGTTTTTATGTTCTCTGTTTTTCAGAGATGCACGTTAATCTTCACTGTTAATGGCAAAGAAGTTTTCCTCCAAATACTGCAATCCCTAGTAAAAACCGCTGATACTATAATGAAATTTAAGATATATCCCTGTGTTGCTATGCAGAATTGTTTTAAAGCATGGTGTTTTGTGCCTAAAGCAATAGAGAGCTGACTGTAAACAATTCACTTTAGTTTGGTAACTGGTGAAGAAAAATAGTGACCATTAGTCAGTTGAACAACTTTGTTGTTTGTAACAACAGAAGTACTTCACCTACCCTGGTACGGTATGATCTTTCTCCTAGTTTAGGTAATGGTTTCAAACCAGCCAAACTCATTAATATTATACAAATATTCTCTCAAAATGTCTATTATCTAAAACCAAACAAACAATATTTGACCACAACATTAAGGAAGTGACCAACACAGTTGCGACCTGCTGAAATCTTCCCATTTTAATATATTGACTAAAGGGAAATATCACACAAATGCTAATAAGCAACAACAGCAAGAGGTATTTTAGAGGAACTTAAATTATTCTGGAAGCCTGGGACCTAAGATCCATAACAGCCTATATCATCCGCTGTTTTTAATTATGTCTTTTAAAAAAGCTCCCCTGCTGTGTTTCTGAAATACTAAATGGCCTCCACAGCTACTTGGCATAACTCATTCTAATTCATGATTACAAGATGGTATTTTCAGACTATTCCCTCTTTCCCAGCAACTACTTAAATGGAAGGAAAAAAAAATCATTTTGTCTTAATTCCTATTTAAGCCTTCTATTTGAGACTTAAAATTCGAAATGCAGTAAATGCCAAGTCAGAGTACATAACATTTACACTGTGTTTCTGCAGAATTCCTATGTAAAAGAAATTTTTAAAAGTCAAGAATGACAATTTTAATATTTGTTTGTTAGGAAGAAAATTGGATTGCAAAAGTTTTACTTTTAAGCAGGATAATGTGAACTGAATAAGATTTGGTTCCACTTCTTATTGTTCTGTACATGATATAGAATTTTAAGATTACAACCACACATGTTAAAAGTAAAATGTTCTCCTCAATACAGCAGACATCGCATTTTCTAACTGCACTCCTACCTTCAAATGCTAAAAAATGATATGTATATTTATCCTGTAAGTGGTGACTTAAACTATTACTTCTTAGAAGGTTATGCCCTTAAGGTTCAAACAAAACACACTGGGAGTCACACTCAAAGGAAGATTTGACCACTCTGTATGACCTGTCCTCTACAGGATTAGTCCCATAAACACCAATAGCCTTTTTCTCGCTTCACTCTTTTCTTATTCCTAGAACACTACAGATTCTTTTTTTTAAGAATATTGCCATTAAGAATTGTATCATTTGCATAGGAGAATTACCATTGTTATCTCCCTGAGAAAAGAAGAGCAAGGTAATGGAAAGGGAAGGGAATAACTGAACGCTTGGGGTCATAAGGACTAAGCCTTAAACAAAGACAGAATACTGAGTATTCATGAATTTGCAACTAGTTGAAATGTGCCAAGAACTGTGTTTCCTCTCTGTAAGCTCTTTTGTGCTGCATGTAAGCAAAAGTCAAGCTAACCCCAAAAGAAGTAGTATCTGATTTTCTGGACAGTTTTTCTGATAGGATGTAGCTTGGGCTCTGTTTATCTGGAATAATGCTTGACAGCTGCATCCCCCAAGCACATGCTCTGATACATCGTCCCAAGATGGGTGAAGCATGTATAACAAAATGAAACTTAAAGCAAGACAGCTGAGTCTGACAAAATCCCTGTTTCATGGAGTCCTTTCTTGACTGAAAGATGTGGGGACTGTCTCTTGGTATCTTACGGAGAAACCACTACATCTAGGGGGGAAAATATAGTGTCATTCTTTACCTTTTTCTTTTTTCTTCAAACATTGATTTTGAACACCACATTAGAAAGAAGGATGACAGAATCAATAGAATTTAAGATGCTCTTGTAATCTGGGTTTAACATCATAGTAACACCTCTAATCAAAGCCAGGGAACCCTTTGTGGCATTTTGACATCTACATCTATCATGTGGATATGGCTTTTATTGAGCGGAATTAACAACTTTAGTCAAATAATTAAAATCTAGCTGCCCGAAATGTCAGAGTAAAAGTAGTTTAACACTTCATCATTCCTGTAAAAGTGTAATTTTAATCTGTGCATTATGCCAGCTGTTTTGTAGGTTTACAAGTAATCAAGCAGTAGAACAGAAAAAGAAATTGTAAAACAGCAAAAGAAATAACGTTACAGTAGCCTGCCACATGTTGAAATTAGCACCGATTTTACTCCATGGAAATTAAATCCACCTATAAAAACTGATAATACTTTAAAACTGTAAGCATGGGAATACTTACAACATCAAATCCAACCTGGGTTCTATTTTTCTCCTTAAATAAAAAGGGCCATAAAAATATCTCATTTCCTCCCCAAAAGTGGGAGCAAAAAATATTATGGGCTCTATCCTTCTATTTGTCTTCTCATGTCCTGTTGCATAGGGAAAATCTGATTGTCCAAATACAAACCAAGTTTAAAAAGACCAAGGCTGTCTTTTCAAATGGCATAAATGATCTTCACCACACACACACACACACACAAAAAAAAAAGGGGGTGGGGGGAATAGTTTGGCTTTCATCTTTGCTGCTCCTCCCTTGTTTTTGGTAGGTGTTTTGTGGTGTGGTTTTTGTTGGTTTTGTTTTTTTTTTTTTTTACAGCGCGAGTGGATCACCCATGCTGCATAACTGATCAGGGTTCAGACTACATTTCTGTAGGGAGGGGCAAACTGAAGTTGGAAACAGGTCCCAGGGGTGGGGGAGAAGGGTAGGACGCTTTTTTAAGTGGTCACATTGGCTTATTTTAATTGCAAATTAGTATAATCTCAGTTTTCTATTACTCTCAGCCGTTGAAGGATTTGTTAACTTAATAATAATTGAAACATAAAAACAAGCCAACAAGTATTGATAATTTTCTATAACAGAGATTCCTTTGCCTTTCCCTTCTATTATTATTAGTTCTGGTGTACAAGAGCATTTACACTAACAGATATGACCTTTTCAAAGTGAAGGAGTAAGTGTGAGACAGGGAAGAAAAGGAGATGAAAGATGATGCTGGTGCTGCAGTCATTTTATGTTAAAGGCTCTACTTATATGCGTAATTCATACCACTGAAGTCAGAATAATTTGAGAGCTGAGTTTTCAACAGCCTGTATAAATGGTGTGTTTTGTTTCAGGAAACTTTGTCTTCACTGAAATGCTGATATGGTATATATAATTGTGTCAAAATACAAATAACAATTTTTAAAAATATTTGACACCTTAATTTTAAAAGTACATAAAAGTAAATATGTAAGTGAAGATTTTCTTTTTTTACCTTGATGCCATTTTTTTGCATTTTACTGATACATATCTTCGTTTCGGCCATGTTCTTTCCTTATGAACTGCATTAACAGTGTTAACGGGAGAACCACGCTTTCCATGCAGATGAAAAAAAACTTCACAGTCATGTCTTCCATTTTGTTTCCTTTTTTTACTTCTCTTACAGTTTAAAATGCAGAATAGGTATTTTGAATTACGAGACTTGTACCACAGCAGTGGAGAGCCTACAGCAAAACACTTCCAAAGGGCCAAGCACTGCCCCCAGATGCACAGCACGGCTTCCTATTTATTTCAGTAGGAGTCTTAAACAGGCAAAGAAGACAAAAAATAATAAGCACCTAGGGAAGAGATTAAGTTTAAGTAATAAGAAAAAATATACCTAATCTTAAATACTTCTACTCATTGTGGGAAGGTGCTGACACACTTCTCACCCCTGCAAAGTGAAGAGTAATGAGACAGCTTAATTCTTTCACATTTTGACAATGCTAGCCATGCCTAGAGACTGCAGTTAAAATTTCTGGCAAGAAATTTTCATTCCTGCGACTCAGATCCAGGTCCCAACAAGCACCTAGGCTGATAGATCTGAGATAACTCACAGATCGAGTTTCTAGGTTAAATTAATACATCCCTCTACTACTCACTTTAGGCTGAGTAAGGTGAACTGAATTTCATTTAGAAAATCTGGAAAGTGCTGTTTGAATTGGCAAGGAAATAAGGAAGGATGGTGGGTGGCAGAGACTACCAGCTGAACACATCTGCAGCCTCAACTCCAAAGCTTTCTAGAAATCTGCAATCCTACTGGTTGAAGGGGGAAAACAAAGATACAAGAACATGCGCTAAAGAATGCTCTCTTATCCAGACTGGCCACTAAACCAACAGTAATTTGAATGCCTTGATGCTTCTGGGAGATTAAGAATTGCCCCAAAGGGAAACACTGGAAAAGAAAGGGATTAACAAGAAGCGAGTTCTAAAAACATTTTTTTTTTTTAATTGTAGGCAAGCCAGAAACACAGAACAACAGCTGAAGGGGAAATTAGAAAGAAAACGAAACTCCTGAAGAAGATAAGGAATTGAGAGGGTTTAGATCGCTCGTGAGATTACCACCACTAACAACTCAACTCAGAGAGATGCAAGATACATGTTACCATTTCTAGCCCCTTAAAGCATCAACAAGTCTGACAATGTAGCAAATAAACATTACAGGCAAATATTTTACTTACAGTGCTAATTTAGTTGGTTTTACTCTTTCTTTACAAGTACACTGGGTTCACATGGCTCAATGTTTTTGTTCAGTTTTTTAGCATAGATCCCACTCACATCACTTTGAACAAACCTGGAGTGGGTGATTACAGGCTTTTGTCCTTTAGACACCTTACAAAAATTCTCAACTTCACAAAAATTAACTAAAAAATCTGTACAATATTTGTTTTTTATTATATCTGTGTTCCATGTGAGGAACTGTGCATTACTCATTACAAATGTCTCTTGGGCACAATTATTTGGATGGAGAGGCTGCAGGTTTTCCTGCCTAAGAAGAATTTTCTTCCGCCTGCCCTGAAGCATCTTGCCTTGCTGCTATCTGCCTCTCACCACATGGGATACCTTGCTGCCTGCGGGGCATCAGCCAGGGGAGCATCTTCCTCCTGCCTGACGCTCACAATACCACTTGCCAGGCTGACGCTAAAATCTTAGCAGGAAATGCATCCTACTGCTGCTGGTCTGATGTCCTGGATTCTCCCTGCACTTGTTGGGTAGATAAATATTTTAAAAAACTGAAAAGTCCAAAAGGGTTGCATTCTTGATTACAACACTGGGAAGAGTTAAGAAATAAATATAAAACACAAAAGAAAAATTGTAGAGCTTGCTTCCCAAGGAAACTCTTCCTAGCTCTTGCACTGCCTTGGTTCACTTGGCAGATTTTCGAGCTCCTCCTCTACCCATAGCTAACTCTCTTCAGAGAATTACTCGCAGCTACATTTCCTCTGTTCCTTTGTTAAAGATGGAGTCCCCCCCAGGGCTGCTCACAGCACTTGCTCAGGGCTACCTTCCTCTCCCCTCGATCAAAGTGGAATATCTTAGTCTCCTATCAGGCATCACTGCCTTCCACAATTTCCAGTGTTAGTCATATCAAATATGGCTGTGGAAATTTGTATTTTTCCCTCCTGCTTTCTGGAGTAAAAATTTATTTTTAAAAAATGCAATTAAGTAGAACACAACTCTCCTTGCTGTAGGGAATCAGGTTTCATTCAAATGAGATTCAAGATTTACTACAGTGTACAACTCCAGATTATAAATACTATATATTTAGAGTGTATACATAGCTTACCTAATGCGTCTTTTTAGTGTTTTATGGAGGTCACATGCAACATATAAATAGTCTGGCTAGCATCTAGAATGCCTTTTCCAGATTACTGTCCATTACTGTTCTGTGTATCAGCCCGAGAGTCTTGTCACTACAATATGCAGTTCCCTCCAGCTGAATCTTAAGGAAAACCACCAAACATAACAAATCCATATTTCTGGTACTGTTGTAACATCCAATTTTTTTTTGTTCAGATCCGTATTCATTAAGCTTCAGTATCAGAAAATATGCTGTGTTAAGAGCTGAAAGATTACAGTTTATGTTTCTTAAAATAACAGCAAGATTTTCTTTTTGAATTGTTTTAAATATCTCCTTCAAATCCCAAAGGAATCTATTGCCTTCTGTGTGAGTCTAGCCTCTTCTGCATGGTTCAGGGCAACCCATATATAAAAAATACCTAGGCACCAAGAGCTTGCCATATGAATAATCAAATCATGAGACAATATTTGAGAATAGCAACATTGAACTGCTCAATTAAATACTTTTTGGTTACTGACATAAAGCAGATTATATGTTGACCACAGAAAATAACAGGGGTATGATGAAAACAATAGGAGAGTTTGTTTCTATTGATCAACCTTTATGTCCCTATATATATATATATTTATGTATGATCTGCAAGATCAGTGTGTGAATGTTCTAAAGCTGACCCGAAAGAAATATGCATTCTAGCAAAAAAAGCTGGTAAATAGAAAAAAATGTCCTTCAAATAGTCATTATA
This sequence comes from Nycticryphes semicollaris, assembly GCA_013400055.1. Classification (NCBI taxonomy): domain Eukaryota; kingdom Metazoa; phylum Chordata; class Aves; order Charadriiformes; family Rostratulidae; genus Nycticryphes; species Nycticryphes semicollaris. The sequence continues at coordinate 222,507 of VXBJ01001163.1, read as the reverse complement.
CTGCAGTTACTCTGCACAACATAGTATAGTACTAAAGACCAGTAGCAAATCTAAATTACGCGATATAGAAATTGAATTTGCTTAATGTGATACATTTAAGTTTTATTTGAACACCTTCTTTTTAAAAATTAGTGTTTAACACATGAGGTCATAAATGTTACTCTTAAAAATCACTCAATTCTTTTCCAAGATAATTTATTTCACTACTAATATTAGTCATTTGTTTCATTTAGAGGCACGTTTTTCCATTACAAGCTTTGGAAATGAGAAAAAAAAAAATCACATTTTTGTAAAAGTGTCTAGTTTTCTCTGAATCCAGTTTGTTTCTACATGATCAATCCCAGTTGAGCTCATAAATCTCACAGTAAAACTTATGAAACAGCTACAACAGATATTAGAAAGGCAAGAAATGGCTGATCTGACTTTGCGCTCAGGCTATGGTAGGATGAAGAGATCAGTTTCCCAGATGTCTATTCATGTCTGGGCTGGGGAAACCATTATAATGAAAATCAGAGTTAAAAGGTCTGGGGCCTTACCTGGCCTGGAGGTATCCTCTGAAAAATCCTGTTTTTCCTGGTCTAGGAGTCGCCTAAAGAAGTGACCCCTTGAACAAGGTGAGTTACTCAGAGGACTGAAATAAATTCCTAGACGTGAGATGGTATTTGGTCTTGGCTATTTACCCATTTCCCTCGGGTTAATGCACTTCAGCAGCAGCAGGAGCTGGAAAATGCCACTGTCGCAGTCCCCCCTGACTAGATTTTAGGCACCTAAAATGCAGATACAATGCCTAACGGCATCCATAAACATACTCTTCATAGCATTTAATGAAGCTACAGCGTGCACCTACAATAAAGCGGTTGCCTCCATCTCTTAAGCACATCAGCACTTGTAAAAATACCGGCTCTTGGGACCGAAAACTGAAGTTTCATAGAAACTAGGACATTCATGGGAGACTGAGGAAATCATTTCAGAGCCGATTAGATTCATCATAAACCTGCACCAGCACAGAAAGGGGTTCTCCTGTGTTCTCCTCCATGTCCCCCATCAACACCCAGCCCCTTGTGCCACCCTCCAGGACCAGGAAACAATGGCAGCCAACACCATGATGGGGCCAAGACCCAGCTCCTGTCACAGGGGGCCACTGGGAAGAGGGGAAACTCACAGTCAGGGCTGGGGTGGAGGAGAAGCACTCCCCATTCATACCACTGCTGGGACTAAATTCATCAAGAAACGGGTATACCCATTTTGAATCCCCAAAACCCATGAAGCGAAGTGACCAGCACTGCTGTTGCATTTCAAGTAAATTCCAGTCTTCGCAAATTAGCCAGATAATTCTACCTCCAGAAGCAGATTAAGATTTACATTACAGTTAACTGAAAAAATTCTTTGAGAAGTGAATTGTTCTGAGTTTGCTGAATTGCTGCCTACAAACTCAGAGACAGAAAACAATACAGATTAAGCACATAGAGAAAGTTTAAATTAATTTTAGTGAGCTGTATCCAATTATCATGAATATTTATTTTACTTTAGATTGGCACTAACAGAAACATGCATTGCCAATAGTTTAGATATGCAAAGAGAAGAAAAAGATCTAAACCATTACATCAAAACTCACACAATGATTTTTCAGGGAGTCTGATTTGCATAGAGTAACTGCATACTCAGTGTTATTCAAACTCATTGCTCTTAGGACTACAGATTCAGGATAGTTTCCAGCCTGTAAGATCCAAAAAGATATATATTTGTCTATCTATTTATTTATTTATTTATAGCTATCCTTGTGGTACCTGCTGAGTTTTTAGTCAAAATGGTTCATCTACAAATGTATATATTTTATGTAAAGGATGCCAGAGGAAACTACTTGACTGTAACTTAACTAATTTCTTTTTAAAATAATGTTTCCTCTAGCATCCTTAGCTCATCAGGGTTTCAGTCTTCACTCCCTCTGTATTTTAGGGGAAGTAACTTGACCATTCATGGTACAATTTATTCATTTATAAATAATGAACAAACATTAACACAACAGAACTAGAAGTTAACTGTTCATAAAATGGTCTGAGGACACCATGCAGTGGAGAGCTGCGCTACACTCTACTGCATACCTTCTCAAGCTTCCAAGCTACATTTTCTTTATAAATTTTTATGTTTGTTTGTTTGGGATTATTCCTGATCAGGAAACTTACTTAGAAGCAATTTGCTATTGCAAGACCAGGCTTTAACACGGGGGAGATAAAACTCAATGAATGCATGTAGCTCTTCTCTTCTACTCTCAAAATTAGTTCTTCCCCAGAAAGGTGTGCAGGAGATGGAGAAGCAGGGAAGAGGGATGAAACAGCTAATGGGTTGGTGGCAGTTCAAGGTGAGAATGCACAGCCAGGTTTCTGAGCTCGGAGTTTCCATGCCACTCAGTTGGCTCCGTAGGGTCAGGCCCCTGGCACAGCTAACCTCACCCTGCAGCAAACTGTCTCCACTCAGCCCTCAAAGCCCCTCCAAGGTCAGCACCAGGACCTACGTAAGAGTAGCAGGGGGTGAACACAGCCAAGGCAAGAGTGAAAGGAAACGATGATTAATTCAGCATAATCTGTGCGCGACTTAAATGTGACCTAAGATTGATTAGTCTTCCTAATCTAAACAAAGGCAGAGCGAAATTCATCCTTTTATGAGGAAGCACATTTCTTGGTTAAGTGAGAAATCTTATCAAGTGCTATATTTTTTAAGGTTCTAAAACACCTAATTCTGCCCGAGTAAAACAGAAGTTAGTCACCTAACGTTCAGAAATACAGCCATAATTGACAGCCTTGCCTTATGTATTAACTACAGTTATTACCTTCATCAGTTTTACTCCTACTCAAAGTGATAATGAAATGGCATTTTTTTTCTAGCTGTTGAAACACAACCTCCTTGTTTTCTTGCAGTAACTTTGCAAACCAAATAGGTTACAGAAGAAATGAGAGGAAGACAGAGATATACATGGATATACATACATATTCTTTCACAGAACCATATGAGAATTAACCTTGGAAACAATCTGAGATCCTTTAAAATAGGTTTTGGGGTTGATACTTGTGGTTTTTGAATACACTTAAGACCATTACTTTTAAACACAAATGATCATACAGCAGCATAAGCTCAACATGAGTGCATCAAGAGATGGAAGGAATAATTTTCAAGCCAGTTAAAAAGTCTTTATTTCCTAGACTCTATCAATTATCAATCACTATGTATTAAAATATTTATAATAACTCTTCATAACTGGTTTTAAAGACTGCACCATTAGTAACTAAATTTTATTCATCAGGATTCCAAACTCTGGTCTGAGTTTTTGAATTCAAAAGGAAAATATTGTCATCCATCAATCCATCAGGCTTTTTTTTTTCTTTGAGTTGTTTTTTTGAGGGGTTATTTCCTTAGTTTGTTTCAATTTTGGTTTGGTTTTTTTTTTAAATTAACAAGTTGCTATGTAACAACTCATGAGTGCTGGTAAATATTAACTTTAAAACTAGAAGCAAGAAATAAAACAAGCAGGAAGGTACAACTATTAATAAAATTGTCTTCGATGTACATACGTAACTGAGATGCTAAAGCGAACATCATGAATTTTGGACTGTACAGAATGCCTGAGATCTCTGGAACTGAAACTTGTATGAGAAATGTGGAAAAATGCAAGGAGAAATCATAAAGAAACAGATGTTGCACTTACTCATAGTAAGGAATATATCTATTCTATAAACAGCATTAAAGAAACCTAAAAGGGCAAATGGATGACATCAACACTTCTGAAGTTTCTTTGGATTCATTTTAATAAGTATCAGGTAAAGGGAGGCATAATTTAGCTGTCTGAATTACTGGATTATGAATTAAAAGGCTCCTTTTACCATTCCATACTCAAACCACAGTCATATTAAGCATAAAACCGTAATATGAATTCTTAAAGAATGAGAAAATATTATCAGTTCTGCAAGTGATTAAGTCTAGCCCAAAAAGAACATGTAAGGCAAATGCTTTGGAAAGCCTGCCTTTTTGTATAAATGACAGATCAAAGCAGTATTAGTAAAATTATATAATCCTGTTAAACTGGATCCTGGAGAAGGAGTACTGTAATGCAATTTAGACTCTACCACTTCCTTAAACCACCACATTCTATTTATTTTAACTTGCAGGTCCTTACAAAACTCTTACTGGCATGTACGGACTTTCTGCTGAAATCACAAGACAAGACAATCAGGTTTATCAAAAGCACTCTAACATAACACACACATGCACGCATTTTTCTTGGGCTGAGGGATAGCAGTCTTCTGCTTTTCACAGTGATAAATTTTATAAAGACAGAAATTCACTCAAATTTGTCTTCTGTTATTCAGTGGAGTCTATTAGAAAAAAAAAAATAACAAACATACACAGATGGATGGAGATGTCTTTCACGTTCTGCACACTGTACTGTCACCACAGGACCACCTGCAATCCTGCACTGTCCAGATAGGTGTTCTCAAAAACACCTGGGTAAGCTGTTTGCCCAAGGACTATGTAGTGGAGATAAGAGGTAATTAGCGAACGAAACTATTCCTAGCACTCCTCCTTCAACATTAAGTGCAGAGCTGCAGCAGCAAGCTGGCACCTGGTAGAGGGAAATGCTAGATGCGATCATTTCAATTTACACATTCAGCACTACATCCCATATGCTTGTCAATGTGAAAGTCTCAGTGATAACAGAGATACCCGAAGAAAATGCTCTGTTGAAATGCTGACATGAAGTTTTTATGTATGAAGCAGACCCTTCTCCTCTGGACCATCTGTAACTTCTTCTTTTTCTCATGGGGCATGTGTTGGCCATAAAATCTTTTCATTAAAATAAAAAATAAAAATTAAGGTTGACTTTAAAGAGAAAATTATAAGCCCTTAAACATCCATAAAGCAAGTTTATATACACAAGTATCATCCATATAAACACACTACTTGCTCAGCAAGAAGAAAAATCTGCTGAACAGGAAAAGTTTGCTGCAATCAGATATACCAAAATCTATATTTGTGCTGCAAAAGTAAAGAAATGTATTTGGCACTATGACCTGTATCACTGTAGAAGTTAACCAAACTGGCAAACATGACTGGTTTTGTCTCCTGACTCTGGTATATTTTTCCATGCCTGTGTTCTGCTCACATCTTAAAACTCACAGGTGTTTTTCCAGTGATTTCATAACCAGAAATTCTTTAAGTACAACAAAAGTAGGAAGCCTACTTTTGTGTGAAAAGTGACGAGTCTGCTGAATTATGTGACCAAGGCTAAGGCAGACAATGCAGCGAAGCTGAATGATTTCCTCTGCACAGCTGAGGTTTGTGAGGTGGCATAGATTATCAGAAAAAGATGATGGAGAGGATGGAGGGAGAGAAACAGGATGACAAAGTTTACAAGGATGTGGTGTTACTCAGTATACTCCTTAAATTACCCAGAAATAGGGTGAGAAGGGAGAGATGGAGACATCTGCTCCACAACGTCTTTAAAAAGTAAAATCTACAAAAAGATAGGGAGATTCATGATCACTCCAAAATCTAAAGATATAAATTAGGATATTAAAGAAGTATTTCATTAAGGAATGAGTTAGGATAAATCTACTGGGACTCAATGACAATGGCTAATTAAGAAATCCCCACAGTAAACACGCTACTTTGTAAATTTCAGTATTTTGGCACCTTCCTCTGAAGCTTCAAATATTGAGTAGCAGTAAAAGAAAAAAAAAATCTCAACTAGAAGGGCCAAGACAAAATTTACAGTTCCTATAAAAGTGTATGCAATCTTAAAAAAAACCTAAAGCACCTTTGAAAGAACTAGCTCATCTGGGAAATGAGTCCTTTTGAAAAATCTTGTTTTCATCTTGTTTCCATCTTCATCTTTCCATCAATCAGATGCAACTCTGACAACTACTCAACAACATCCTTGTAAAGCCACAAAGACATTCTTCATATTTGCACTTTTAAACACTTGCATACAATTTGGGATACCCTTCACCATCTTCATTACTAAATCTAGGAAATTCAGGCTCTAGATACTCTGACTTCAGATGACAGAATTCCACAGAGTAGCATTAATAGTGTTAAGAGTCAAACTGGTACTAGATTATAACAAGGAATGACACATTTTATATCTGCTTTCCCTCTTGAAAACAAAATGCCCATTCATCTGACACAGTGGTTTCTCGGGTTCCAGTGGGTGCACAGATCTTGCTTTTTTTTTTTTTTTTTTAACCTATTTAAGGCTGGAGTGCTCTGACAGCTCCACCATGACCTACACCTTTTCCACTTGTCAAACGTCCAGATGACAGGATTCAGGGAGGTGACTGGGGGAAACGCCTTCCTAAAAGAAAGACCAGCTGTCACCTGTCCTTCTTGCCACGCCAGTCCACCAAAAGGCCACCACACTGGTGCCAGTCACCACAAGGGAGATGATGGTATGAAAAAGCAGGACTCAACACTCCCCAGAGATGAAAACACTGTAGCTTGATGTTATCTGGCTCACCCCACTGATGTGCACCTACCCAGGAGAGCAGCTGTGCCCAACCTCCATGAGGCTGGCTCCCAGGGCAGGCGCAGATGTTCTCCAGCCCAGCTGCAAGGAGAGCACCCGCAGCCTTGCCCTTGACCACCTTCCAAAGGCACACTACCTACTGCAAACATCTTCTGATAATTAAATCTTAATACTTTCACTTTGGAAAGCAAACACCTGACAGGGAGAAGCTGTGTACATCTCCACATGCTCCAGAGACTTTCCTAAATAACTTGTCAGCACTACTAATTGAAAGTGTGTAGTGTTAATATGTTAACAGCAGACATATGATCAAAAAAAGTATTTTCCACAGAAAATTGGAATTTATCAAGGGGAAGGGATGCATGTGGATCTAGTACTGTGTAAATGTATTATTATTTTTAAAGTATTTATTGGTCATCATTTAGAAATTACTGTTACACATTCCAACCATATGCTTTGTAGGTGGGGTTTTTTTCCCTTGCTTTAAACAGCATCAAAGTCTTACATTGACCTCATTAGAGCTACTTCAAGTTCTGATCTCCTAAACACAACAGACACAGGAAACAACTGTAGTGCTTCTCTTAAAGTCTCTGACTATAAGGTCTAGGCATATATTCAAACAACACAAGCTCATGTGACAGCTCTAAAAACAGACTTAGCAGTTTAAGTTGCAGACATGCTATTCTCTTGTCTATTCTCCTGAGTCATCAGAATAAGCATTCTTGTAACCTTCACCACTCCGGTTGAGGAAACCAAAAAAGGTGAGTGTGAAAAACCCAGAGAAAAACAAAAATAAGCATTCTAAGTCTAAGCATGTTAGTCCGCAATCATCAAAAAGAGACACCTACCTATGCTGCAGATGTAATTTAGGAGACATGACTTCATAACCAAATGCTCAAAGAATAAAAATTAATTTTTTAGCTGAGCATATATGTACACACTGTTAAATATATAAAATGTAAATACCTGGTTTTAAGCTCAAACTATGCAGATAGTCTGTGCAAAACTTAATTCCCAATGATGGGTATACATTTTTGTGGTTAATACAAATGGAAATTGATTCCAGGGTCTTTTATTCCAATACCTCCTCCACTTCCAATTCCCCCAGGTCATCTAAGGATGTAGCATAACTGAGAACTATTTTCATTGAACAGCAATTTGAAATAAATGGGGTATTGGAGATGAGAGCTATGTTTTCGTGGCTAAAACATGAAATACCGTGCAGCAAACATGATGTGTTTTGACTATTTAAATGGTTAAATGGCATTAGTAAATAAATACATAAAATCTCAATCTTTTTAGCAATTAAATTTTTAGATAACGAGCTTCTAGGAAAAGTCACCTCATGAAGACTGAAATGAGGCACTACAAAACTGTGAACTGCCTTTTTATGGGTGGATCTATTGTAAATGCTCACGAGAATCACTTGCTTGTGAGCAGTTAACTAACAACACGTTACCAAGATATAAACGTCCATAAAAATTATCAAAATCTTCAATCATGAGCTTTCCTCGTCTTATTTCTTCATAGTGTCACTGGAAACAATTCATTGGGCCTTATCAGACAAGAGTTCCCATTTTCTATCATTCCATTTTAACCTGCCTAATCAGTTGAACAAAAGTACTTTATGTAAAATGATTCCTTTAGTTGCCTTAGCTACAAATCCCTGCAGTATTGTATAATTGAAATCTACTCACGTAAGTTAGGAATAATTAGGACCCCAAATTAAACCAAACAGAAAGTTAATTCAAATAGTCAGTTGCTGTCATTTAAATGGTTACAGAGTTTTATTGTTGCTTAACATCTTGGAATGCTTTTAAATGCACTTTTTTTCCCTCCTTCCTCTCTCTCTCTCCCTCCCATGTTACAATCTAATCTCGTATTCCAAATAGAAATAGGATCAGAACAACAACTTTTGGTCACGTCATAATCAATTGTACCTTGACCAAAGATTTCCTAAAGTGAAGTTTTTTCCTATTATTGCCACTAGATAATATTATTTTATTTAAATTAGCATAAAAATTAATTAAACCAAATGGAAACAGGTGAGGTTTTGAGGTAAATAAAGTTAGAATCATTGAGTCTGCTACAAATGACATTACCATAACAAACTCTTAATTGCAAATATTTAGAAAGCATCTCTTCATTTTCCAAAAAAACTTTTGTGAAAAGGTGGCAACCTAGAAATACTGCTAAAATGGAGCCCTAACAAATCCAAGAGCTAGAAATAATGAACCAAAGAGGTGAGGTTACATATTATAACGAGTTGCTGCAAGAACTGAGTTAGGACTCTGCTGATTTAACAAAGCTAATTACAAAATATTTTATACCACAAATTAATTGTTATACTGTTATATATAGTATATATAACAAAATAATTGTTATATTACAAGATTATAATGTAACTGGTAAAGAAAACCTCTGCTGGTTAGATGCATTTCTCTACCGTTTTTCTGTCAGCACTTAGTTTTCAATGCAGAACCAAACACTGTATATTATAAATCCTTCAAGACAGTTTACATATGGATGACTTCCAGACTTTTGTATTCTGAATTTTTAAAAATGTATTTTCACAGCATGCTTTTTATACATATGAGAAGGATATATATGTATATCTACACTAGTATAAAGATATACAAGATACACATTTTTTTTACTACTGAGCAGGATTTGAATTGAAGGCCTAAACCAAACAGTTTATGCATGATACGCTATGCTGATATATTTAATTTTTTTTCCAGCTGGTACATTAATACATGAAGTGATGTTTTGTGGACTCTATCCATCTTTATGGGTAATAATCCACATCACAAACCACCCGTTTGCCCTCTAGTACTTTCCATGCTTCACTCTTCACGCATGCCAGCTTCATCTGTTGCAAATTAAACGATGCAAAAGCATAAGCAGCAAACTGTTCGGTTTTGTTTACTAAAAGCACATTTATCTTAAGCCACTAAAAAGCATGATCATTTCTAAGCCAGAAACCCACATTTTTCCAATCGCCTTTCAATGGTAAATGTTAACAATAACGCAGAATAAATCAGAACTTTAAGAATAAAGTAACATTCTATAATTAAAAAAAAAATACAAAACATTAAAGGCAATCTGCAAGCCTCAATTTACAGAAAAGAACTGGGGCAGCTCAATCGGGCGAAATAGGAAAATCAATGTGAAAGACTGTGGAAGGTAGATCAAGTCATACAAATAGTCAAACAGGACCAGTGGTGAACAGGCAAATCCAACTCAAGCTCACTAGAAAATGGTTAAAACAGAAATGATACAAAATAGCACTAAAGTCTTTAAAAAGCAAACAACTCTCATTGCTTTTCCAACTAAAAATGCAGCAAATACCAGAATCCGGTTTCAACATCTACTTCCTCAGATTTCTGAAATGAATTGCTGTACTCAAATTTAACAGGAAAATTGCTCAAACAGCACCTTGCATTAATTGTACTTTCTGCTAGAAGAGAACAAAACTACCTAACTCCTGAGAGAGACATCAAAATCCCTGACGGGAGAACAAAAAAGCCAGCTCTCCCTCCATCATCAAGATCCCTCATAAAACTCGCCGAGTGCTGTATCCAACAACTGAAGTTATGTGGTTCCCCTGGGTTTCTCACATGTATGTGTTGCTCAGGCAACGGATGAAAAAAAAAATTTATTTTGCTTCCCAACTAGTCTCCCCTACACACATTTTATACACTGAGAAAACATCAGTGATTATTATACTACTATAAATCACGAAAACCAAAAGAATGAAATATTCCCAACAACCTGGACTGGTCCAAGCAGAGGAGGAACGATGAGGGAACCTACCCTACCACTGCCAACACACTCACATAGGTTTACACGAGTTGCCCTAATGTCACTGTAACACAGATGAATCATCTTCTTAACCGAAGGAAGAACCTGCCAACTGAGCTAATATTCATGCAAACCTATTTCTTTACACTTCAAAAGAAAGTTAAGAGATAGAGATTACAGAAACACAAAAAGCTTTTGCACAACTGAGTTTTGAAAGCCAGTGGAGTAGATCAAGACTGTTTCTGGAAGGACAGGAATTTGGGATATCTTCAAGCTAAAGGATTTTTTTCAGCTCCTATCAGAAAAAAATAAATATTCAATTAATCATACAATGTCTTCGGATTTGAGGTGTGGCTTTTTTACAGAGTCACCCATACAAAATTTGTCTTCTGTTAAAAATGTAAAAAAATATAGTAATCTTGAAAAAAAGTGAAAGATGATTGGCAACAGTTATGTTTCTCACTCGAAATGTCAATCCAAACAAATCATCAATGGATAAACTAGTACCATCTATAGAAATATAAAACTGGAACCAATCCAGCTTTGACAATAAGAAATTTTATCAAATTTGAAGTGACAGGAAATAGAAAACCTGCAGTGATTCTACCAACACAGGCATATAGTAAGTACTGTGTAAAACAAGTACAACAAAATTATTCATGAGCCTTTCCTACATATGTGTATGTTTTATTTCCTTACCTTCCTTTCTTCTAAATTTATACTTGGACAGTGTATAATACAGTGAAGTGCTGTTTTAGAGCCATATCATAGAAGTACAATCTCATATAAGAAACAACAAAAAAGTAATAATCAAAGAGAACAACTATAAATATTCTTCTAACCAATCAATATTAATGAGTAAATGCGATACTAATTAACTGCTGTAAAAGGACAGTCAATTTTTCAATATCTCTTTTATGAAGGTTGTCGTATAAATATATACAGCTGCATAACACCATGTTGGAAGCTCCTATACTATTAAGTGCCTTTATGATGATAATATGGATGGTCACCAAGTCAAGAACTTCTCCCTATGTATGTTTTTTCTCCCTTCTCATATAACACAACCTGGAACTTGATCACAAACACAGAAGCAGGCACACACATGAAACAGAGCTGTTTATGTTTGTCCTTCTTCTGTAGTTCTTTCTTACATACACTTGCTGCTATTAAGACATCCATACAACACACAATGAGCATAAAATGTATGACTTTTCTGTAGTGTTTACTCACAGAGGTAGACCATAAGCATCAATGGATCTGCTTGCAAGTATAAAACCCATTATGTGTTTGTAGAACTTGGCAAAGACTATTTAATCTAGTATCATTATACTTTATGATAATTTTTATAATCTGACCATAAGGACACTAAATGTAATAAGAAAGCCAGTGCTAATGCATTCACTAATATCAGATGCTTGAAGTACTTATGCTTCTATTTTACACTATGACCTAAAAGGACAATATAGAGAAAGACGATGTTGTTAAGGCTACTTAAAAAACCTTCTTGCTAAGACAAACAATATTCTTCCATTTTACATAAAACGAAAAAAAAAAAAATTAAATACTTCTTAAAAATCAAACTGTTAATAAAAATAAATTGTATCTATTTCCATATTTAGTAACAGAGTACTAATGAAGCCTATTCATTTTTTGAAAGACATGCATGTCCAAATTCTGCTATTGTGTTCTTAGTAAGGTACCTTACTGTAATAAACTAATCTAAAATACACCCAGATTTATATTTAATAAAAGAAAAGCCCCTTAGGCAACGGTGTCAGTGCAGGCTAGCTGAAGGTTAATTTCAATCCCCTCTCATTGCAGTGGCCAGCTGCATGGCTGCCCTCATCTACCAAGGTTATGGCAAGGAAAGATGGCACGCTGAAGTAATAGCTTAGAGGGCTCTGAAAATATAACATCTGTCCTTAGCACAACATACAGCGTTTCTACTTTTACACGTTACGGGGTTCTTTTCTTCTTCTGAGCACAGAGCTCAAGAAGTGGAAAATCAATCATTCATACAAAATTCATAAAAGAGAATGTTTTTAAGTAAGTGAGGAAGAAGACAGTGTATCAAAATAGTAATAGTATTATTCATCTCATAGTAATTATGCATTTATACTTTTTTTCCTTGCTTAAATTTTAAGACCCTTACATTAACGTTTCCTAGCAAATTCTCATATACTGCTACTACAGCACTTAAAATGGTTCTTCATGCATTCTTCTACATGGTTCTTCTACATTTTAAAATAGTGCTGGTTTTGTTCCAGTTTCAAAAATGTAATACTATAGCATAGGATTCTGCAGACCTCACTGCTTGGGAAACATATGAAAGGATATTCACTGGCAGCTCGGTAAAGAATCATGGACTTTTGCAGGCAGTCGGTCCGTTTCTATTACCTGGAAGTGTGCTTGAAATGTTTAACAGACATTGTTTTTTAAGAAGTTTGATCTCACTGGTTAGATTAATTTCATTTTTACAGGTATGTTAGGCCCACACCTCCTCCCCCAGAAAAGGAAAAAGAGATGTCCCAAGTAAGTATGCACCACAATATCCCAGTGAAAAATGCCACACTTTTCCAGGAAAGAAAACAGGACTCAGTGCAGCAGTTGCTTTCTGCAGAAAGCCAACTGCTCCCTTCACACAGATATTTCCTTCTACATTAACCACTTAACAGAAAAACATTTGTTAAAGAATCATAAATGCATTAGGTATATATGATAAAAATGAAGATGCTATTGGAAGGCTTATTAGAAAGACCACCCAAAGGACGGGCAGTAACTGGCTGGCCTTGGTACGCTGGGTGTGCTGATGGATGCTTTGCGACCTCTGTTAAACCAAGTAGTTGCCTACTAACTGTGTGCTTCACAGAACTCTCACTGAGATAAATTCCCTGGCTAGAAATTAAATTAGTGCTCCTATTTGCTCTTGCGTGACTCTGTAATGGGTTTCACCCCTTGTAGAACTTATATCCGCTAATTAACAGAAGCTGATTTCTTCTCAAGTCCAAGCTACAAGATTTATTAAATTTACATCCTGGGCAAAATCCTACTAATACTTCCTAGTAAACGTGTAGGAAAAGTAGTGTGCTTCTACAGTTTGTTGAGTGTCATGTGCCTTAGACACTCTTAAGTCTGAGTGTGACTTGGCAGAAGGCTGAAGATCTGAAGCCATACATTAGAACAGTAAATACCTTTGCAGTGGCCCAATGCACTTTATCCATATTTAGTAAGTCTTTTCTTTAGTAAATGCACTAACATCGGCTATGCACTTAAAACTGCTTCCAATTTAACACTCAGCTCCTTGGCTGGCATAAATGGAATTTACAGGAATTTATATTTCTCGGTGTAATGTTAATTAAAATGTACATTCAGAAGCAAAGACAGGCTGGATTATTTTTTTTAACATTAATGCCATTTAGGAAACTGAATTAAATAGATAATGAAAGCATGATGCTTCTTCCTTTGGACAAAGCACAGATAATAATTCATAATAAAATAAATTAAAATCATATTAAATGTTGATTAAAGTAAAATGTAAGCAAAAACAATTATTTCAGTGCTTCCCAAACACATCTACTTCTCACGCAGCACAATAGAACTAAAAAGCATCTAAATCTAGTCAAAAAGGTGGACTTCATAAGCAAGCTAAAGCTTAAAATATCAAACCTTGTAGAGTCCAAAACCCAATCTTAATCAGAATGTTTAGCTCTGACATATTTTTCTCATATGCATATTAGTGTATCTGCCTTAACTTGCTTGAAGAGAAACCAATAATATGTATAATAAGCTTTTTACTCTGCTTTGCTATGGAAACAAGACATGTGATCTCACTCTGACTTTCTGTATTTTCTCAGATAATTTTTAACTTGCTGGATGATTTCACCTAATTANAAAAAAAAAAAAGGAAAAAGATACAGGTGGTGTCAGAAGTAATTCCCTTCCCACAGTTTGTAGGAAACAGGTAAGTAAAGAAGAGAGGCTCAACTGCATGGGCCCATCAGGAGCACGAACCCACTCCTGCAAGGCCGGAGAGCTGGGATGGTGTGGGACTGGGCTGGACCCTGGGGCAGATGCAGTGGAAGCTCCCATCTCCCCCAGGCAATCACTCACAGTACGAGGCCAGGCTTCACACAGAATACCTGCATAACTTTGATTCAAACTGCTTTCCAAGGCAGTTCTTTCAGTCCATCTTTTGTAATAAAACTATACTTTCAAAGACACACCCATAGTAGAATATGCTAGAAAAAGGGACAGAAAAATACCTTCCGAAATGACGTTAACATTCAAGCTCGTGACCTCAGCTTTTCCTGCCTCTCATCTCTTCCTTACTTACGGCTGCAATGCTTTGCTGTTGATGGTAATAACAATATTTTTCAAGCCTCTACACAACAATATTGACCTGTTGTTGATCAATGTACCAGCAGTGTATAATAACTCGGTGTGGTTTTCCCTCCAGCTGCCAGCACTCATCCATTCCAGGTTCATTTTACCTGAAGGAACAGACTGTTTCAAAAGCAACCACACCTGGGCTGCTCTAAGCAGGAAAAACAAAGCAAAACCTAGACCTTCTTAACTCAAGATATGATGCCTATTTGTACAGGCGACACTAAAATAAAATTGCAGCCTTCGTGTAACTGTGCCGACTTGCTAATTCCCTGGTGAGTTAAAGTAAAGGCACTGTGAGAGTAATGAAGTCTTCATCTTGATTAGAAAATGTTTCATTAGATGAACAAATGAGTCACTTGTCCACACCCAGGATCATTTTTTCCTCTCTCTCTCTGTTGAACTGTACAAGAAACATTAAAATATAACAGCAGGGAATCCAGCCAGGTTTCATCTCCCCCATCAACCGCAACAACCTGCATATACACATAAGATTTCTATAAAAACCGTACGTTCCAAGAGAGAGAATTAAAGATTTTTCTTATTTCTAGAAAAAGTTACATACTCTTATTTTAACCTTTGTTCATGTTCATACTTCCAGGCATGAAGTGCTACTGAAGCACGTTACACTTGGCATCTCTTATTACTGAAGCAGAAGGCAATGTAATCTTGTGAGAAAGTGTAATAATGCAGTATTCATTTTGGTTCTGTGGCTGGAAGCCAACTCTATATTAATATTCATTTCCAGTATACAGAGCCACAATATTTCATTTATTTTAAGAATTTACAATTAATTTGGTATGATTCTGTTATCTGCTCCCAATTTCCTTCCCTGTTTCTTTTAGCTGAAAAAGCAGCTCTTGTATAGACTTTAAAAAAGTAAATTCACAACTGAAGCATCAAAAGATTGCTACTGGCTACTAAAAACAAGGAAAACAGGGACAGAACGAAATGAACTTGAAATATTACAGATGACAATGAAAACTAGCTTTCTGCATATGGCAAAAATTCAATCTGCAGAAGGTCTCAGTTCACCTTTTCCCTTCCAAACTCTGCAGATAAACTCTTTTTGTAGCGTTCTGTCTAGTACTATAACCAAACCCGAGAAAGTTGTTTGTCTCCTTTTCTTTCGCTTTTCATGCGTTTTCAGCTGCCATGCAAAGATGCAAATCTTTGTAAAATGTACTAGATACAGGGATTTGAAACAATAACAATAACAAATAAAATCCTTAGTATTTTAAAATTCAGAAAAAAGCATAGATGCCTCTACTTCCTACACCCTTAGTATCAACTAGTGCAACCACGTTTGCTATATAAGTGCATTTATATTATTAACACAAGTTATTAGCCAGCCAGTCGTAAGATCTGTATTTCTATTCTCCTATTATGCATTTACCTTCCTTCCTTCCTTACCTGTGAGAGAAGCTGGAAAGTAGTGTACTTTCCAGCTGTTGGCACTTACTTTCCTATAAAAGTGAGATTCTTCCCAAGCCCACAGACTCAACAGACACCAAGAGAGCAGTCAGTACAGCAGTTACCAAATGAGACATCCCATCAATGATGAAAACATCAAAAATCTGCAGTGTTATAGGAAACACCAGTTTTTTTAATGTATCCTGGCACTATTTAAGAAAGAGGAGAGTGAGGGGGAAACTGACTATGTAAGCTATTTAAGTGAAACGAGACTCCCCCATGTTTAGAAACCTTTATGAAGACTCCTAGTACTTACTCCCTGATATATGTGTATGTTCACACATACATATGGACAACCTATCTTAGCAAAGCTTGTCTGTCAGTATGACACAGGATCCAACTCTTAGTCTTGAATAAATGCTTACGAAATTACGCAGTGAACACAGAAGACTGCATGCAATATTTAAATTTTTAATCTTGGGGTTTGCCATTTTGGGCGACTAGGTTCTTTTTTGTTTGTACAGATTCGGGAAAGAAGAGAGGCAGAGGCAGAGCAGCTTTCTTGAAGTATCTCTGAAAATTTAACCTTAAAATTCAAAGAATTTTGACACAGTAAGGTATGTATCTGCTTTAAAAGATGGTGAGATCACGCCACAGATGCACCAAAAAAGCCTTATATATATTATATACCGACTACTGAATAATGTAAGAATGCATGGAGGTGCTACTTTAGCAATAAACCTGTATTTTCATCTAGTCAATCTAGTCAATCAAAATTCATACACCCGGAAACTTTATAAACCATGTTCTCCTGTTCATTTCATCACCAGAACAGCTGGGGAGACAGACTTAACTGCATAAAATAGAGTTTATGAAGAAAAACAGATAAAGAATAGGTGATACAGATTTATTTTTTTAGAAAGCTTTTCCTTTCTCATATCTCTAACTTAAGAGTTATTTTAAACACCACATTTTACAGCAGTGAAGTATTTTTCCCTATTTTTTCAAAAAGCAAAAACATTTTTAAGTAGATGCTATTATTGTATGCACTTTGAGATTTATTTCCTGAAATTTAACTTGTATAGTTCTAATATTAATGAAGTGTTTGGCATTTTATTTTCAGCCAGCCAAATTAGAAAAGTAAAACAGTCATTTCATTTGCACTGTTTAGTTATTTTATATCACATTTAACATATCTATCCATTGCTTCTAAATAGCTGCGCAATGAGAACAGCAAAAAGAATAATAAACAGGAAGAGCCCAAAAATAAGGCACCTACCAATGAAGAATATTAATAGTGTCACTTCAGTTGCCTGAGCACTGCATTTCAGTTTCAACATACTACATTGTATCAAAACCAGAAAAATGTATTTTTTTCCATTAAAAAAGAGAATTAACTTGAAACTTGTAAATTGAACCTAGAACATGCTACAGATACTTTTAGTTTGATATCCTAGAACTTCAAGTCATCTAACAGAAATTAATTGTACAGACCATTCATCTCATCTGCAAACTCAAGTAAAAAATAAACTAAAGCTTACCTTCAGTACACTGCAGGAAGCTGATAATGAGCAGAAACCAAAAATTTTGCATTCTGCAGCCAGAAGACACCATTATTGATCCCTGTAAGAATTTTCTTTGTATTCCTTAATGAATCCAGTTATAAAAGCCCAGCATCATCGAAACCAGTGGTCTGCATTATTCATCTTCATACCTGGAGAAGCAGTTTTGGAAGAAAATGAGAGAAAAAAAAAATCCATCAATAGCTGAACACCAATAATTTGGAATACCAAATTTTACTTGACATGAAGACAGAAGTTTTTAATAAAATCTGACAGTACACCTGCACTGTAGCTGGGAATTTGGCAAGTTTGTGGGATGTAATCTTTCAAGGTCAGTGATCATTAAACAGAATGCCAAATAATGATACACGTTAAAGTTGAAAGTATGAATGTTATTGATGTACTTGCACTAAGACATGGGAAAAAAAGAGAATGTTTTCTCTTAATATAAAAAATTGGATTTGCAGCTTTTTCCACTCCCCAAATCTGACACAACCTGCAATTCTCTACCTCAAAGAACAATAAAATTAAATCTAAGGCACTGCCATATTTCCTAGTGATTCGAAACATGGACTGGCTGAGAACAGTGAAGTAACACTACTCAACAGCAAGGCTCTGCCAGTCTCCTCCCTGCCACAGCTCCAGCATCCCCTTTGTGCTACAAATAGGTCTCTCGCCTCAGATAAGAAGCCCCAATAGCAACTTGACTGACAAAATACTCCGTTTACTGAGGAGGCTTCTTCCTATGACTCCATAGTTTGCCGTATTTCTACCCAATAAACACTTTCAGAAAGAAGGGGGTAAACATAGTGGATGAGACTCTCCTGTCCTTAGCATCTGACAAGATTTGTCTCCAACTGAGAAATATGAAGCAAACTGCTCCTGTATGAAAAGAAGACTTCTTAAAGCTATCATTTGCATTTGAAAAATATAATGATGGTGATAGAATGCAGTTGCTGTGATACAAGATTTGACAGCAGAGTGCTCCCTTTTGCTAATGACTTCATTCTCTCACCAGCCAACTGAGTAACTATGTACATCCTCTTCCATATCTCACTATATGAAGCAAGATCATGTTTCTGCCCCAAATACAGTTTGGGAAGATAGAGAAAAATTAACATTCATAAGTAAAAATAAAAATATTTTTAACTAGAAAGCTTGTTCTATATGTTGCAAATATGTGAAAAAACTCTGGAAGAATGACACTGTGAATATTGTGACAATTATAGGTCCAAAGAGCTGAATCTGATGCCACATTGGTTTCATCTCCCCAAGACCAACGGACAGGACTGCATGGATGTATTCCTGGGATATTTGAAACTAACATTACTTCAAAAACATATAATAATGACAATGTAAAAATTATATAGTGGCAGGATCTAAGAGCCACTTAGGAGTTTTACGAGTACTGGAGCGTGTTGAGGGTTTTAAAAATACATTTATCCTTTTGGCAAGGGGAACTGGAAAGGATGAAGAGTACACAATGCCAGACAGAAAATTCTATGAAGTGCACATCATTTTCAGAAGTAGAAACTCTAATTCCTTTTTATATTAGTCAATGTTAATATTAATCAATGGTAAGTTTGTTCCCTAAGCACACAGACAGCTACAAGACTGACACTTGCTTTTTTTCCCCAAGGAGAGAAAGATGGGAAATTAACAAAAAACATGGAACAATTTCTCTGGCTCTCAGTGAAGGCAATGTGACTGTGGCAGAACAGGAGCTTATTAAATAGCCAAGTAGGCTTCTTTGCTTGGCTCCTCTTTTAAGAGGAGTGATGCCACTTCAGTGTAGGCTTCCCTCTCACCCAACACAAGCGTGCTTGTGATTTCTCACACAGCGAAATGAAAGAGAACCGACATCTGAGGCCGACTGATTTTATGTTTATTTATA
This sequence comes from Nycticryphes semicollaris, assembly GCA_013400055.1. Lineage (NCBI taxonomy): Eukaryota > Metazoa > Chordata > Aves > Charadriiformes > Rostratulidae > Nycticryphes > Nycticryphes semicollaris. The sequence continues at coordinate 202,931 of VXBJ01001163.1, read as the reverse complement.
CATAAAAAACAAACCCTTTTTCCAATTTCCAACTACAGACAGGTGCTCTTCGATCACAGACACTTTTATCCACACATATTTCAACAAAGAGCATGCAATAGCAACTGGAGTGCATCACTGCAAGATAGCGAGAACATGGTTCTCCCTGGCACAGACCCACGTGCCTAGAGCTAAGAGATGTGCCCTCCATTTAGATGGTTACACCAGCTGCTACAGGACAGCCCAGAAGCAGTTAGGAAGAGACAGTCATACTGTATCTCTAGATCTTTCACACTGAGCTGCAAGTGTTTTGCAACTAAAGGAAAAAAAAAGAAAAAAAAAAATCAATCTAAAAATCCACAAAGGATGCAGTGCATTCAGCAGAAATTACAATTGCAAAGGAGCTCCTGCTGAGTAAAGAAGAAAAAATTGCCACCATGATATATCCAAAAAAAACCCTGGAGATAGTTCAGCTAAAAGCTTGGGAAGAGCTTGGATTAATTTTTTACCTGTAGCACCCAAAGGAGAAATCATAAAACTATTTCACAGACACTACAGACTAATCAGCATAATTTCAGTAAGCAATCAGAATAATCCAAGAGAATAGATGAGGAACAATAATGGCTAAAAGAGAAATTAAGTCAGCCTTCTGATTGCTCCCAGTCTGTCCAGAAGATTTTGACTTCCTGAGATGCAAGCTTTATCGTTATTTCCGTAACATAACACTGCACACTCAGATTTTGAGACATGTTCCTTCACCTTTAAGGGGATAGTGACATATCTATGCATTATCATCCCCAAAACACATCACTTCCTTGTGGGCTTTTTTTTTTTAATTGGGAGGAAGGAGAAGGGTTGTGTTAAAAACAGGAACAACAAAAGCACCACTTGCAGTACCCAACATCTCTCTAAGAAATAGCTGCAAAATTTATGGCAAAGACCTTTGCTTTTTAAATACAGTAAGAGTTCCTGACCCTGTAAACTGACTTATTTGAACTATTTTAATAAGAAACCACATTTTCTGAAAGGATAATGATGTTTTTGTGATACCAAACCTAGCAGAAACTATTCTACTAAGAATAAATGCAAAATATTTTTAGGACAAATTTAAGTGCTTTGTGCAATATATTGTTCTCTCTGGATTGCTGTAGCCTACAGACATAGAATTTAACTCAGTGTGCTGCTGCAAAAAGAATTCAAAATAAACTAACCAGCCCCTACTAGATTATCAGTAACATATGTTTTTCTAAAAAAGCAAAAAAAAAAAAAAATTTATAAATTAAGCCGTGTTTGAAAACTGATGCAATAGAGTTTGGTTTTGTTTTTTCTTTCAAATAAAAATTAACAGCTTCGCAGCGAACAATTTTTAATGCAACCTATATATTTGAGAAACTCTATGTGGCTCCAAGTAAAAGAATGGTGCCATTCTGAACAAACTATTCATCAGCATAACAAAAGCTAATCCTGGAAAAAAGGTACCCAGACATGAGCTGGAGCCAGAGAGCACTATGGCTCTAGACACTGCCGGCAGCCCCGTCCTTCCGACCATCCATCTATCAGCGATAAGGAGACTGTCAGTGCCATCTCACAACAACAACAAATCCCAAACAAAACAAGTAGGACCAGGAAAAGGCGTATTAAGTTACTTCTTTGTAAACAGAAAAAGGAGACCACGGCAAGCGGCTGTCCTGCGCAAATAACTTCATTTTCCCCTCAGACCTTAATAAACCTTTCCTCTGGATCACTGACTGCCTGGGCTTGTGGGTGGGGCAGAGAGAAACTCCCTAGAGCAAAAGGTTGCTTGAATTTCAGAGTGCAATAAAAGCTGCCCAGAACATTTCAGTTGTAACTTAAACCCCTACCTCTGGGCTACACTGCAGTCCCTCATCGAAAAAACCCACCAAGCCTCCACTGAAAACACAGCGGTTCACCTTGTTAACTTTCTTTGCATATGTGCTGTTAAAGAAGAACAGATCAGTAGCAGAAATGTTAATGTTCAAACCTGTACACTGCAAAGGTACTGGGCATCTCTCAATACCGTATTCATACGCTGTGCTCCAAGTCCCAAGTATCTTAGTGCCCCTGCCTTGCTTCCTTGTTCTTCAGTACTTCTGAAACTTCTCACAGACAGAACACGACTGCTGCAGAACACGTGCCACTGTTGGCCATTGCTCTCCCCGCAACATTGCTCAAGAGCACCCCAGAGATAAGAGAAAGCTGCTCCAAGCATGCTCCTTGAAACACTTTCATCTTTGAAGAGAAAGACCTCTAAAGGACTGCTGCGTCCTGACTCTACTCTGTTTAACCTTCCCAAGGTTTTATTTTCAAAAGCCAAAAAAGGATCTTTTAAGAGCTTCCGGACCACTGACACAGCATGCTGAAGAGCTGCCTTTTCCCTCCTGTTACATACAGCTTTTCAGGCAATTAAGACAGAACAGAATGTAGAGATCTTTCCAGCTAAGCAAGGATGTTTTTCTTTAGCTAGAAGTCTTTCAGACTAACGCTGATGTATTTTATAATAGAGTGTCTAATTTTCCAAATCATCTTGGAAACACCGTGAAGCACTTGCAACCTCAGCCAAGCTTTAACATCTCTATTACAGAAATAAAAACGACACTAGCTTTACATGAGATGAGGCACAGAGAAGTAAGGAACATCAGCCGTAGCTGCACCGTTCATATGCACAAAGGAACTACCAGAACCCAGGCAATCCTTCTTATAAAAACTGTATGACCTACCTTGCACACATGCAGCACCCTCACCTCCTTTCATAACCCAGTTAATGAAACTAAGTAATTCTGTAATATATCTTAGACACTCTGCAGAGGAAAGGAGGGGGAAGATAAGGCAAAGGTGAGTAGATATATATTCATGAAATATAATAGACTACTTAGTCTCCTGAGAAATCATGTGTCCGTGTGCCTTCCCATCATGAGTCTTCCCCAATTTAAAAAAAAAAAAAAGTTAAACTTCCTATAATCTGTAACATAAGAATTTAATTAGTGCAGTGTGATTGGTAAAACTGAGCCACTTAAGTAAAATACTAAAATGAGACTAATACTGTTTATGATCCAAGACCTATGGTTTTACACATATCTGCAGAGACCCAGCTCTAGTTTTCAACATTGAACATACTTCCAGGTGCATTCAATTTGATTTATTCCAAAGTCTTCAATTTTTTTCATTAATACATTAATTACATTAATAACTTTGTATTAGTGCTACAGTTCCAGATTGCAGAAAGTCTTCCAAGTTACAAAATCTTACAAAAGAACATGAAGAAAGACCCTGTGCTGGTTCAGTTAGCATCTTTCCACTACCTATGGTAAACAATCAATGCTTGATCCGTTCCAATTAAACAAGTTGCATATTGCAAGAAGAAAGGAAAGGCTAACTCTGCTCTCTAAAACTGGTTAACAAAGACTTATTTTCCATTAAATGCAAGTCAATGCTTAAAATGTACCAGAGAGTCTTATCTTCAATTCTGTATGCAACAGTCCCTATTAATTGTCGCCTTGAACACTGGATTTCTAACCCAAAAGATCTCTTTCCAAATTGCATGGAAGGAATACAGTATCAGGGAAGAGAATAATACACTAAGAACAAGACTTGACCAAGGTCATTCAATCTTGCAACAACAAAAAAAAAGAATTACTTCGATGCATCTAGCTGTGTTGTTCTCTGAGGTGACATACTCATGCTGGAGAAGTGCCTGAAATAGCGTGCCATGAACATGCACGCCAAACTTAGAATGACCACAGAAATGCCCACCCCAGTCTGGGTTCCCAGCTCATCAGTGGAGCAGATAATTCAAAATACCCAAAACTACCTATGCAAGATATGGGACTAAACAGTGCACTGACATTATTTTAACAGTGCAACATCACAATTTAGTCCATCAGTCCACAGCAGCTCAGTGGTCTACCGCAATCATTCACAGAGAAAATAAATAGGATTTGAGAGGAAAAGACGAAGATTTTCCTTTCTCATCAGCACTCCAGTATGGCTTGGCCTCACTCTTGTGTTTTACAGACACATTACACGGCCCTCCATTCCCAACAAGCCAGCTTTGCCCCTTCTTGTTAACACAGGATAAAGCCTGGACACTCTAGGGAGTTTTCATTCAATAAGCCAGCAAAGTAAACCTTTGCTAGCGCTAGTAAGAATGGCTTTTTTTGGCTCCAGGCACTCTCTTCTTGCCAAGTCTGAATTTCTTTTTGCCTTTGCTAAATGCTCAGAATGAAGGGGGGTAAGGGGGGCGTGGGGTGTGTGTGTCACTCAATCCTCATCGCAAATTCCCTCTATTTCACCTGAATTGACGTCGTGCCACTCCATCAGACCACCTCCAGTCAAACACTGCAGGTAAAACCTTCTTAACGCTTCTGCCCTCTGTGTCATGGCAGCTTCCCAGGGTCTCAAAGAGAAATCCCCAGCATCCAAAGAAAGGGGGAGGGAAAGGGATGCTGTAAGTCAATTACAACCGTTATCGGCTGTAATATCTTAGTGTCACGCTGAGCATGTTAGATATGCTGATCATTTTGGACACCAGAGGCACAGTCTGAGGCTGTTTGCCTTTCTCTTCATTAAACTGCAAAACAAATAGCTCTCATTTTCAAACCTACGTAGGACAGATTTTATGAACATCAAAAATAAACAAGAAAATAATGAAGAGTGATAAAAAAACACTGAGAACCATATGACAAACCAAACGAAGCCATCATAACAGCTGAAGAAAATTCAAAGGCTTTTCAAACTTCTCACGGAAGATAAATCCTCAAAATAATCTATTTACATTAAAAGATACCATTCCTTTCCCTTGAATAAAAAATAAATAAATAAATAATCTCTAGACTAACATCAACCAAAGACACTGCAGTCTTGTAAGATGGTAAACTGTTTGTTGACAGCCTTGACAAGGCTTTGCACAGGCCCATATTTCTCAAAGCTGTTATGCCACTTAGCTGATCTCTTTTTTTTTTTCCCCTGCCATCCAGTGTTTTTCACAGCCGAGAACTTGTTTGAAGTGGAAGTAGACTGAAAAACAAAACAAACAGAACTAAGTCCTGGGACTGTGGTCAGGCGTGCCCGTACCTGCGCAGCGAGGTGGTGTTTCTCTAGCTGACTGCAGGGATTTCATCGCACCCGAGCTGCTCTCTGACAGCCCCGCACTGGGATGGAGTGGGGAAATCAGTTCAGATAAGCCCTTCACGGCTGACGTACTGAAGAAAGACAACCTCATTAGACCAGCATAGAGCCACCAGCAAAACACCCACCAGCTACTAAGCTCCAAAATAAAATCAAATTACAGGCAAGAGCAGACAAGAACACATTTTTACTCAGCCTGTAACTGGGTTAACAGGGGCTATAGAGCCCCAATACCCTGGAACTGCAACCGGACCACAGCTGGGGACTGCTGGGCTGCACCCTCGGCGCCCAGTGTTCATACCCACACCTCACTTTGGTAGCACCAGTCCCCTGGAAACTGCTGCACCAAAGGCTTCTTTTCTAGGTATGTGCCAAGGAATCTTATCAAACAGATTAATGGAAGTATTATAATAGCATCCATTTTAAAGCATCCCATTTTCTATCAGTTGTATTTAAGATCAGTGTATGTATTGAATATAAATGATACTGTTCAAGCTTTGAGAACAAACTTGTGTGGGCAGCAAAGTCACTTTTGATTATTTTAAAAAAATTCCTTAAAAACCCTTTGTTGTTACCAGAGAAATACCAACTTTTCAAAAAGTAACTGAAAAAATATTTATCATTTTTTAAAAATCAGAAACAGGAGGCACATACATATACACACAGAGCACTGGGCGTAATTTCTGGCATATCTTTTGCTTGGAGAGGAATATAGTTCTAATGTTAACATCTGTGAGACCACGGCCTAATCATTGTGCAGTGAAATATGAAACAAAATCAATGGTGGCACATAAGATGTAATCTCTGCTGTGTTTGGCTCACTGCACTGAATCCTTGACTCATAAATCATTGTTACTAGCCATTCAGTGAATCAATATTCAGATTCCCTCTTGGTCTATACATATGACCACTAAATGAAATAATAATGACCAAAATCTGTCATATGTTAGGTTATCAATATTACCAAAAGGGATTTCTTGGGAGCAATGAGGTAATCTAGGATAAAATATTTCAGATGAGCATGCAAAGAAATGTGAAAAGCCTGTGACTAAGTAAAGAGACAGCAGGAGAACGGTATTTTTAAATACCCCTTCTTCTATCATAAGTATTAAAATTTACCATAGTATCACAACAATGTGTTTCATGAAGGACCATTTCAAAACACCTGCTTTTGATTATGTTTTAAACCACACTGTACTTGATCATTTTTCCTTTTCTTCTTTCAAGTAACTCCTTGCCAAGTTATTACTGGTTTGCTTCTTTTCTCTGAAGCACAATTAATATTACAGTGATCACAGTATTTTCTTACCAGCAGCCTGATAGTCAGGAGCTTCAGAAGACCACATTTTAGTTCCACTAAAAAACAACAACAACAAACAAACATCTAGACAATGCCATAAAGCTGTATTTTCCAAACTGTTCACACACCATTCAGATACTAAAAAGTGGTGGATCACCTCTTGCAGAAAAGCCTGAGACGTGCTGTGTGCTACCATCCCATACTCAGCTGTAAGACACATCAAAATTTGTCATTTCGACAAGGAATGATGAAGACCTCAAATACGTCACCTTTGAAAGAATAATCAACTAAGAATGGTCTTTAACTACTTTCTAAGCACACAAGAGATTCTCCAGGCAAGTATGACTCACAGGGAGAAACTTCTCTGAATTAACACAACCCTTTGGAGGACTTCAGTGTGTATGCTAAGTACCAAAAAAGCAGCACACATTGACAGAAGCCACAGCTTTCAGGTTCACCAATTTTACATAACAGTAGCACTTAAGAGGCTGAAAATTCAAAACCTGTGAAATACACATCAACAAACTCTGTTTTTCTTCCCTTGTAATTCACTTTTCTTAATAAACACATTCACGATGAAAACAAGAACTCAGGGGTGAGAAGCCACATATGACAGTATTGCACAGACAGCACTAACTCGTCCTTGCACCACCACGTAAATATATGGCCGAATTACCTAACTACTGCTCATACATCATCAAGAACGTGCAAAATATATGCAATAAATACAGAAAATAAATCTTCAGCATCTATTCAGGCCCGATTCTTCAACGAAACAAAGAATTCACTTCGGTTACTGGTAGGTATGGGCTCTACAAAGGCGTTCAAGTTGTCTAGGCATCTAAAGGTGCAACTTGCACAATTTAATAAGCAATGAAGATTCAGGTGACTGTTCTCAACTGCACAAGGCAGCTGAATGATTACCAGTTGTTCATTGGAACTGTACTGCTCCCTTAATTGCGTGAACTGTGGGCTTTTTTTATTTATTCAAACTATAATAGAAAAATAGAAAACTATTTCAGTTCATTTTTCATCCATTTTGTAGAAAGGCTAAGTCAGAAAACTGTAATGATTACATTTGGAGAAGTTATGAGCCAAAAGAGCTCTAAATAATAATTTAACAGAAAGGCTCCTACTTGAACATACCACGTACCACTTAGCATTTTACACAGTATTTTCTCTTCCTTTAGGGAGAAGGAGAGAAAGGCGGGGGGGGTGGGGGAGGGGGAAGAAATAAAAATGAAGATGTAGTTTGGAAACAGTGAAGGCCTTTCCCATGCACTGTGAAAAGGGAAGTCTGACGTGATAACTTCTATTAAACAAAATGGAATCTGGGTTGTCTCAGCATTGCTACACCAGCCACAGTGAACACTTCATAATAAACTATCCCTAAATCTCTTTCAGAAAATTTTGAAGAACAATATATATTTTTAAAAGTATTCAAAAGAATGAACTCTTAATTGGAGTGACTGAAAAACATTGTCATTCCCATATCTTCTGACTTTTTTAAAAATCACCCATGCAGCACAGATGAAATTTAATATATATTTTTAACACATTTTTTAGCAGTAACATGACCTCTGATGTTCTGTGGTTTCATCAAGCAGACCAAGAACTCTGTGTCAAGCATTTACAATTTCTTGTAAATGATATAGATCTTGATAGCTCAATGTGACAATGACACTGCTACTTTGTAAAACATCGTATTTTTCTTTAATTAGGTTACATTATGATTTTAAATGATAATTTATTTACCCTTTCACAATTACAAATACTTAATGAGCTTTAGTTTATATTCTTTTACTAGAAATTAAAGAGTTTTTTAATAAAAAACATGTTTTTCACGTTCTGCTGCAGTTCATGAACTGTATGTGCAACTAAAAAGAAAAAATAGGTCTACGTTTGTCTATCAACAATATTTATAAGTGAATAGAGTGGAAAGATTACAAAATTTTAATGAGAACATTATATTATAGTAGCAATAATCTAGGTGTTTTACTGGGAAGTGAAGTGGATTACCGTAAATGAAATTTTAAATGTCCTTTCCATTTTATAGATAACACAAAATGACTCTTTTCATGTCTCCAGCGATAAGGATACATGTGCCACACATTTAAATAGTGCCTTCACCCTATCCAACCCTGCTCATGAATTAATAATTCAGTGACATTAATACAAGAAGATAAATGATAAAGAGGTTACAGCACAAGGGCCAACGGTACACATATACTTCTTTTAGAACAGCTAATACCTCTCTGCCAATTACAGTTAGAACTTTTTAACAGTTTTCAATGGCATTTTTACAATCTAAATAGCAGCTTATGCACACACAATTTCACACAACTCAAGCTTAATAAATCTCCTGCTGCTACCAAACAATCATTCTGGGGGATTAAAGTGCAACATCTGCTAACATTAATAAGCATTTTACATAGCAATATGTATAAAAGCAGTTGCTATCAGTCTTCTGAAAAAGCTTCTAGACTGGTTTGGCATAAATTATACCTTTACCGTTCAACTGGTAACTTTAGCTTATGGCAACAATAAGGTAGCTATATTGCTATATAGCAGCAAAAAGCAACGAAATTATATAGTGACTGCAATTATCATTTGTAGTGGAACAATTTGCAAAATACTTGAAAAATAAACAAAAAATGTGTGCATGCGAAGAATTTCAGGCAAGAACCTAGTAAAGTCCTGCAGTTCCAATACTTAAAAGAAACCAAAGCTACCAATCTCTTTCCAAGAGACAATTTCTCTGCTAATATCAGTTACAGCTTTTTAATGTGTCTTGGGCTTTTTTATTTTTTATTTGTATTTCTACCAAAGCAGAATGCACTGTGAAAAAACGCATGCCTTTCCAAGGCATAAAATAAATACCAAGGGTTTTATTTAATTAGGAATTCCAGCATACATTTTTAGGTAGAAACTGGCAAATGAGAATGCTTTGGAGTCGAGAGACGTGTAACATCAGCTTGAGCCAAGAACACAGTTGGCAAACACGGCACAAACTTCTACGTGCAGCCCTGCCAAGGCAACTCAAGCCCCACAGTTCAGCCGTGGACAGCCCGATGCTAGAGCCTGCCAACCACCCCTTCTCTGTAGTGAGTAAAAAGAACAAAGTCATATTCTAGCTGGTGTTATCATTTTATTGTAAAGCAGTTTTCAATATATTTTTAAAAACATGGAGAGGTAAAGTATTTCAGGCTCTGACTTCATAAACCCTACAATTTTAGTATTTTTTAGAAACTGAAAAAAATCAATACTCCACAATAACAGATATCATAACAGTTATAATACCTTTGTATAGCACTCCAAGGTAATTTTTTTGTGTGGACACATGTGGGTCAGTATCTGCAAGCTCATTTCTTTATGCCAGGAGAAATTTGTATCAAAAATATCCAGAGAGATGACAGAACAGCAAACTGGATCAAATAACTATGTAGAAAATATTTAATCTACTCTTTTTTTTTTTTAATTAGCAATTAATTTTTCCACTATGAATTGCTTAATCATGATTGTTTCAACATTATTTTTAAAGTCAAAACATCACTTTAAAAATTACTATTATCATATTCTCCTGACATAGCCTGCATTCTCATTTGACATGTTATAAGAGAGATGAAGAAAATCAAAGCAATAAGATAATAAAAGATTCCAGCAATGCCAGTGCTTGACAACTAACACTCAGGACCTTTTGATGCTATCAGGCTTTAAAGTGCCCGGAACTAAAGCTGAAGCCAGGCTTAGCTGAGAAAAAACAGTCAGTTAAGGGCAGAAGGAAAAATCTTGAAACAAAAGGTAAGTACGTTTAGCATCTACTTTTTCCTCAGTCTGATGGTTTCTTCAGGCTGAAGTCTGCACCTGCAATTCCCATACATATTTCAAAGATCAGAATCACTGTCGCCGGAGGAAGCACATGGGGATTAAGAACCCAGATGCCTCAGCACCACAAACAGTCTTTCTTAAATACAGCTTCAATTTTAGCTTATCATTTTCAAATAAATTTTTTTAAGCTACTATGTGGTGCCTGTAAAAACACAGCTTTATATTAAAGTGAGAAATTTTTTTTCTTACTTTTTTTCTTTTAGAATAGAAAACATGATACTGGCACACAACTTTGCTTTCAGGCTATTCTTCCACTCGCACTCTAATTCTCACATCAGACACATCCCCTACCATGTGCTAGCCTTACACATTCTCGAAGATTTACTGCTGCTGTAGTAGTCTCATGGCTATTTCAAATCCAGGTCACAACTTTCCACTGTTACTCAGATTAACATTTGCAATTTAATCTATTTTAACACAAGAATCCAACAGTGCTGAGACGAAAATGGGGTGACTTTTTTGCTCAAAGATTACTGAATATTAAATATGAAATTTAACAGGTTATAATCATAACAGTTTGTAAACAGCATAATATATATGTCTGCCCTAATTTAGTAAGACGGAATTCTCACCCAACACTCCTCAAACTGAGCACAAAAAAATTGTTCTGGCATTTCACTAAATTAAAATCTTCAGTCCCCACAGCAAGAATGCACAAATTTAGATTTTATTAATACCTTAAATCAAACTCACTTTTATGAAAGGCAATTTACAAGTCATGTTCTCTTGTGATAGCGAAGAACAGAACGGGGTCTTGAGTATATTTTTACAGACACTTTGATGATAGTCTAACCTTTTGGTCTGATTGCTATTTTTAACAAAAATACCATTTCCTTTGAAATGCAGCAAACTCTTGTTTTCATGAATATAGTTTTAAGCCTTCAGTGACAGAGTGGCTGACAGCTCAACAGACAGAAGGTAAATTTAAGACACGTTATCCCTGTTCAGCAAATGCATGCCGTTTTACCACCTTCTCATTCAGCAATCTGAAAAACTCCAACTTTAATCTAGATCACTGCATTTCACAGCTTGCCCAAAGATGTCTTATTGTGCAAAACCTTCACACTCACGAACCCACGCAAGTGATACGCATGTTTAATAAGCCACCTTGATTTAACTGGTGCTCTACGTACTTTAATATCTTAAATTTCTAACGCAAAGTAATACTATCAAGCCTTCTGCATTGCAGGCACTTCTGCAATAGATTACAAATCAGATGCACAATGAAATCATCCTCATCAGGTAGACTCCCCCGTACTGATGGTTACTCACCAGAAATCAGTGAGAGTCACACTGTGGAGTCAGAAAAAAAAAAAAAAAAAGAGGGAAAAAAAATGGAAAAGGAGTGGGGGGGAAGACAGCAGGAGCAGGCAGAGCTGGAAGATGGCATCCTCCCAGCTAGTTTCAAGTGCAGTGGAAGTGGGAAAGCCCTTGGGTAGGGCGTAGAAGGAAAGCAAGCAGATGGAGAAGGGGAGGCCTAAGGAAAGACGCAGCAGGGCGGGCAAGCTGGCCCTGCCCTGCCATGGGTGGACGTGTCCAGGAGCCTGTGCAAAATAGAGAGGCATTTGAAGGCGTGGAGGAAAATGGACAATTAAGGAATGCATGTCATCAGGGAAGAGAAAACACACAGAACAGTGCAGAAAAGGGAAGGACTCACTAGTAAGAAATATTCAAGGGAAATCTGATTTCCTTCAATCAGAATGCCAGCATTTAGGATCAGTCGCCACACTCTCGTAGCCCAATGCACAAGACAGACTTTGATCTGGGACACAAACACAAGCTACACTAACTGCAACTATTCACTTTTTAGTTCATGTGAAAAGCCAACTGATACACGAGAAGTCTCAAATCTGCCTGAAGAATGAGTCAAAGCCGTAATAAGCCTGGAGAGAGAAAAAGAGCACATTGGCACTGAATATTACAAGAGGGGCCAGCATACGCATGCAATGAGATGCACGTTTGCATGTGTGCCCGCACACAATTATTTAGAAATATTTGCTGTTCTGCAAGCAGTCATATTCTATAAATGACTGATGATTCACAGTGCCAGAATTATAGTAATATTTTTCAAAAGCTGACCATAATTTCAACACATCTATTGCACATTCTGAGCAATTTTTTTTTTTGTTTAAAAATCATGTCCAGAAGAAGTTGTGACAGTAATAAATGTGCAGTTTATTGATGGGTCACTATTGGTCTGAACTAAGATTTTATTTCTGGATGAAGAGAAAAATAAAGACGGGAGAATGAATAACAAAGCCAAAAATGGAAAGGAAAAAAAACCCAACCCCACCTAAAGGCCCGTCTTCTCAGATACGCGAGAAGTGATAGACGGAGGCATGACAGAACACTTCACCTGACACTGCCTGGTTATCAACACACTCTCTAGAAGTTACTCAGTTTTATTTTAATACCTCTTCAGTCAAAAGGCGATTTGACGTTTTTGACCTAAAAATAGCAGCTTTATAGATCTTCTAAAAATAAAAGTATCTAACCCAAGATTAATTTGGTGTACGATACAAGAGGAGCTTGCAGTAAGCACAGCATAAGATTTCACCAGCCAGACATTTCACCCCAATGACTTCTGGTCACCAAAACAAAAACCAAATTCACTGTTACAGTATTATTTTAGGAATTAAGTAGATATCACTTTTTAGCTTTCCCACAGTGTTGTTACTCACTAACTAGAACATGTACACGTAATCCAGCTGGCTGAGAGCAGAGCGAAGGAGACCAGGCTCTTCCTACCTGGCAGCAGCCTTCACCTGTGACTCTGGACAAGCATCTCTTCCCCTGATCTGCCTCACAATTTTATCACATGCTAAACTGGACACTTCATATTTTTGAATAAGTACCATATTAAGAAATACCCAGACATGTACTGAAGCCTACACACACTCATGAGCAGACATTCATTTACGGTTGTTCAACATTTTTTATTACTTTGTTCATTTTCAAAAATATTTACACAATACACAGTCTCTAAGAATAGCTTGAGACAGATAAGAATAAAAATATATTTCAAATATTTAAAATATACTGCTACATGTTGTATTCCTCTCCAGAAAGTTATTTATCATGCAATGATCACTAATAACTAACTACCAAACACCAATTGCATTAATATTCAAAATGCACCCATTTTTTAAAGCCTGGACTTACACAAAAGTCCACTTCCCACTTTTCATTTTAAGACCCATTGAGTAAGCCATAATTATGAAGTAATTTCATATTGCTGTTCTCTTACAGGTACTGGGTTATAACTCATTAGATTGGGGTTGAACAAGCTGTGGTATGGGAGGAAAAGTACCACTGCCCTTCTACTAAGGACCAAAGCATCAATAATTCACACTGATTGGGAAACGCTATTCAACAAGACAATTAATTTTTAAGAATGTGGTGGGGATAGTAACAAACATCGCAGAACAATTTTAAATTCTGCAAGAGCCATCAACAAAGCTAACTAATATGAAGCCATTGAAATAAATAAATCTACATCTCTTCTTCTTCCAAGTTAAAAAACCTGGATTCTAGGAAGCACAACTCTGGAATACAGCCAGCAAAGTTATGAGCATGGCCACTGACCCAAGCTGTGGCATGAGGGTACTCCGCTGCTCCAAGTATGCATTAGAGTACTTTGTGCCATATATTGTGCTGCACCACTTAATAAGGTTTGTCAATGCAGCTCTGGGTTTTTGGGTTGGTTTTTTTTTTCCATTTTAAAGCTATTCTGTTGTAGGTTTCCCCGCCAGAAGTAAGCATCCAGTGAAACGGATATCAGTGAGCACACCTGAGAACACAGAGATTAGTATTTATTTAAAAAAAAAAAAAAAAAAAAAAAAAAAAACAAAACAAACAACCAACCTACCAAGCAAAAATTAAAAACGCAAAATAAAATAATCTTCTAAGATGACTCCATTTCCTACGCATTCATAAAACTGTGGGGACTCCAGACACGCCATTATCCGAGATGCTCCCACAAAGCTTCCCAGGGTCCCGGCGCCGTTCACCTGCCGCCCTGGCTGGAGAGGGTGATGGGAGCTTCCCACCTCCCTGGCCCCCAGCTCGGCCCTTTCGAGGAAGAGGGATAAGCAAAGCTGTGTTTCCCATGGAGCACAGGATGAACCTTGCTGCTCATAAGTGCTCTTACGGTTTCCATAGTGAATGTCATTTACATGAAGGCATTATGAAGGTTCCCACATGAAAATGCATCTCTAGCATAATTACATTCTTTCAAGTTACTTTTCTTCCCACTTGCTACAGTTCTTAGGCGAAAGGAAAAATATTGACAAAAACAGGACATGAGGGGGACATAAGATGAAAACAGACTAAAAAAACGTGAAACCACGAAGCCATTTACAACTGCTTTTTACAAAATCTTTAACTCTTCATTGCTACTGGGCAGCCCAAGACAAACTACACAGAGTAAAATACTCTTTAATTTATAGCCTAAGGGTTCTTCCATGTTTAAAAGGAAGGAGCATGTAAAGAAATACAGTATCTTTCTCAACCCGCCTGTTCTTTGAAATGTCTTCATTAAAATGGAGATTTTGACTTTTTGACTGTGAATAACAGAAAAAGGACAAACCTGGTTTCCAAGGATCTTCATTGGCAGACAGCGCACACAACGCTCCCCTCTCTCATCTCACAACAATCACGCTTTTACATCGCAGGCAATTTTTGAGGGGGAAGGGCAGATGGGACTACCTCCAGTTCATTACGATTAGCTAAATTAGTCCTAATTACACCTTTGTTTTATTATGAAGCACCTGAAAGAATCCAGCCATGAATTTGGATGTGCAGCACAGAAGGACTCCTACTTTCCCAGACCTGCGTGGCAGCCACGACGGGGAACGCCACTGCCAGCAGGGTGGTGACAGGCACATACCAGATCCTGTCACCAGAGAGCTCCAAACCAAAAGCTTACAGAAAAAAAGGTCCTCCCTCTTTTTGTTATTTCCCCCCTCCCCCATGGAAACATCTTGTACACATGGGCACTCATGGTTTCTCACTAACACTGTGGCAAAACCACAACTTGTTCAATGGTCAGATGGAATTGAGTGAACTCTAGAGTGCAACACCAGGAGTGGCTTCTTCATACCATTTATGAGGCATAATAAAACTCCACCAAACATATTTGCTCAGTTGGTTTAGCAACAGCTGGTATTTCCTATATGTAAAAGACCTGAACAGTGGTTCTTTTAGGCAACTTAAATAATGGCTGTAATTAAGTGATTGAGGAGATACTAATCGTGCCTCTCAACTGTGCAGAAGTCGCAAACACAGTTGTGCAAACTGCTTAACCGTAGCACGGGAACAGCAACCCATCTTCCCACTGCCCCACGTATTTTTCATAAATCCTTACTGATTAGTTCTAATAATCTGTTAGTACTGCAGCTATGTTTGGTGTGTCAGTTTTTATGTGTCTATTTAAAATATAAACAGAAATAATTTACTGGCTATCTTCCAGCAGACCAACTAAAAATTTTTTGTTTATTTGACTTTCCTTCACTTTTTCAAAATAGAAAACTATATTGAACAAAAAGAATTTTTAAATAATTGCTTCATATATTGATTCATTTTCTGTGAAAAATACACAAGGACTACAAAACTTATCATTCTTATTTCCAGAATCTTAGCAATTTATCACATGCAAAGATGAAAGCTGGACAAAAAGAAAAAAAATAAGCTAAATATAATTAAAACAAACCAAACTTTTAATGTGGACATTAATTACCTAGCCGAGAGAAAGATGCCAATTTCACTGTAAACCACTATATTAGTATCCCAACAAAAAAACCCCAAAGGGACTGCATGTGCAGAAGCAGCCTGAAAAAAAAAGTACTTTCTGATCATGCCACTGTCCAAACACTGCTCTAAGTATCATTACAGTAACAAATAATATCACTAGAAGTGAGTATGTAGTAAAGATAAATTAATTACGTATAGATGACAAAAGTATAAGTAAGAATTTCATTCACAGGTATACTTCAAAGGTTATACTGGTTTTATGTGCTCTGTTTGGCAGATTTTTCAGCCATGAGCCAAGAATTGCTGATTACTCGCATCCCGTTTGCCAAATACAAAATCTTTATTAGTCATAACAACACTGCTGTTCCAAACAGACAAAAAGATATAAATAATAATAAAGACAGAATTAAAAAACAAACTTCTCCCTTCTTCAGGGTTAGTTGTCTGTGGGCTGTTAAGTATGACTTAGTGTGGCTTCGTTTTTAATGCACTCTACAAGTAAAATGACTACAGTCTGGATTTGTGCTTCGATTTATTTTCTTGCAAAGAGAATAATACTAATTTTAAGAAGGATTTATTATGGGATTGTACAAAAAGAAAAACAGTTAATCTTTATCTTACAGTTCTAGATAAATATTCCAAAAACATTTCAGGAGAGCACATAAGGCTAACAATTTGCTAAAAATATTTCCGCACATATTTGCCTCGTTTGATCCTGGAAATTGTCTTCTAAAATATTAGAAAACTTTTTAAATGACAGATACATTTAAAACAAATCCACTGTAACGCACTTTTAATACTTCTTAAATAAACGAAAAATAATTGTAATATTTAAAGCACTGTAAAAATGCTTTCTCTTACAGATTTTTTTGTGCGTTACTCGCCCTTTTACTCTAAAAACTAGCTTCTTCTCAGTTAGGGTGTACAAGCCAAGCACTGCCCTCAACAATGCAGTCACATTTCACGCTCTTAAACCGGTTGGAACTCCACATTCATCAGGGGGTAACATTCGTCCTTTTGTGTTTTCTTTTTACTTACAGACAAAAGATACAATCGTTTTCCGCAGATAAAAATGAATGAAATGTGAAGCCAGTTTAGGAAACTACAGGAGTTTTTCCAAAATAGAAAATGTTATCCTTTGGGTCGTAATTCTTGTTCTGAACCCAAGACTAAAGACAAAGCTCCAGAATTTTGTTCTAGTTGTGTAAATATGAGACATATGAGTTACTGATGACAGATGAGGTCATACGTTTCTACCATGTTTAAAAAAAAAAAAAGTTTTGAATATTCGTTGTTGAATGTAGTTTGGAGGCACCAGTTATTTTTTAGTAATCTAACAGAAAACATTTAAATCTGTGTGCAATGTTCCCATCTCTCAGCACATTTTCAGAAGTGGAGTATTTCATGTCAAAAGAAACTGGTGCGTCTTTCCTCTGGCTTCTGGTAATCAATAACAATTTAAAACAGATGGGTACAGGATCTTTCCACATAAAGTCTTATACACAGAATTAATCCAAAACATCCAGGAAAAGTCTTATCTTACAAATTTAACTAACACTACCCATGCACACATACAATACATGGAACGTGTATTAGAAAGTTCTTCCACAATAAGAAGTGCCGTCTGTACATTTTCTTAATTTTGAATGACCTAATTATCATTTTGTTACAGTAAAGCTGGGAAAGAAAGGCATTTTGTTTGTTTAAATACTCACTATTCCAGCATTTATTGAATTATACCTCAAGGTATCATCTTAAAATGTGTGGCTATTTCATCACGCTTTACCATTCAGTCTGTTGTTCTACTCAAAGCAGTTATACAAAAATGGCTACATAACCTAATGTATTTTGTTCCATCAGTCCCCATAAGTGTTTTTTATTGATAAAACATAATTAATTTTATTAAATGTGACGGGTACACTGCTTCTGCCAAACGAGTGAGTATTAATGTCTCACTTTGTTTTTAAAAAAAAAAAAAAAAAAAACAGATGGAAAATTTTAGGAATTAAGGAACAGCTTGAATGTCACTTACATGAAAACTGTACAAGTATGACATTATTGTCACTTTTGGTGCTTGTAGTAATTTTTAAAAGTATCTAAGTTGCTTATCACCATAAAAACCTGGTGCCAATGAAACAGAAAATGCGTGCTGTGCTACGGCTAAAACAAAGTAACGTGATTTTATTCAAGTAGGCTCGTCCAATGTAGCAAGTAAATTACTATTGTTCTACCTTCAAAATACAAGAGTGTTAAAAATATATATCTTAATCCCAGCTGTATTATCCTCACAACAGAATTAAAGTTACGTACAAGTCTTAATTTTCAAATTGTATGGCAGTCTCCACTGAATGGAATTTTGTTTTTAAAAAAAAATCGCTGGGAGAGAAAAAGACACACTGTGTAAAGAAAGATTATGTCCATTGCCTCCCCATAATTCCTCAACAAGATTAAATTAAGAAACATCTCTTTCTTCATCGTGACTAATACATCAGTATTTTCCCATGAAAAAAAGGATGATGCAACTTTTCAACTCCTAGCACCTATCAAAATCTCTAGAAAGACGTCACTTATATATTTTCTGTAAATCTTACCATTATAATCCTATTGGAGTGTAATTGCTGTGGCTAATATTCTTACCCTGTTATGAAAATGCTCAACATAAATGTGGCACTGAGTTGTTAAGATAATACATGATCATGCTGTGAGAGGGTAATACCTATACAATAGCCCTTGCCAATACCATAAATCTCTTTATTAGACAACAACCTATTACAGGAGATCTACTTAACTGTTTCCCTACTTAGAGGGCCATTTGGTGTTACAATAACAAGCTGACTTTTCACATTAGCAAGGATTAGCCAGTATAAATAATAAATCGACACCGAGTTGCTGCTCTTTTCGATATGGTAAATCTTTCCTGGTGTTTAAAAATGGAATCCAAACTGAAACCCTAAGACCACGTTAGGCTTGAACAGACGTTAAGTTTAAAGTTCTGTTAGTTTAAACTAACAAAAGAACCCAACCAACTCAAACCAATTTATGTGGCAGATTTATTACAGGAGAGCTTGTTATGGAGAGCTGTTTCTGTTTTATGGAATGTGCATGCATACGGCTTTATTTTCCAACAGCATCATAGCAAATCATCTTTAAATTTACAGAAACATTTTGAAGTAAAATGATTGCCACCATTTTTCCAGAGATAAATAGTGCAGAATTCATTTAAGTACCATCTATTATGCTTCTTGCTCAGCAAGCAAAACTGTATTATAAATGAATTATTTTCTTCTCCGAAGTCTTAACTTTTTGTAGGGTCATACACCTTCACCATCCAGATAACTATAATACAGATTATAAAACCTGCAATACACCAGATCGTTTCTTTTCTCATGCTAAAATAAAGAAAATCACTATTAAAGAAAGTACTTCTGATTCCTCAAGCTAGCTTTTAAATTGCAATTTACAAACAAACTTAGTCTACAATATTCCTTGCTTTTTGTTGTCAATATTTTTCTAAAGCTTAAGACAGCAATGCTTACCACTGTTTGTCCAACTGTATGAATTCATCAATTACATACGGATGAAACTCCTTCACCTTTTTATGTTTTATAATAGAGAAAAAGCAAAATTAAGAGTTAACTGTGCATCTGCAAACACCTTCATTACGATTCATAACACTGCTTGTGCAAATAGAAAAGACTTACCTATTGCTTTTGGCTAGCACACTACACTGCACGAGATGTACCGAAGACCTCCAAGTACTGTGCTGTCTTTCTCATGCTGACATGACATTTTTAGAACCAGAGAAGACAGTTTATGCAATAAAAGTCTGCTACCCGTCATACAGAGTACCAAAACTGTCCTCTTGCACCTTGACACACACTCATTTTTTTTTTCCCCTCGTTTTTTTCTTAGATTTTCAATGAAAAGGCACAAATGTTTCTAAAGTTAGTTTCTGCTTCCTGATATTTTAAAATTTTTGCCCGTTATTATTTACTGTTACTGATGGGCAGCCTTTTTTAAAGCTATCTTGCAGAGCCCTTCTGCTCTGCATAACAGAGAAGGCACTGTGAAATGAAATTGTACTTACTGGAAACAACTCAGTCCTGAATGCCTTGATTACTCTGATTATCTCATATACAAGCTCCCTCTGCAGGTAATAAGAAGAACGAGCAAAAGTATTTGAAAAATGTGGGTAACAGCCGGCATAGGGACCCAATTAATCAGTCATCATTTCAAAGAAACTCCCCCAGAGATCCTTCTCCTGATGTTATCCTACATAAAGACATTAACACAGAAAACATTTTTTGTCCCCAGCTCTATGTCTTTTCTTGTCCCCTCAGCAAAGTTAAACATTCAGCTTTAGTCCTCCCTATATCAAAACACACAGATTTCTTTTTCAATGTCACCTAAATGCTTTCAGGGGAGGAAAAAAAGAACCACCAAAAACCAAGAAAGAACCACAAGAACAAAAAAATAAACAAGAAAGGAAAAAAACCTGCCCTGCTTCCCAAGAACCAAAGAGAAATGAAAGACCACCCCAAACAAGAAAACAAGTGCATCCTATCTGATGCATCTCCCTAACCCAAAACCAAACAAACAGCAGCATTGCTCATTCTATTTACTGCTGAGAGATAAAACCCAATACCACTTTTGGATACAATCACACATGCACTCCACCAAAGTTTAAATAGCAATTAACTGAATGGTAAGTTATCCTGAAAATTAAAAAAGTGTCTATCAATTTATATCAAATTATTAAGTAACAATGCAGTTTTCATCCAATTGGAGGTAAACTGCTTTTCTTCCAAAAGACATTACCCTTACCTTAAAATGCCTTGAGTTTGTTCGCCGTAATAGCACGAGCTTTCCAGATAAAAATCCCTTCAACGCAAATGGGAAAAAGCTTCAATGAATGAAGCTATAAATATTAAACAGATCAAAATTAAGCCTTCGTCCTATCTAACCTTTAGCACACACTCAAAAAACTGGGAAGCCATCATGCAACATTAATTTCTCTTCTAACATGGGAAGAATGGAAGCCTGTGGTTTTGTTTCTCTTACGCAGCCAAATCCTACTTTCTTTGCTTCTGCAAGTAGTGCCATTAGACTCATGAAGAATGCTCATAAAGTAAATGCATATGCATAGGGCATAAAGTCACATATGCCCTGTGCAACTTTCATTTTCACTGGAAAAATAAACTCCGAAATATAACCTTTCAAGGTTTCAATGTCAGCCTTCAAAAAAAACAAACCTCAAAAAAAAACACCCCACCACCAACATGGGAATAGACTCGTGATATTCCAGAATGGCTACAGCCATTACGTGGGACAAATGTAGGACAAATCTGGGGTGTTCACTTCAAGATGATGAGACTGCTGCACACAGAGCTCTTCTCTGCTGCTGGGATATCTTTAACAGTTGGATCCAAAACCAGTTATTATCAGATACTATTATACACCTCCTCAAAATAAGGAAAGAATGAGGAAGCAAAGAAAGCAGGGGCAAAAAAAAAAAAATCTAACATTTTGAAGAGATGATGCTCCTATTCAAGCACCGGGTAATATTATTGCCTGAAGGGTAAAAGGATTTCTTCTCACTTTCAAATTATCTCAGCCTGCAACTCCCCTCCCTCTCTAACACAACTCCCAGCCTCAGCCCATTCTGGCACTGAGCTCAGCCAGGAATACACCTCAGCTGTGGAGGCACCTTCTCTCCCTGAAGCACTTTGCACTGATTTACACAAGAATCAGACTCACCGATTGACAGTCTGCATTTAAGAAATACCTATTGGACTGAAATAAATCAAAACTGCAGGAGACACTGCCCTTCAATATTTAAATGACAGATTTACCAACAAAAAAATTACGAATTAGTCTTCTGAAGAATGATCACTCTGTTCATACCGAAGATGCAATCATTATTCCTTCTGGGAAAGTGAAGTTTTCCAAATCAGTCACTTCGCATAGAAAAAGTCTAAATTAAGCTTAGAAGAATAAATAAAAGGATGCCTAGATCAGATTAAAAGAATTCTGCCTACCATCAACATCGGCATCAGGAATTTGCTGGAAAAATGCAGAGTCAACATCAGAACTTGTTCTCGGGAATCTTTTCTTAAATGCCACTTTATTTAGAAGCGACGCTGCCTATTGCGAGGGAATTGTTTCTGAACACTCTTCACACCAGTGTAGACTGCTACGCCGCAAAAAATGACAAATTTGATACCGTAAGAAAATACATCAGAAGGTAATCTAAAGTTTCCTTCTGGCATGTGATCTCTCTCCATCACTGCAATGCTAATTTCAGAGTAAGGCTCTCTATTTAAACCAGATCCCATCAACAGCAAAGGAGGTATGATAGTCAGAAACAAGGTTGGTCATCCCCTCACCAGCTGCCAGAAACAATTTTTAACAGTAATCGGTGTTAGTTTATTCTGTCGTCTAGATTCAGAGCAATAATCGGTTTGAGGTGTCGACTGATAGGAAAATACCAACAGAGGGCACAAAGGAAAACAGCAGCCTATCCTAAATGAGAGATTGGGGATTTTATCACGTTCAGACGCAAGTAAATAAACAGAAGCCGCCTAATTTTCAACGGGCAATTCTCCAGTGATACATTGTTTTGTTGCTACTTTACTGATACTATGTTTTTTTTTTTTCAACAGTTGCAGATACAAATCTAATTGTACGTTAAGGAGCTACACCTCTGTCGCAGCGGTGCAGGCTCAGCTGCTCCCTGCACTGTTCCCACCACAGAAAGCAGCAAAGAAGCCCAGGAAAGATGACAATTTCCTTCTTTACCGATTGTCTTTACCGTAAAAGGTATGAACACTCCCAGAACCTAATCTATACATCAAGGCATCCCTAATTTAAGAATTAACATAGTAAACATACTTTTATTTGCAGGGTATCAGAACTCAGGATCTTAAATAGCAGTCTTCATTCCTGTTATTACATTCCAGGTTACGTAGCTCATTGTGGCCAAGTAACACATCATTAAAATATAAACACACTCAGAAAAAAAAAAAAAAAAAAAAAGAAAAAATTAACAAAGCCTCATATTCATTGATCAGTGTCAAGTCAATCCATATTATATTTTAAAAACTGCCCCCCATTTTTCCTACATTGCCATTTGGGCAAAGGAAGTATCTTTCTTGGGTGGTAAGCACAGTGTATAACAATGTTAAAGCAAAAAGACAATAATTGCAGAGGTATTTAATACACCAAGGGACAAAACAGGTAGACCTACCATATTTGTATGAGGAGATGGTATAAGACAAATCTATCACAAAAAAACTGCATCATGTTAAAAGGAAAATATTCTTAAAAGTGCATCTACATAAAAAACCTAAGTAGCTTCTCAGTAGCTCTACCTAGATTTTCTCTGAAGCTAGTGCCTTTCACTACAGAAATACAGACATTGATACTTAAATCTGTT
This sequence comes from Nycticryphes semicollaris, assembly GCA_013400055.1. Classification (NCBI taxonomy): domain Eukaryota; kingdom Metazoa; phylum Chordata; class Aves; order Charadriiformes; family Rostratulidae; genus Nycticryphes; species Nycticryphes semicollaris. The sequence continues at coordinate 179,433 of VXBJ01001163.1, read as the reverse complement.
TGTCAAAATGTTAGTGTTCATAATGTGCTCCTAAGAGATTAAGATTAGAAAAAAAAAATAACCACACAACCAAGACAGGCCCTATTTTTCTCAGCCCATGATCACTTGTCAAGCCATGATTAATGCCGTGCTCTGTAGAGGGAGACATTACATCTAGGCTACAACAGACCTAAATTTTACCCTAAGGCAGAAGTCTGATTTAAACATCTCTATTCAAAGTGACATTTGTCCTCTCTTTTCAACCAGTTTCCTCTGAAATTCCAGTAAACTGACTTTGTGACCTACAAATGGTCCATTGATTCTAACTTGTCGTGTTGCCTGTCCTTGTAGCAAAGTTAGTTTTGGTGACTGAATGAAGCAAGATGTTATGCATTCAAGAAAAATACAGGAGCAGAGTCCATTAGGTGCTCTATTAAATGCTCGGTTGGATAACAGCGACTAGAATTTGCGGCTATAAGGACTCCAGCTTACACAGAAGAGCTAAAGATAAATACTGAGGTCAACATTAAAAATCAGAAAATATTTTTATATTCAGAAGTAACAATGGCCTTCGTATTCTGAGGTGATGAGCAAAGACTTTTTTTTTTTTTTTTTTTGTATTACAGACAAGAACATGGGCATCGTCAGGGCCACCCTGAAAAGTAATTACATTTTATCTCTTGCCTTTCACTCTGAAATGTCTGCTATGGTATTTACATTTGTCTGTTACAAGAACAACATGCTAGACAGGAGAAAAAACTAGTTGTGATCACTTATCTCAAGTAAATACTATTTCTCCAGTAAATGGTATTATTCCATCTATTTTATAAAGTTATTGTTAGATCCTCCGATTTATCTGTAACTGTGATTGTAGGAATAAAAATAAGACTTGCTTATACCTTATAAAAAATAGCCAAAATAGCAGACCTGGACATGTAGAATAGTCAATACTGAACATGAAAAATGGCAACATTTGATAACATTAAGCAATTTAGACAGTGCTCGCAAGTTCCCACTAGCCAAGGTAATCTTATTTCTGGTGCTTTTCAGGGTAAATTGATTTGTTTTCAGCCCTCATCTTAGCTGCTCTGATAATTGAACAAATTTACACAAGTGTGATGGGATTTTACTTAACAGACAACACACAAAACATTCCCCCAACATGAAGCACCTTACTCATAAAAAAGAATTTTTGCTGTAATTAAGCAAACTGTATGTAAGCTCACTTTGTGCCAGGATAACAATCAATAGCATTTTCCTGGAGACTGCACTCTACCTGCAGGCGTTAAGCACTGTGCTTACTTCAGTCAGGCTGCAATATTTTTGATAATTTCTAAATAATTTGGGTTAATGACAGCCTACAGTAAATTGAATTAGCACAGTACATAATGAAAGTCAAAAAGAAAGAAATCACGATATATGCAGATTACTTATTCTTCTAAACCCCATGAAGTACTCCATTTAACATGACGACCCATAACCTGGAGATGCTACCATTCCAAATTTGAAGTTTGGGTTTTTTTTCCCTAAGGAATCCATTTCTGGTTAATTATCGGATTGTACCTAGAAAATGTTTTAAGACCTTACCAGTCATTAAGCAAATGTATTTCCATAAGTAAATCACGTTTACTAAGCGACACGATCTTCACAGCCTATGCTGCAGAAACACATCTCGTACATTACAGGTTGAAAAAAATAAAAAAAATAAAAATGGGAACACCAAGAAAATTGTCTATTGAAAAGGGCTTTAAGCCTGTCATCATTCACCTTTTAAACAAAGAATGTTAAAAAGAATTGTGTTAGTTAAATAAAGACTGGAACTATTTTCTAAACCATGTATACATTCATGCTATATCGCAAGTTACCAATATTCCAACATAGCCACCTACTATTTGTATTTTAAGAACTGTCAGAAACAAAATGCAGCTATCTTTGAAAACTATTTAAATATTAAACACAATTGTTAAGAGTACTGAGAATCACCTTAAAATAGCTTTTTGTTTTTCCAGTTTTCCTGACATCCAATTACAATCGTGATGGTTTAAATCTTTTACTTGTTTCAAACCAAGGGTTTTAAAAAAAAAAAAAAAAAAAA